>OX465097.1:71751169-72041169 GCA_949987625.1 Chalcis sispes | reverse complement strand
GGATCCTAATACAAAAATAAATCTTCAACTATGGTAAGAAATTCATGTTTACAGTTTTAAAAATGTTTGTGGATCCCTGGAATAATTTTAAGAAATTTTATATTTTAGGGATATTGCTGGTCACGAGAGGTTTGGTTACATGACCAGAGTATACTATAAATATGCGTAAATATGAAATAAATTTAACTGTACGATTTGTCGCAATGATAAATATTTTTCTTGACTCTGATAAAGTATTTAACGGTATTTTAGGGCAGCCGCTGCTTTGGTATTTGATATTTCAAGATACGCCACGTTCCAATCTGTAAATAAATGGCTGAGTGATCTTCGAGAAAAAGTTACATTTTCCGATGGATCGAGAATTCCCATAGTTCTTCTTGCTAATAAGTATGATATTAATCAAGCAGCAGTTCCTAATGACCAAATAATTAAATTTTGTAAGGAGAACGACATAGATTCATGGTTTGTCACGTCGGCAAAAGAGAATATTAATATCGGTAATGATTTTTATTTTATTTTATAATAATTAATATAGGTATTTCATTTAAATTAAGTTTGAAAAATTTGAAATTTTATCTTTAATTTTTTTCATTCATTTTTAACGTTTAAAGTTTTAAGCAACATTTTTGTTAAATGTTTAAAAAATAATTTCTCACGGTTGATAAGTAAATATTTTTTAAAGTTCGTGTAGTGTTGCTTTAAATATTTGTTATTATTATACAAAGAATATTAATTTTTTTTTTTTTTTTTTTCAACTAAAATTAACACACTGAAAAATAAATCATTAAAGAATCATTTTATTTCAGATGAGGCAATGCATTATTTAGTTGAAAATATTCTCAAGATAAAAATAAATGATGAAATACAAGAGTCAATTAAATTGCGCGATACTCCATTGTTACGAAATAAGCCAAATTGTTGTAAATCTTGACATATATATATATATATATATATATATATATATATATATATATATATATATATATATATATATATATTTTTTTTTTTAACTTTTGTTAAAGATTTATATAATTGTATTTTTTAATTTGTATAATAATTTAAAGACAGACTTTGTTAGTTTTTGTGTAAATTGTAACCATTTATTGCTTTTGACAATATCAACAATCGTTTCAATGTCATATATTTTCACGATTCTCTCACGTTATCTTACATAAAAGTGTGCTATTTTATAAGCACGTTATTTTTTATCGTCTACAGCTGTTTTCAATTTGAATATAGAAGTTTTAATAATAATAATTTGTTTTTATTTTCTATAATATTATATAAATAGCAGCCATAATTATTGCTTTTTACTATATGTATAAATATACCATATGGTCCTTATATTTACAAACAAATTAATTCTCGTTCTTTGGTTGTCTTATTCGAGAGTTTTGTACATATAATTAGTAATTGTATAAAACGATGTAAATTTAATAAGTCTATCGTCATAATTTCTACATATCTACAAAATTATAAATCCGTTATGAATTACGTTGGAACACATTGTATGTTTGTTCTCATTTTTAATTCGTCTTATTTAAAGCCCTAATGTCGAGCAGAAAATATTAAAAATTTGAATAAATAACTTAGTCTTTTCTAAAGTATATTTTTCATATCTTTGTCATGTAAATCACAAACATTTCTCTTGGTCCCTCGTTTCTCTTTTGTGCCTCGTTAAAGCTCATCGTCGCGATGGACATCTCTTACGGAGTTCATGGCAATGGATACAGTTGAAACCATCGTCTTACTGTAGTCTTTGGAATAATCTAAAATAAAATAGTAAATTGTTAATTAATCATAAATCGAATTTCATATTTTTACAAAGTACAAATTAATATTAAGTGAATAAGTTTAAAATATTAGTAAAAATCATACTTTCGTTGACGAATTAAATTATTTATGTATCAAAAAAATTTTTTTTTTGACAATAATATTTTTTTATAATACAATTCGTATATATGTAAATTACATAAAAATTTTATAAAATATTTATACTTTAACTTGATTATTAATATAGATAGAAAAATTTTTTATAAGTATGAGAGTTAATAGAAGAGAAATCTTTTTTGTTGTAGTAATATAAAAATTTAAACTTAGTATATATTGAAATAATCAGATTACATAAACAAAATATAATTTTATACGTTATATTTTGTTTAATGTTTAAAAAAAAAAAAAAATATTTATTGTATATCGTTAGTTTTTATAACAGAATAATCTAATATAATATATTTACAAAATGTAACATTTTTAATGTGTTAATATGAAATATCCATTAAAAGGATGAGTTAAAAAAAAAAAATAATTTAAGTGTGGTCTACACAAAGTTAGCAACATGTTAAATTATTAGGGACATTATCAGCGTTATTATTAGAGAGGATTTTCCCAACCAATATTATGCGTAAGTCAATTAGTTACTTGAAGCTTTACCAAACGCCACACTTTTTTAAAACATGCTACTCGCCTCTCGGTAACTGCGTTAGTACGTAGAAAATCGTATGTGTGCAACGTTTAGCTCGGTTCGGCCAATCCTGGAAAAAAATCCGTGAAAAAGAAAAACCTAAAAGAGAATACAAGTCCGAAAAAGCTAAGAATTTTTGTTTTTTTGTTTTTTTTTTTTTTTTTTTTTACAGCGATTTCTTTTCGTTTACCACAATTGCGTTTGCGCATTTTTACATTTTAAAGCATTTGTTTATCAAATAACATATACAGCAGTAGTCACCAAAACCTTTTGATTGCAGCAAAGTTGTAACGAGAATGTGAACGTAATTAAGGTAAATTCTTAATAGACAAATTCAATCACCAAAGTGATATAGATTAAATAAATTTCTTCATCTTTTATGTTAATCACAACGATTTTAATTCTTAATTGAGTTTAAACTGCTCTCTTTTCGAAACGAATTTACAAAGTTGCATCATTTTACTCACAAAGTTACGATTAGTGATAAAATAAAATAAGACTTTTAATTCGATAATTTGATTAAAAAAAAAAAAAAAAAAAAAAAAAAAAAAAAAAAAAAAAAAAAAAAAAAAAAAAAAAAAAAAAAAAAAATCTCAAGTTAAAACATTAATATTTTTCAAGCGCAAAAATTTATCGTATAACGTAAACCTCACTCACCAGCGAGATGTTTGCAAGAGAAAGAAAAATAAGTAAATTAATAAAGGTAAAGAAATAAAGAAAAAAGAAGGTTGAAAAGAGAAAGAGAGAGAGAGAGAGAGAGAGAGAAGTAGAGCTAGACAACCGTGGGAGAATCATGGAAAATTGCGAGAGTCGGTGGCATCTTAGACGCGAGCGAGTAGATACGATTGTAACAACCGTGAATCGAGGGAGCCGGACAAATAAGAGTAAAGGTGTGTAGCCCTTCACTTACGAAAAGAAAGCAGCGTGTCGCGCGTTATTGGCTCACGGGGGCCAGTGGCTCGGGGGGTCAGAGTTTGGTGAGCATAACGAGCCGCTGGTCGTTACCTTGATGGCCGAAGTTGTTCTGTCCCGGGGCGCTGCTTCCGTGGGGTGTCAAGCTCGCCCTGATCCTCGAGCAGCTTATCACGCCCGCGTACGCCTGCCTGTACTGCTTGTTCATTATCACGTATATTATTGGGTTCACGCACGACGCGAAGTACAGCAGCAGGTAGCCGACTACGTGAAAAGCTGAAAAAACAAATATCTTTCTCATTAAGTGCTGACATTTTTTATTGAGTTTTTTTAATAAAATGAAATATCATACTAATCGGTCGGAAATTTTTTTCAAGAAAATAAAATTGATTCATAAAATAGTATTAATTCTTCAATATCCATTGTTCTTTTGTAGCGCTATTAAAACTACATTTTTTTTTTTTTTTTTTTTTTTTCTATCAAAGTAATATACTAGTAAGTCCCATTCAACTTTTATAATTGCTTACCTAATCACTACGCAAGAATAAAAAGATATTTATAGTCTATGTAAATGAATCGGATATTATTGTTAAAAGTATAAAGCATTTAATAAAAATTATAGACTTTTTTACGACTTTTAATTTTTAAGCTTGCTAAATGTAAGAATCAGAAATATCTAGAATCTTGCGAAATGAACAAGAATAAGCAAGATTCTAAAAACAACTGTGAAACACCTAAGATTCATCTTTGTGGCTCATCCTTATTGCGTCAGTCAATTAAAAAAGAAACAAAGCAATTTTAAATTCTCCTTCGATAGAATCATCAAGCTATTCAAGCATTTTTTTAAAAAGTTATCTACGTGCATTTGTGAACTTTTTAAAATTTTTAAATACTCGTTATAACGTAAAATTCATAATGATCTTGATAATTATTTTATAATAAATGAAAAATTATACGACTTGTTATTCGAGAAATAATTTATTAACGTATACGTAGTTTAAAAATTCGTAGAATCAGAAACAACGTCTCAAAGTAAAATAATCTTCTAATTTTTAGCGCGAATCGTAATTGCGAGAAAAATAGTGCTTTGAAATACCGATGCGTAATATCGCTGAAAAGAGAGAAAGAGAAAAGAAGGAAGCGCTGGTCGGCTTAATCACACTTACCGGGATGTCTGACTTCCGGATCTGCGACCTTGACGATTGTGATAGGAAGGTAGCAGGCAACGAAGCCGAGGAAGATCGCGAGCACCATTTTTGTAATCCTCCACTCGCTGCGTCGCTGCTTGATCTCGCGGGTGTCCCGACCCGGGGTGTGAGGCGACTTGATCGTCGGTGGTGCAGTGTGCTTCCGCATTCTCGTCTCCGACCTGTCATCAATGTATCAAAATTAAAATTGCTCGTGTAATTGAAAATGTTAACGCGGTTAACGCTGATTTACGGATGGCGTTTTATTTAAAGGAATTTCCGCGCCTTGGTTGAAGAACGCAACGCGTCGTTGCGTTGCGTTGCGTTTATTTATTGATAATTGATTATTTTATTTTACTTCGAATAAAACGTGTAGCTGTTAAACGTCGTTGGTTCTGCCTTTTTTTTTTTATTTTTTTATTTTTTTTATTTTAAGCTTAATTTTTACTTTTTAATTAAATTCTTTTTAGCATACGTAATGTAGAAAGTAGCTTATCTAAGGATTAATGTTGTGCGTTATCACGGGAATTTATGCGCAATCTTTAAAAATTTACTCACTTGTGAACGACCCAGAAAATTTTTGTATAACAGCCGACGATGACTATACACGGAATGACGAATCCCGTGACGAAAAGAAAAGTTTTCGAGGTACGACCATTTGCATCTCGGACAATTGAGCAGGTTTCGAGATTCAAATCGTAATCAAATTTACCTGCGGAAGTAAGTTTAATAATAATTATTTTTTAACTGCGATTTTAAAAGCTAGTTAAAATATAATTCAAAATATAAGTTACCCCATGAACCGACTAGAGTGGGAACTTGCATTCCGTAGGAAAAAATCCAACAAAAAAGAATCATCAACGCGATCCAATGTTTTTTGTATACTCGACCATAAATACCGTGATGCGCTATCATTATATACCTTAAAAAAAAAAAAAAAACATATTAAAATACTTGTTATCATTTAAAATGATTAAATATTTTGGTTGATAGTATAGATTCAAGAAAATGTCCTCATAAATAATATAAAATACATCGAGAAGTAAACATTGGTTTTAATTTCAAACAAGCGCAGTTGAAAGATATAAAAATGAAAAAGATGATTCGTTACCTGTTTATCGTTATAGCGCCGACGGAAAGTAAACTGACTCCCACGTTTCCGTATCTCAAAAAGGGCACCAAAACGCACAAAAAGCGAACGTCCGCCCAGCTCGCATCGATGAATCTTATCGAGTCAAAAGGTAGCACCAGCAAACAAAAAATAAAGTCGGCGACGCACAAGCTGTCACAGAATAATTATTAAAAAATTTATTTTCAAGTGTAAAATTTTAAAATAACAGCGTTTTATTATTATTATTATTATTATTATTATTATTATTATTATTATAAAATTTCCATATTTTTTTATAATTTTTTATCGTTTTACTATATAAAATTTAACTGAAATAAAAAAAAAAATTACCTTATAATAAAAGCTGCCGCGACATTGCGTACTTTCGGATACTTAAGTAAAGCTACGATGGTGAGTAAATTTCCAAAAAGACCGACGATCATGATGAGAATGGCAACTGTGGCAGCGAAATTCCTCAGCGGCCTGGAGAACCTAAACAAAGCGAAAAATAAGAGAATCGAAAAATTGCATAAATCGCGTGCAGAAAACGCGGCTCATAATACGAGTATAGGTGCGATCGCGCGCCTAACACCGAGCGACGAACGTTTACTGTATAGACAATATATAATACGCGCGCGTTAACCCGTAATTGAGGCAATTTTAACGAGCGCGCGTTGACACATTGACCGAAATTTCCGATATACGAGCACTTCAACGTCGCAACAATTACCGGTTGACGAAACGATACGTTTCTTTCCTCTCGCCGTATATGTAGAGTTGCGTTATTTTATCGCGAAACGTCGCGTTCTACAATTTTCTTGTAATCCGCGCGTAATAAGCAACACGGTAATGGAAAAATCGAGAGTCGTTACAACGTTGTGAACCGTAAAATTGTACCATTTTTTTTTTTTTTTTTTTTTTTTTTTATAAACTCGGATACGTCTGTTTTATATAAAATACAAACATCGGTACGTCTGGCGTCGCAGACGTTTGACGCGTTAGAAACGAAAGAGAACAAACCTCGAGAGCTCCTCGTCGATGGCCAAGCCGTGGCTGACGTTTACCGGATCCCGCGGCATCCAAGCGGCGTGTGCCAGCTGATCCATCGCCGCCATCTGAAACAAAGTGGTGAATCAAGTGTTGCGAGCAGCGCGCGGAAAAACATGCCGAGGCCCTTTTTATTTTTTCTTCGCCTTATTTTCCTTCGCGTTGAGGAAAAAAAGAGAGAGAGAGCGAGAGAGAGAGAGAAAAAGATGCGTTGCACAGGGGGGGGGGGAATAATAAGATAAAAAAAAAGGATACGAGACATCGGGTAAATCTAATCCAATGAGAAATTCGTCGTTCAACTTTTGTTATCCGCCCAACGACGCGGAGGACCTCCGAGGAGAACGTTAGAAGAGATTCCCGGACTGGAATCGTAGCGCGGATTTACAATTTTCATGCGGCGTCTCGTATAATAATTTTTTATTTCGATGCTTTGCTCTATATTTATCGAGCATCTGCGACGAACTCGGATTACTTATTGTATCTTATTGATATGCGAGCTCACGTATATTGATGACTCTGTGCTTTGGCAATTGTCTTAATCGCGTATGTTGTATCGTAAGTCGAGCATTGATGCAAAAGATTCGTGTTTTTTTCGTAAGACTGATTTTAGCTTCATTCCTTAGCGAGATGTAGCAGCTATAGATTATTTATTTTTTATTTATTTATTTATTTTTTTTTATTTTCGATAAAATATTCTATAGAAACATTTTCTTCGTCATGCTTGAAAATATTTTATTTTGAAAATTTATTTGATTCATTCATCGAATGAGTTTGTTTTTTTTACAAATGCAGAAAAATGGAATACGTTAAATGAGAGTCGACGTGACATTAATTAATTATTTAAGAAATTTAGCGATTCAAGCGCGAAACTTTGGCTTTCGAAAGATGCGAAAGCACTCTGTTCTGTAAATAAAAATTGTCCGATGAAAAAAAAAAAAAAAAGTGAGGTTTGTCGCGGTAATAAAATAATTAGCCGAAACGAGACGAAACAATCAATTAAAGGCCAAACACGCTACGATATAATTCGGCTTAATTAGCCTCGTTGAAAAAAGCGTCGGGTATACTTCCTCTCCAGGAGATGCGCCTTTTGAGCAACGCGTCACGAGTACGTTTCATCCTTTTTAAAACGATCCGCCGAATGACCGCATTCAATTCCCTCCCTCTCCCTCTTTCTATCTCTTTCGTTCCGTTGCTCTGAAAAAATTCCCGGAACGAACTTCAAAGCAATAACTTTTAAAGATCGATGAATACGTTATAGAGTCCTATTACCGCTCGAGTTTGACGAGTGCACTCGTTCGCGATTTCGCAAAAGAATCGTTGTGTATACGGGTGAGGTGCGCGTATACCCTTTAAAAGAAAAAAGGATCCGCGTTTATTCGCGGTGCGACGGCTTTGATCTTGACTCGTAGTCAATGGTAGAAAACTATCCTCAAGTTTTTTCTGTTTTTGTGCTTTACTTAAAATTATATCGATGTCATTGGCATAATATCAACGCACGAGAAAACTCATTACTATTTTGCCTTTATCAAAAAATTTTAACGTAATTGACTATTTAATAAACGGATATTAAACTTTGTGCCGTCAATTTTATTCATCAAAATTTCTATAAATAATATTATATCAAACACTATTTCAATAAATGTCTCGCTATCGGAAAAATATTTAACGATACGATTTGCATGCAATAAGATTAAGCAATATTTATTTTTATACGCAAATGTACGACGACAAATTATTTAACTTTATCGTCAAATAATTCATGCCTCGCGTTATAAATAAACGGTTATTAGTTTAACATAACAATGCAACGTAAACTCTTACCAATACCAATATAAATTAATTAACATGAACATTATTTAAAATACTTAATCTGATTATATGGCGACGGATAATATCAATAATCGTACCTAAAATTGAAAATCGCAATAAATCAATGAAGCCACAAAGGCACAATTGATTAGATAATGCGAAGGGGGGTAGGGAGGAGGAGGGAGGTTCGATTAATTCAAGGATGGTTATTAAAGAACCGACGGGAAATCGTATGCGAGCGCCGCATAGGTTTCGCATTCGAAATAAAATTAATAGTCGTCTTGGACGTCTCGTAATTTCTCCGCGTGTTTACTCGCTCGTCGCTTATCGCGACTTTTTTCCCGCAAAACGACCGACGAATAAACGCGTTCGTGGATTCTCCGATCGTACAAATGTATACAGTCGCTTACGCGCCCGGTGATATTGTCGATGCGATTAATGATTTACGCGACGCATCTGTTGCGCAAGCGTGTGTATAATTAAACGAATCGCTGTGAGATATTACACGCCGAGGCATATTATGTGTACGTATCTACGCGTTTGTTAATGTAATGCGATGTGTGCCTCGCGGTGTTGCTGCGCTATATATGTATTTTAGATTTACACTTCTGCTCTCTATTAGTGGTAACGCTTCGAGTCAAGATAAATATGACGGATTGCGTCTTAATAATGATTAAGCGTCTTTTACAAAATAAACGTATTTCACTTACCAACGTTGTAAAATATATTTTCATTTTCATTTTTTTTTTTTTTTTTTATCTATATTAATGCTTTTTTCACGTTAATTATTCGCCAAGTTAACTTCCGACGTTATCTAAAAAATGTCACTCGTTTAAGAAAACAATTTCAAAAAATTTTATTCATTTGGTCGCGCACACAAATGCAAATGTGTTCACGCACACATATATGCATTAATATAAGCATGATTCAGAGGTCGATGTTAAAAGTGAAATAAATATGTTGCGTGCATCATGTCTGTCTGCTCGCAATGACCGTTTAGTTTATGAATGTATCGTTATACTATCCATTAACGAAACTTCAAAACGAAGCATAATTATTTATCAATTTACTTATTTATCATCGTTTAATGTAATAAGTCGTTCTAAATAAATCTATAAAATTTCGAAAAACAGCAACAGCCTGTACGTTCGAAAGAAAATGTGGATACCATTTACGAACGGAAATAAAGAATCGAATAACGCGCGCGTGTTTTAAGAGACGAAAATGCGTTCGTCCTCTCGTTTTGCCGAAAGTGCCGCAGGATACGCGTTCGCTCGAAAATTTCAGCGCACACGTGCGACACGCGGCGGAAGGAAAAAGGGACTCGACGTATCGTCCTCGAGCGAGGCTTCCTTCGGCAATGCGTGCACTCAGTTTTCAAGAAAGAGGAGCCGAGCGAACGACGAAGGATGGACCCTCATGGCGCGATAAATAACGCTCGAGTCCACGGCTCGTCGTGCATGTATAGGCGCGCGCGTGTCTGTCTGTATGTGTGTGTGTGTGTGTGTGTGTTCGTATATGTATATAGGGGCGCTGAATTTGGTACAAGCTGGGGTTAAACAGCGGTGCATTAACCTCGATTGAGCTTAACTAGGAAAAATTGAACGGGGCCCTCTCTTTTCGCCTTCTTTTTTCTTCCCCTCACTCATATTCATCATCGCGCGCTCGCTCGCGTCATCCTCCTCGGTTTTCGACGAAAGTTACGAACGGCAAAGAGAGAGAGAGAGAGAGAGAGAGAGAGAGAAAGGAGGACGCGCGAGACTTTTGTCGTCTTTCAATGCGAACGCCGGACAATTAATCGAGAGGACGACGCCGGCTTAGTTAGCGATGTTGTTTTTATTTAATGGGCGCGCATGCCGAGCCCATTGGCCGCGCGCGCCGATGTGCCTTTGACAGCTGTTTAATTTCCGGAAGAGCCGCCCAAGATTCTCTCTGCTAAAACGTCCCGTCCAGTAGCCAAGCGATCGCGATTGCATAACGAGATTTTATTTTCCATTAAACATCCTTGGCGTTCTTTATCGTGTGATTTTTTTCGACTTTATTAACGTTCTCCTCGCGTTTTTAATTTATTATACTTCATCTTCATTCCCATATAATACAGAGATCATCTATATATTTCTGTCAATTAAATTTGCAATGAAAAATCTAGTCGTACGAAATGAAAACAAATATACAGTATCAAATAATTGGCTATTTTTTTAGCTTATAGTGTCTAAATAGAAATAAGAATATAAAATATTTGTTATTTAACTATCCGACTTTTACCCCCGTGATTCGCGATATCGATACGTAAATACTATCACGGATATTTTACCGACAACCAATATCTTATAAACTTATCATTTTAATAAATGTAGCTTGGATCAAATTACATAAGTCTAAGCGCATCGTCGAATAAAAATATACCTTTTGTTTTTAAGTAAACAATTTTCAATTTGTATTCTTTATAAATGTTATGCAATTTTTTATATAATAAATGAAATAAAATCACGCGAAAGATCGAAAACTCTGAGCGCAAATGGGTAAAAATAACATTTGTATTAAAGAACGGTCGGCAATTCTCTTTGTACCTGTGAGAGTGCTGCGACAATAAAAAAAAAAAAAAAAAAAAAAAAAAAAAAAACTTACAGCTCAGCAGAAATATCGTCAACGTCGATCTACGAATGTGTTGAATTTGCGCGATGACGGCATTTACACGTACATTTTTCTCGGTCAACAAGCGTCGTTCCCTCTCTCTCTCTCTCTCTCTCTCTCTTTTTGTCGCGCGAAGTATAGGAATTCCTTGCGCCGTATACTGACGTCACTTGCGGCGACTCGCCGCGATTACCGAGCTAATCGTATGAATGGCAATGAATGAGTCAACCGGAGGCCAACGCGGCAGTGAAAGCCGACTCGCGGATACACAGTCTCGAAAACCGTACGGGAAAATCCGTAAAGAAAAATAAAGAGAGAGAGAGAGAGAGAGAGAGAGAGAGAGAAAAAGAGAGTTTCCTTTATCACGAACGAGTCGCCATCGAAAATTGCGTGGGCAATCTTCGTCGTCATATTTTTTTGGCGTTTCGCTGTCGAGCGGTCGCAAGACCAAATGCCGAACCATCCACGCGCCGGAGGAAGAGAAAGATTCACGATGGGCACGCGACACGCCGCGTTTCTCCGAAAATCGAGCTTTGATTCGACGACCGGACGGCTTTTGTTCTACGCGCGCGGATACAATACACCCGCACCTTTTTCTCCGTACTATTTATCCGCTATAAAACCCGACTCATTCTAATTTAGCTTATTTATCTTGAATGTTAATGCGATTATTAGTGTGTGATCGATAGTTAAACGTTCCGCTTTTGTATTACTTCGTTGACCCGTTACGGGCAGAGGTTTACGTATACGCATAGAGACAAAAAAAAAAAAAAAAAATAAAAAAAAAAAAAATAAATAAAAAAAAATAAAAAAAAATTTTGATATACTGCATTTTAGAAAGTACAATGCTTTTAATTTTCTATATCTAAGTATAAGGTGCAAATATATTACCTTCATACTTGACTTATTTAGAGTTAGCCTCGGCGTTAACCGTAATCTTTTAAAACATCCAATATAAGTAGTAGGCATTGAGAATAATACGATAAACTTTAAAGTTAAAAATTATTTATAAAATGATATAATACGTTTCGATAATAAATTGTTATGGTATTTTTATTGGATTTTTTTTTTCCTTTTTTTTTTTTTTTTTTTTTATTTAAATGAAAATTATCTCTCCACATACAGCTGTACGTTAACAGCTTTACAAGCGGCCGCGTTAAATAATTAAGTTCTCAATGAAGTTTGGCTTTGGTGGCCGGCGTCGTCAGCTGCACGCTTTTAACCAAGTGTGGCCGTTGACGCACTGCTGGTTAAAAAAACTCCGAGGATCTGTAAGTCATGAGATCAACACTGTTTACCTCCAGATGTAACGCGGATGAGTTTCTCTCTCTCTCTCTCTCTCTCTCTCTATGTAAAAAAAAAAAAAAAAAAAAAAAACGTTGACGCGTGTTTGTATGGGGCAAAGCTATGCCGATAAGCGAACGCGTATACGGCCGCAATTGACCGAGAATGGGACTGGAGAAAGAATCAACGAGAAAGAGAGAGATAGATAAGCGATCTTAATCTAATCTCGCGTTGAGCTTTCAGCTAGGAATCATTTTGATCCATAAGCGATCTTCTGAAGACTTGTCTCTTTTCATGGCATAATTTTGTCCCATGATTTAGCTTTGCCGTTTAATGTTATTGCAATTGTGTGAGAACGAGTGATGAATAATAATGGCTTATAACTCGGTATAGAGATAAAATACTTTATTGATACGTACGAACTATTAAATATTTATCGTTGATGCGTATTTTTATTTCGAGTGATATTTTGTGCACTCGTATATCGAGTGTAACGTTTCCACTATTTATCAGCTTAACTTCAAATATTTTACTTTGCAAACGATGTTTATTTTAAAACATTTCATTCATCGTTCATCATTAAATCATGCTAACTGGAGCAGAATATTACTTTTAGTTTGGTGCACATGCGATGATAAATTAGAGATCGATTGTTTATCGCGCGACTATAGTATTTAGCAGGCGCCGTTCATTAAACCGAAATAAGATAGATTGACGAAAATTTGCAAGAAAACGTTCAGCTAGCTCGTATAACACACATAAAATCAATGTTTGAGATGAAGTACGTAATAATTATAAGCAAATTTGATGAAAAAAAAAAAAAAAAAAAAAAAAAAAAAAAGAAAGACTATCGATTACCGATTTATTTTCAAAATTTCTCCTGAAAACGAAAAAAAGCGTTAAATTATTTATTAACGCGGAATGCGTTATGTAAGGGTTAAATCTCCTCTGGGCATCGAATACGCGCGTCTTTTGAAAGATTCGTGCATTCTCTCTCTCTCTCTCTCTTTCTCTCTTTTCAAGCGGGGGTGGCGCGACATATCACCACGTTACGGTAAAACGAAACGAAGCGCAGCAGTGGTCTCTCGAGTATGCGCGCTCGATGAGGAGACACTCGACTCCTGCGACTCGTTGGGGCCAAATCCTTCTTCATTTTTCCTACGCCCCCTTTCCTCGTCCCCAGTTTTTCTCTCTTTTTTCTTTGCTCCCATGTAAATACGAACCTTGTATCCAAATGCCTCGAGCTCCGGAGATGAAAATGGAGTATTTTTTCGGTACTCTCTTGTCTCTTTTTCCCTCCTTCCCTTCTTCTCTTTCTTTTCCTCTCTATCCTTATTTTTTTTTTTTTTTTTATCACGAAAACTCCACAAACTCTAGGGGATCGAATATTTTGATCACGTGGATGTCGTCGCCGGCATTCCGACTTTACGTACACCTGCGCACACACATACACAGCTCACATCCACAATGATATACCGCACACTATTGGTTCATATTCGTGAAAATGCTCGCTTGCATTTAATATATCCCGTTGCGTGGGAATCTATATGTCCATCCCACCGACGGAGTATACGACGACAACGACGACGACGACGACGACGACGAGGAGGTTGCCAGGTGCGCGTTTTGCCACGATGAAAAAGTAAAGACCCAAAAAGGAGAGCTTTCTTTCAGCGCTTATACTTTGCCGCGATATCAACGTTGGCGAATGCAAGAGCCGCGACGGGGAATAACAAAAGAGGCTCGGCTTGTACAAAAGGAAATACTAGATGCAGCGCGCGCGAGAGCTCGTTCAGCGGGGAGCGCGGCGGCAAAACCTATGCGCGACGATTCAACACCGATGTTCCCTCCGGCGCGACTCGAGAGAGGGACGGCATTGGACTGCCGCTGGCGCTGCTCGACAGACCGGGAGCCGCGCATCGCTGTGTCAAAAGCACCGAGCGAGAATCGCGCTCCCCGAATAGGCCGCACGTGCTGGTAGCCGGAGTGGGGAACGGGGCGGGGGAGAGAGAAGGGGACCCGAGCGCCGGCCACGCTGACGAGCGGCCGACCTTACCTGCCCGCGTCCTCTTGCATCTTTATCTCCGCGGATAAGGCCCGCGTGTGTGCGTTATACCTGCGAGCGGCGGCGACGTTGCTCAATCCCGACTAACGCTGCAGCGCGACAGTTTTCTCGCTACGACGAGACAATGGGAGAGTGAGAATTTTTAAGGTACACGCGCTTACTCGAATAGGTGAGTTGAAGCCCTTGCGTTGACAGGCTTTTTTTTAATTTTTTAATTTTTTTCTTTTTTTCGTTTGTACCGCTTAGTTGTGAAGATGTGTTTTTTAATATAATTGAAGATACATGCTTCATACTTTGTTATGTAACTATAATAAATTCTCGGTAAAGTGTGAGTCAAAACTATACATAAAAATGAAATTTCATTCGATGTAAAGTTATCGCTATTAACTGGAATTTTTAAAGTCCGCACGTTAATTATCTGCACATTTGATTAGTTAAAAAACTATAGTATTATGTTATCAAGTTTAAATTTCTTCTTTTTATTCGCTTCCTTTTATAATCGGAACCAATGCGCGACAAGAAAATATATGATTATTTTTCTTAACGATGCTTACATAGATATGCAAAATAACGTACGTTAGAAATTTTTTCTAGCAGGTTAGCCTTTATGATTAATCAAGTCACGTACAAAGTAAGACGCGCAGCATTCAAATGAAATGAAAGTAGAAACATTGAAAGAAACACGATGAATTTTTTTTTTTTTTTTTTTTTTTTTTCTCATTTCCAAAGCAATCCCGACGAGTATCAATAAACGTTAAAATCGCGAATTCAACTTAGAGCAAGAGAAAGGGATCGAATCGCGCGCGTCGGACTAGATAACGCGAGCGTCTACGCCGACGAGAAAAAAAAAAAAAAAAAAAAAATATATAAAAAAAGCAAATCAATAGCAAATCAATGCACGTATGGATATTATTTTATACGTTATTTCATCGATTTCCGCTAAGCTCCGGAAAGGCACGTAATCGATTAATGGAAAAACGTAGGAAGTCTCGTTGTCCGTTGCATCCGTTTCGCATTTTGCGCAACCGCGCGCACGGATCTATATACCGGCGCGCGATCGGGCTTTTATAAATTTTCGTCGTGGGCGTCGAGAGAGCGCGCGACACTCGAGCACACACCGTGTACACGTGGAGTTGTTTTTTTATTATTTTTTTTTTTTTTTTATTTATTTATTTATTTATTTATTTTTTTTTCTCTCTATCGGGCTGGCGAAAGTCGCGCGCTCGGCTTTATTTTCTCCTACACGCGCCCTCGGCAAACAGCTCGCGCGCATTTTTCTATTGACCTTTTTAGGGTTGCGCAGCTGCACGCCATTGCCGTCCGCTCGCGTTATGAGTTTTGTTTCGTTCGAGTCTTTATCTAAAATGCGTGTGCGAGAAAGAGAGAGAGAGAGAGAGAGAGAGAGAGAGAGAGAGAGAGAGAGAGAGAGACAGCAGACGCTGCGCACCATTACGAAACTTGATTATCGTGAGACTTCTTATTATGCAATTTCCCTCAACGAGATGATGAATTTATACGCGAGCTGAGCTCTGCTTTTACTCTTACTATTCTTTTTTTTCGCGATCGCTTTCGTAATATTTCATTCATTTGGATCGCTAGCATTAATATAGATAAGCAGTACGAATGTGAAGAAATTTAAAAAAAAAAAAAAAAAGCAAAAATGAATTTTTCGTTAAAGATTAGCTCGTTATTGATGCACTATTTTTAAAATAATAGTTGATATTAAACGTTCTTTCTTTTTGGGTGTTTATAAAGTAAAGCTCGTTGTTATATTATGGTAATGTGAATGAAACAAAATAAAAATTCGAATCGTCGTATGTGGAACATTTGAAGTATAACATTATGTAAATTTACTGTGTAATAAAGAAAAAAGATTCTGTGGTACACTTAATTGCTAATTGAATGAAGTCATTGTAAATATTTTTTGCTAAAAAAAGTTATTTATCGTTTTAAATTAGTCGTATTATATTCTAAAGTTAACGTGAGAATGTTAAGACCAACTTGAATGTTTCAAAGATTAGCTAATTTTATTTTAAAAATTTTTTATTTCAAACATTACGAAAATTAATTTTTTTTTTCCACAATGATTTACATAAATTAGCTTTATTTAAATTGATTATTTCATTTAGCGAACAAAAAAAAAAAAAAAAAAAAAAATCCATGAAAAAATTTCTAAAAAATTGAAAAAAATTTTAAGAATCGTGACACAAAGAACTTTAACGAAATTAAAAATTAAACAAGTTGCGATAAATATTCATAAAAAATTTAAAAACTTTCATCGTGAGTCACGTTTATTTTTATCGCTTTGAAAAAAATGTCGCGCAGCGATAAAACTTCCTTGACGAGTTCCGAGCTGCAACTAACCAAAGCTTTAAAAATTTAATTAATTTTGAAATTCTTTCAAACTCATTAAAATTTGATAAATCTTTTTTTTCGATAGATTGACAATAATTGTGTATAATTTTGAAAAATTTTATTCGCGCAATTACGTGCGTAACTAAAACTTTTTCGCTATTCTCACAACCATGAGGCGAGTTTAATTCGACTTTCGCGATTCGTATGAGCGTGCAACGGCTTCGGTACCGATACATGAAACGGGCAAATATTTTCGTGCGCGCACACAATGACCCGGTGATTATCACGGACGGACGCATTGGTATGCGAGAGAGAGAGAGAGAGAAAGAGCGCACGTATGACTATATAATACAAAAAGTCATCGGGCATCGTAGAGCGTACGGAAAGCGAGGAGCGTCCGGTTAAAAGTCGATTCATCGCGCGCGGCATTTGGAAACTCCTCGCTGAATCAGCTGGTCGCACTCGCGAGCGCGGATGAATCAGCTCTCGCGGGCAGGTAGAGAGAGAGAGAGAGAGCGCGCACACGCTTAAACGGCTGCTCCGGTATTTCGCGCTTTTTTCGTCGACTCTGCGACGCAGTTGCGGCTCGATGTGGATTTTTCGGAGCGCGCTCGTTTAATGGCCGGAAAGGCTCTTTATCCGACCTTTAGATTGTTTTAAATCAACACACCGGGTTCTGGATTTACCGCGCGTCGAGCTTCGCTTCCTCTCTCCGCTCGGAATCCTTAACTCCCTTTGTTGCGATACGACTTTGGCTTGCTTATGGCCACATCCTTTTCACGACGGACGGTATTTTTTTTTACGTCGCAGATAATCAACCTCGTTCGTTCAACATGATTGATTTCACTAAAACGGACCGATAATTCTAAGTTGCACTCAAGGAGATCGTTTCTGTGTGCGCGCACATCAACCGTCCAAAGTAATTTAACGGTTGTAATTTTGCTTTCAAACTGTTATCGTTTTACAATTCTATCAGCGACTAATTCCGCTCGGATAATGATTTTTAATTGTTATCGTCTTTGACAATGGCTCGTACAAACGCGAGACTTTCAAATTAAATTAAAATTTTTTCGGCAATGGAAAAACATTTCCTTTGATCGCTAAAAGCTTATCTTATTAGCACGCGCAATAATAGGCCATTTTCTTTGCCTAATATACGATATTTTTATCTAAAAATGTTACGTATTAAACTAAACGATTTCAGACGTTGAGTTTATCATTGGATGAAGATTAAAAGAGAAAAAAATAGTTTATACGAAATTGACAAGGTGAATAATCGCACGTCGGCAGGGGTATAGATACAAAAGCAAGCCGAATCTGTATTATCAAGAAGGCAGACCGCCGGTTATGCGAGTGGCTCGCGCGCTCTCTCGGCGATTTTTTTATGCTCTCCCTTCCGTTTGAAAAAATATAGAGCGCGCGGCGAGAAACCTTGATCGCTTTCCTTCCTTCCCATAAGCGCTTCGACTCTGTGGGGGCCCCTCGCGCACCTCTTTTTCTCTCTCTCTCTCTCTCTCTCTCTCTCTCGCTAACAAAACGCAATTATTTTTAAAAAGGATGTAGGGACGCGAGCGCGCGAGGCGCTCCGTGCTCGGCCCACATATTGTCGAGTCTATAGTATATATGCCAAGCCAGCGCCGAGTTTCGATTGCGATCCGTTCATCCTCCGCTCTTTTTCTCTCTCTCTCTCTCTCTCTCTTTCTATCAACGGGTACTCCACTCGCCTCTCGTTTGTTATATATGCGCGCGCGTCCGCGTTGGGATGCGTCGTGCTAATACGTTTTCACGCAATGTCCACGGTCAACGCGTTGCGCTACAGCGACGACGGAACCGGGGGAGAAAAGACTGGCTCTTGACTCGAGCGATCTTCGTCGATTCGGGTGCTAAAGCCGCTTGCTTTCAAAGCTTTCACAAAAAATTAAATTGAATTTTTAAAAATTGTTTATTTTACGCGGTGGGATACGGTATTACAAGATGTATTTTAAAAATATAATCAATTTATACATAAAACAAAGTTTTAAATTTAACGTAAAAACGACAAAGCTTGACATTTTCCATAGAAGAAAATATAAACTGTTCGACGGTGTGAAAAAATTCGATAAAATTAAGAGTAAAACTTACTTTCGGAGAAGTAGTATAAAAGCTTCGATGCGCAGAGGAAGCGCGTCCGGAGTCGCGGGTTCACGGGGAAGCGCTGATTTTCAGCGAGGCGCGAACGAAAGTTAATAATATAAGCGAGGGCGCGCGAGCCACTCAAACAACCGTTGCGCGTACGTTGCGCCTATGCTTTATCGAAATCTATGTATACATATTATGCATATGCAACTGTGCGTGTGTCTTATGTGCATTTTTCGCGCTACACTTTGTTATATTCTTCGGGCTGCGAGAGATTTTGACGTCATACCAAACGTCGTGTGCGATGTAATGTTCGATCTATATGTACGACGGGTTGATCGATGAGCTCGCGTTTGAGCGCGCGTGTGCCTTCATTCATAAATATAACGACCATCGAAATATCATCTTAAACGGGGTTAACGACTGCTTTATCGGTCTTTTATATTCCTTCCCCTTTTATCAGTAACATTTATGCTTATAAATAAATACTAGGAAGTACACGGAATAGAGTATAAAGGAGACTTTTTTTCATTTAGACATTTTTATAGCCCATAATATTTGCAAATTATTTTTTCGCTTGTGCAATAAAAGATAAAATATTACCGAGTTTACTTAAATACGTTCTCAATTTGTTATCGTAAAATAACCAAGTTGATTTTCATTTTGACGAATCGTATAATTTTACTATCCACATGAACATTCCGTAAAGTACGAGTATTCAAAACTTTAACAATCCTCGCGTTAATTGTTCCATTAAACACCCGAATAACTTCACCATCGTTGAAATAATTTCCTTGCGCGTTATCGAGCGATCTACGGGGCTCGTACTCAACGACTATCCCGCAATTTGTCGAAAAGCAAATACTCGCGGGCCCGCGCGTGCGCTGCACTAATCCGCACGAGTGTAACACCTTTGCGTTAACGCTTTTATCGCGAATTACTCTCCTCTACGATATCGCGTACGTTCACTCTTTCTCTCTCTCTCTCTCTCTTTTTACCTCGCTCTCGTTGATAAAGCCAATTCAGTCGAAACGATTGGAAGTGGGAATCGCCGAGGCAGTGTCCTTGACCATCCAGTACACAAGCTTCGTCCGACAAACGTGTTCCGACGACGACCCAATTCGAAAGGGATAGGAAGGAGGGCGGAAGGAAATCGTCCGGTTGTATATCGCAGCTCGAGGATCGAAGTAAAACGTCGGACGAATACAGCTTTGCGAAAAAATGAAGACTTTTGATACTCGTTCGTAATAAAGAATGCGACGAGACGGTCAAAGCCCCTGCGAGCAACGCATGCAGAATCGGCACAAGTGCCAGGGCAAGTTGGGTTGCGGCTCAGCCAGGCGTCCTTTAATTTTTTATTTATTATTCGCTCGCGCGTGCCGCTCGATCGTAGACAATTTTTTGGTTTACTCGGCAAAGAGCTGTTGGCTAATTTGATATTTAGACAAGTCTTTGTTTTATCCTGCTTTTTACGGCAAATGTTTACATTCGTTAGTTTATAAAGCATTTTCATATTTTAATAATTATGTGATAATAATTTTTAGCTAAATTTATTTTTAAATCATTTTACAACCTTTTTTTTTTTTATTTTTAACATAAAAAATTTTTATTAATCGTAAAACAAATTTATTTAGTTTTCTTTAATTCAATTAATAATTTTAATCCCTTTTTGCCTAAATTCAATTATTAAGTTTTGCGTAATTGTAATTAAAACATTTGTTGACGCATTTTTCTTTAATTATATTTATTCAATTTAATTAATTTTTTTTTCTTTTTAATTTAACTCGAGTATATTAAAACGCTTTAAGTGCTTTTAGAATGATTAAAAATTATTTTTTTTACTAATTTCTTAATAAATTAATTCTTTTAATAATTAATTAATAAAAATTGAATTTATAAAAGAAAATTAGTTATAATAAAGAATAATGAGCCGCAATCACTTTTTTTTTTGTAATAGTTTAATCCATTGATTATTTACAGTATAGATAAATTTTGTCAGACGCTGCTTCTAAATCATTTTTATTTATGACGAAAGTTTCGCAAAAATAACTCTCAGATAATTCATGCCTTCGGGTACTTCCGGCATTTTAGATCCAAATAATGTATATTTAACAAATTATCCATTAATTTTATATTTTAAATATCGTCATAAGTCAACGAAATGTCGAAACATAAAATTATCAAAAAAAAAAAAAAAAAAACTCGTCGAGTTGAAAGAGCAACGTCACGTTTTCGTCCTCTGTTACCCTCCCAAAAAAAAATGTTATTTCCATGCTCAAAGAAAGCTCTCTGTCTCTCTATTTCTCTCTCTCTCTCTCTCTCTCTCTGTTTCTCTCCATATTTTTCTTTGGCTATCTTCGTCCTCGTCATTGGCGTGAGCGCACGTAACGCGTTTCGGTTTCCCCAAAGGCGCGAGAAATTGAGGCGCAGGCGCGACCTTCCGGTCCAGAACCGCCAAGGCGACTCTACAGCGCGGGAGTCTACTCCTCGGCGGCGCCGCGACATCCAGCCAGTCGACCGCCGTGGCTCGCACGAGGAGACCGGAAGGCGGAACGCGAACTCGCTCCTCGTCCTCGTCCGCCAAACCTCCACGTGATTCTCGTGAGTACCGCTGACTCGTCGTTCGTCAAGTCTAGTATTTTTCTCTTTGTCGGGAATAAACGCTTGCTTTCTCGCTTTGGACGAAGCGATAAGGAAGGGTGATGGGGTGATAACGCGGTGAAATATGTACAGTGTTGGGAAATTTGGAAGAACGATTGTAATAGAAAGTGGAGAGACTTGGGAAAAGTTTGACTTTTTTGTTTTTGAATATGATCGGGTATCGAAGATATCAGGATTCGTCGATATCGAGCTGCGATCCGGAAGAGCCAGGGCCACGAGTACGAAAGCGACTTCGCGAGCGAATATCCAAGGAATACTTTGGGATTTCCGAAAATCCAGTTTGAAGGCTGTTTTACTCTAAGGTATACATTAACACCCCGTCATCCTGCATCATTCATCATAAATTAAAGAATTAAACTTTCAAATATTATTTTCACAATCTCTGTAACTCCGGATCAAATAATAAATCCAAACAAAAGTAATTATTTACATTTTTTTCAGATGAAAATTTTCATATATTAAAAACTTAATAAGAAAAGTTATCACCGCATAATAAATAAAAATTTATGGGATATCTTGGAATAAAGCGTCCGTTGAATTTCAAATAATAACGTTGAAATCCTAATATCGTAGCTTTGCGATGAAATATACTGTACACAGACCTCTAGATCTTAATCGTAAAACTAATAATAAGAAACATTCGTTACCGTATTTTAACGTAGTCCATTTGGAGGAAAAATTAATAAATATCTAGGATTAGGTTAGTATTAAGTTGGAATAAATATTAATAGATTAATGGGAATATCAATCAGTTTATTTCCTTTGCTTTGAATATCAAAACAAGTTTATTTCGAAATCATGCATAAGTGTTCGAAACATCGACGTTGATAATTTAAAGCGCAACAATTGTCCATGAATTTTTTACAATCTTTAAATTATTAACGCATTTAAGGAAAAAAGGGGTAAGAAAAATGAGATAATTTGAATATTTTTCTTTTAATACCTTACACGAATAAAGGACAAGTCAATCATTCAGAAAATTAAATAAGGCGCGGTGTACTTGTAAAAAATAAAAAATAAGCACTAATAATTATTCATGTTGCGAAATGAAAAAGGATAGAAATGCAGAGCTACTTTTATAAACACGACAACGATACATCAAGCTCCGTAGCGGAATCCATAAACTATGATAAACCTTACAGGTAGTCGCGGATAAACAAATGGGAAAGTTTCTTATCTTTGGGGATGAATGTTTAGCCTATCGATTTTGTAAAAAGAAACAAGAGAAAAAGAAAGAGACATTTTTCTTTGGACAGGCTTCTTTCTACAGGCTTTTTAATTGATCTTAAATTTTTACGCAGACGTTTGAAATAATTTTGCGGGTATAAAAGTTTTGAGAAAAATAAGATATATAAATTTAAAGAAATATAATTATATTTACAAATAAATGTATATATATACTTTATAGATTTTTTTGGTGGACATTTATAATTCTAGCGGTTAAATCCTCACTGTATTCTTTTATTACCGTTTATAAGTTAATATATCATAATAAATTACAAATTATCTTGTGAAAGCCATTATTTACAAAAGTAAAGTCAAAACATTTCATCCGACTTTCTGTCAATTCCGCTAAATTTTCGTCTCTTCGCGTTTTATTTTTTTCTTCCACGCGGTATCGAAGATGGAAGAATATTCGAATCGATCAACAGTCGTATCATCAAGAGTAGTCGAATCGAGCAACATATGTATATACATAAATTCTTATATCGATGAGCAAATTTCACCCTCGAAAATAATTTTCATTTCCCTGTGGCTAATGACTGTGATCTGAAAAAAAAGTGCCGAATAACGCCGAAAAATTGAGACGACGAAATAGCAAAATATACCAGAGATATTTCCCCCTTGTACTTTTGTTTATACGAAAGAACACGAGACGTAAAATTTGACTTTTCGTCTAACGTGTTTTTTTATTTATTTATTTATTTTTTCTCATTTCTCACCTCTTTCCGCTCCTCCTCGTCTCGTTAGGTGAATTACATTAAAACTTTATTCTCTACCGCTACATACATTTGCGTTGAATAAAATAATGCTTTTGTTTAACAAGGATTGAGCTCTTTCAAAGCAAAGCTTTTGTTTACGATAGATATTCGTGACTGTAAAAATCAATTCAAAATCCAACGGATATACGGAAGATCGTTTGCTTTTAACGCTTATACTTTGAAAATTCGGGGGACGAACTCATTTATAACAATTTATCGAGGCAATTTTTCTAAAAGCAAGTATTTTTTTTTTCTTACTTTTTCCGTGTGCGGGCAAGCAATATTAAAGAGAAAATTTATAGGTTGTGTAAACTTTCTTTTGAATGAAATTTTTACGCCGGTTATAAATTAGTTTGCAAGCGTTAAATTTCTTCTAAAACTTGCTGAATTTAAATGTCTTATTTATAAAAGTTTGTTGCGAATAGAAAGAAAAAAAAAAATAAAAAAGAAAAGTAAAAACAATCATAGAACCTAAATTTCTTTGTTTTAATTTTGATTAAAAATTGGAAAGGAAACGTAACGGTTGCAAGATATAGTTTTAAACCATTCTGTATTGCTTTTGTTAATATTTTTAATTACTCAGCTTTATTTACTAAACGTCAGGAATGAAAATGTTCATTATCAAGATAATTTATAAAATTACCTGACTGCGCGAAACGGAATAATTATACCGAGTGAATGGGGGGAGCGAGATAGCTTGTTCCGTTAGCCATATGGGAAAGATCGATAGAATTACCCCTATAATATTATAAAGTTAAGGTCAGCCGTAACAAGTTAAAAAAAAAAAAAAAAAAAAAAAAAAAAAAAAAAATTAATTTTCGTTTAAAAGTTTTACACATCATGTAAAGGTGCTTTTTAAAAATTACGATTTTCAATGAACTGAAAAAATATGACGAGCACATAACGTTGGCTTTTTGTGAAAAGCCAACTCTTGTATAGGTTATTTCTTTTTACTCTCGCGTATCATTTTTCACGCCAAAAGTAAAATTTAAAGCTGGTTTTATCGGCACGAATTATTGAGTAGGTTTATTCTGTCGACATGTCCCGATCGAACATAATACCGAACGGCATCAAACGGCAACTTTCTCGTAAGCGACAGCTCGGACAGATGCTGGGATTTATATGTTCGCACAATGTCGTTAAAGACGCGTGGGCGACTCCCCCGATCGATGTCGATACGGAATTCATTATTCTTCGAGAAACGAGATTTAAGCTGATTCTAGGTCTTTATATTACCGAGTTAATAAATTCTTTTTTTTCTTCAGGTTTATTGCTCAATTATCGTAGGTCGTTTACAGTCTTTTGTCGGAATTTTAAAAATTATCCAGCGAGTTACAACGATAAAAGTTTAGCGCTATAATTATTTGTATAGTACTTAACAATTCCGGCTCGTTAAATTAAAAATTTTATCGATTTTTAATTGAAGAAATATTAATCGAGTTTCGTCCAAGGTTCGATAAAGAGGACATTTTTCTCGTTTAATTCATTTTTTTATTTTCACGAGCATATCGATAAATTTTCAAAGTAACGAAAATAATAATAATACTTGTAAGCAAAATTTACGAACAGTATATTTTTTTTACAACCTTAATTTACAGAAACTAAAACAAAAATTATTATTAAATATTTATTATAAATTTAGCAATTACTGTGTACACTTTCTTCAAGCATACAGATAATATTCTTACATTTAGATAATTGCTTCTGATATTTAACAAAAATTAACGTTATTAACGCGCGTTAATAAAAATTTATGAAGCGGAAATTTTTAACGGATGTAAAAATTCACTTTAGTTTTAAATTAAATCGCGAACCGAAAAATCTAAGATAACTTAATCAGTTAGCATAGAAAATCTTATTCCTCGTATATGAACATAGAAAAATTATAATACATATCTTTTTTCTCCTTTTCCGTTAACATTTTCCAAGTCGCGCGTTGTTCTGCCAACGAGGAAGCTCGCACGCAGCAAGAACGATTCGTCGTATTATTTCCTTCGATCGTCGATTTTCTCGCGCCTTGCTTCTCAATTTCGTCGGGTATGTAAGGAATCTTTCCTCGTTCACCGCCACCGCTATTATCTCGACGGATCGAGCAATAAATGCACGAGGAGCCCCTGATAAAAATACTGGCACAAGTGCGGAGAAAATCGTGTCTCCGAGTTCCCAGACGGTGAAAAGGAAAAAAAAGGGCATACATCCAGAGACGAAAAAAGGGAAAAAAACGGACCCGCGCTTACCCCGGATCGTTTACGAAAATTGTTCTCGCGCATGCGATGCGGGTGAAGCCGGATAATCGAATAAATAAAAGAAGGAGATGAAAATATACGACGCGACGCTTATTTCGTCTGGCTTTTTTTTTTTTTTGCTGGTAATTGTATGGTCTTCGAGGTGCGAGACAAAGTTTGTTTCGTGCTCTCGAAAAATTTGCGAATACGCGCGAAAGTTTACGCGTCGTCGCGTTTACTCCGCGAGTCACGCTAAGCGAGAAAGCGAGAAAGCGAGAGAGCGAGAGAACGAAAGAGCATTGTCCCGTGGCGCGTTGGCCTCGCCCGCGCGCGACCGAAATGCTTTATTTACGACGCCGGCATTTAACGAAAGCTATGTACTTATGTAATGTGAAAGAGATTTTTAAGCTTAACGCGCGCGTTAAAGTGTGACGATAGCTTTTTTCGCCAATGTTTTTTTACTTATTTGCTCTAACTTTTTATTTAAAGAGACGGAATATGGATGCTGAAATAATGGTTGTATTAATTTACGGTACAAATAGTTTAGGTATGTACATATGATCGTAAACATAACGCCTTACGATTAAGAAAGGCGAAGCACAGCAAAGAATTTAATTTACGAATAGCTAAGAAATATACGAGTCTTACGTATGGAAATTTTTTATGGTTTTTCAATCGATAACTGCGACGTAGCAAGATATTTTTTCATTTCATATCTTTTATATAGCGAGAATTTCGAAAGAATCTAGTCTATCCATAAATTTTTGTAAATATGTAAGAGCCATCGGTCTTATTTTCCCACGAGCCGCTGAAATTATAAAATAACGCGTAGTTTCTTAGAACGTAGATGTCGGACGATAATCGCCGTTTCTTTTAGTGAGAAGAAAGGATAAGAAAAAAGGAAACTAATGGCGGTGGGGCTTTGTTGGGGTGTTCGTTTATCAATGTCGGTAGAAAGGCGCTGAAGAGTAACGAGCTCGATTCGGTGATTCACCGAGTCCGTCTGTGAATCACCGAATTTTTTTTTTTTTTTTTTTTTTTGTTGCAGATGCTCGAGTACTGGATGGGGAGCAACGACAGCGCCCCGAACGCCAGCGAATTCGAGATCCAGGAGGTGATCGAGGACCCGGGCTCCGCGAGCCTCTTCGCCGGCTACCCCGCCTGGCTCCTCTACTTTGCCGCGGGCTGCTGCGTCCTTTTCATGCTCATCGGTATACCCGGCAACCTCATCACCGTCGCCGCGCTTTTCCGCACGAAAAAGGTCGGTGTATAAAAAATCGAAAATCGAGAGCTCGAATCGAAAGTTTTTTCCGTCGACGTAGCTCGATAAGACTAATCGAGCGAGGCTAATGCAATGAGCAATGCCGCTCGCGAATCCTTAAATGCGAGAGAGAAAGAAAACAAGAAAGAAAGATAGACTAAAAGTTTGGATTAAAAAAGTCATCGCGCACTTTCAATTTTTACCATTTCGCGTTATGCCGGATAGACGTTGTTTTAGTATTGCCGCGTTGTTATTTCCGTCCGTCTCTATTAAATTCCTCTGACGCAATTTTAATTTTGACTTTAATATACCAGATGAATAAACGTCTTCGCTCCGGTAAAATTCGAACTATAAAATATACTTTATCATTACCGTTGTTATCTTTCGTTTTGATATGCTGGCTGCTTTGTTATTCGTTTTAAAACTTAATAATAATTTTAAGTTTTTAAAACAACGGAAGTTTACTCGAAGCTCGTTCATATTGCATTAAAGTGTTTATTCTTAGTAAAATTGCCGTGAAAGGCAAAAACAAAGTTGATAACGTAATATGCAAAACAGCATAAAGTTGAAAGTATAAAATGCAAAGTATCCCAATTCGCATTGAATAAAATTAAATAAAATGGGTCTAATAAGAACGAGCTCGATTTATTAAATATTCGCTAAATTTCTCTCAGTATTCAAAGTAATTGTTTGTTTTTCTTCCAAGGAAAAATGTGTGGAATAATAGAATATATTTTGATTTATATTATTTACACTCTTACAAACCCCAAATACCCTTTTAACTACAATACACACGCTCGATAATTTTTCTTTATTTTTCTCTATATAATAAAATAAAACTTGTCTCGTTTAAATGATGAATTATGAATTTTAACGTTGAGTTTTTCTATTTCATTAATACTAATCTGTGCCATCTTAAATTTTCGTCTCGATGCTCGTCCCGACGAAGCCGGATTTTCACCTTTTTCTCCGGTAGAAGCGAAAAGAACTCGAATCGCACGCACGAGTCGATTGTCATGACGAGAGATTGGTGCTGCTGCTGTTGCTGCTACGATTAATTTTTTTTTTTTTTTTTTTTTTTTTCATCTTTTTGATACTCCTCTTCCGCGCGAGAAGTGATTCGTTTAACGAGCATCCAAGAATATGGCGCTGCGGATATTTTTGTACTTTCGAGGACTAAGTTTATTTTCCCGTTGCCGAAAAGCCCGCGAGTTGAAGAGAAAAAAATAATTGAACGAAGTAGTGACGTCTTCTGCGAATGATTAAATGCCGCTCGGCTCGTATTACACAAATCGTGAGGATCGCCGTTTTTGAAATTTGTCTTTGAACTTTATTATCTCTTTAACGATGGTTAATAAATTTTCATCGATCATTAATGGTTATTTAATATCTTTTACATCGACGGGCTTGATATTTTTATTTAAAATGAATAAATTTTACCATCGGTTAGAAATTTTAATCGAGTAAATGCAAATTGCATAACAACATATTCAAGAGATTAAATTATAATAATTGTGGCATTTTGGTTCAAACTTTTCAACAGCTTATCACTTTGCAAAGTATACGATACAATTTACTAGAGCTTTTCCTATGCAGCGTTAAAGATTCTCATGTCTATCTGCTTTGAATTATCTAAGCTCTATAAAAACTAAAGTTTTGCAGTTTGATGAAAAAATGTAGTGAATTTTGAAGAATAATACCATATATGATGATTGATAAACGATCACGTAGACGATACCTGAATTTAAACTGCTTATGGGGTTCAATTCGTTTTACGGGGTGTAGCGTTCGAAGAATATTTGTAAAAATTCGCCGGGTGTTGGTAGGATCCACGTAAAATGTTATAATCCTGCGAGAATATAGGGGCGGTCTTACATCCCAACGATAAAACTGACAAACAATCTTGCGGCCCCGTTGTACACTCGAGGCGCTGTACCTCGAAAACAATCCCGCTTGTTCGTCTTTTTCGCTTTCTCACTCGTGACAGCTTCAGAAAGAGAAGAAAAAATATAGTTGTATGATGGATAATGATGTAGCGACGCGTGCGAATGAGAAGAAAAATTACGGGAACGATTCGCTTCTCTTGTTTTCTTTTTTCTTCCGTATTAAAACTTTGGAAAAAAGCGTTTGATCTTGCGCGCAAAGAAAATTTTTTGGTTAATAAAAAGTGCTCCTGTCTTTCTTTTTTTTTTTTTTCATTTAGGTTAGAATGATGATAGTTACCGTTAAAACCATCCTTTTTCCCGGGTCGCGCGTCCATTGTTTTTCATCGTTATTTTTTCAAACTCACCTACGAGATCTACGCGCGGTTCATCGTACAGTAGATTCTAAGCATGCGAGTTTAATTCTTTTTAGTGCAAGGAGAAGAATTCGCAAACACATCGGATTAACATGCAGCTAGTGAGAAAAAAGGAGATTCGGAGAGCCTTTACTTTTTATACTCTAGCGCGAGATGCGAAGTTTCTTTTACCATTACTAAAGTAGAAAGAAGAAAAGAATAATTTTAAGTATTTCCTTTTCTTTTTCATTTTAAGTTTCAAAACAATCCAAGATTTAAAAAAAGATTTTTCATCCACTATATATATATATATATATAAAAGTGAAGTAATTTGTTTTTATTTTTATTAAATTATTTTTTAACAAAAAGAAAAATTAACATAATAATAAATTTTAAAAAATATATTTCTAATTTGCTCATTAAACTTATTGCATCAAATGTATTCGAAATGAAAGCTTTTGAAACTACTTGTGTACTAAATGATATTAACAATTTCATTCTTATAAAATAAAAATTCGCTATTAAATAATCGATTCGGCTAAGCCAATTCATCTTTTGTCCCGTAATTGCCTCTGGTCAATGCAATCGTACGAACGATTATAACGATAGAGAATTTGATTCGAATTAAACGAGGATTCTTTTCACTCGTGTATAAGAACCTCTGGCATATATCAAGTTCCTTTTACCTTTATTCGTTTATTTTTTTTTTTATCCATTCATGCTTAATTAATTTAGCTTTAATGGAAATAAATTTTTTTTTTTTTTTTTTCTTTTTAATGGATAAGTTTTACTTTGTAAGTTTCATTAAAAATAATTAATTAAATAAAGTAAAGTAAAACATGCATAATTTACGACAATAAATCAAGTTAAGTATTGTCGTATTAAATTTAAAGCAAAAAAAAGCTTTTCGGACACGTAGAGGACGCAAGAAGACAACGGCCAAAGGTCACGAGGTACGAACTAAATAATAATTCCGTCCTGTACCGATCTTCTAGTTCAAAATTTCAAGCAAGAAATATTTTAACCGGTTGAAAAGTTAAAAAGAAAGTGTGAGAAACTTTGACAAAGCGTACGACTCTTGATTCTTTCAAAGTCATCGGGAGTCGATATACGCAGTCTATAAGAGCCAAGGAAATCATAATAGGATGATAATGGGAGTCCGGTTATTAGCGGACTAGAATAGATAAAGAGAGAGAGAGAGAAAGAGAGAAAGGAGAAAGCGGCTCGAAAAAGAGAGCAAGCCCGCAACGATGGACGTATAAGGAGTCGGCTCGCTACGCTCATTGTTGACGGTTTGAATAGCAGACGCGCGAAACGATCCGCGGGTGTGGTTTGTCGTCGCCGCCGACGATTATCTACCTTCTTAATTAAAAAGCCCGTTCTCCTTGAATTCTCTTTCCTATTCCGTTTCTTTCCAACTCTTTCCCACAAGCCCTATCTCGTTTATTTTTCTTTCAATTTCTTGCCAATAATAATATGCGTTATGCAATTGAGTCTTGCAGAGGCGCGCGCGTGCGTTACATGCGTTGGAAATAGAGCGAAGCGAGGACCGCCAAAGGAACGTTGGATTGCCAAGCGTTGATCGACGACGCACGTATTCCGCCGCTGCATCGGGACGTGGGAGCAATTTTTATCCGCGACGAGCGGAGCACGGGTTATGCTAATGCGTGCGCGTGCGCTTATTCCAACATGATTGAGAATATAATTAAACCGACGACAGTTTGTCTCCGTCAAAGTTTACAACTCGCTTGTTTTCTTTTATTTCCGATGATAAAAAATATACAAGAAAATAAAGAGGTATTATTGTGTCCTATGCCGAATGCATTATCATCTAATTAAAGCTTAAAGACTTTCTACTTTAATTATTTTTATTGCTACAAATTAGCTTAATTTCATTTTTTTTTTTTTTTTTTTTTATATGATTGAAATTTACACGTTTCTATATTCTTTAGTAATTAACAAAATGATAAAAAAAAAATTTTCGTACAAAAAAAAAAAAAAAACATTTACACGAAAAATTGTTACGACAATTTATTTTACTCTAAAAATAATCGAGATAAAAGTATATTTATATCATTATTCAATTAAAACAGAATGAAGACTTTTTTGAAGCAAAATTGATATTTATGTGTATATATATCCCAGTAATTAAGTGTAATTCTCGGGAACGTGTGTATGTGGTATTTTTTATGTCGTGAAAGATCGATGAAAATATGGAGGAGACAAAAATTAATCGACAGTTGGCACTGATCTGAAAATATATATGATTGTAAGAAAAAAGTTAACTAAAGAAATTGGAGCACATTACCTCCAGTGAATACATTTGGGTTTCGTATTCGGCATATGAACGAAAGTAAATGCAAACCTTCAAGGAAAAAAGAAAGAAAATAAAGGAGAGCAATCGGAAAGTAGAATATCTCTTCCAAGAAATTTCGTATTTCGCGAATTGACGCGCATAAAAATGTATGGAACTCAACAAGTATATATATTTGGATTTCTCCTCTTTTTCTTTCCGAGCTTTGCTTTTCGGATTTATCTTATTTACATCGAATAAATCGAAAAAAGAGCCGAAAAAATGCAAATATGCGCGAAAAATTTGAATTGCTTCTTTTTTTTCGTTTTTTTTTTCATAAATTTTGTAACGGAGATATACTCGTAAGTATGTAGGCATCGATAACACAATACAATATTCTACAACTCGCTTTATGGAAAAATTTTTATTTTTAAATTTCGTTTATTATTCGATATTCAGATTCATATTTAGATATTTTGCAAGACCGCTGAAAAAATAATTTAAATTTTAAAATATCAAGATTGTTAAAAATAAAATTTATAATAAATATTTATTAAGGCAAATTAATAAATAAAAATTTATAGTTTATTAATTTCACAATAACCAGTCACTCTGAAAGTATAATAAGCTTATTCTTGGAATGTAGATCTGGAAAAGCTTATTACTAAAATGGAAAACAAGCGAGAAAAAAATAAAAAAAAATTGAGAAAATTCGTGAACAAAAGAACAACATTTTATATTTTCCAATTTACCTTTAGCTTAAATTGCAAATTGTATGAGAAAATGCATTTGGCGAAGTAAGCGGGAAGCCGTATCAAAACTGCTGTTTACGAATTTGGAAAGCTTGCCCCTGTTATCTCTAGACTTGGAGTATTTACCCAACTGCATTTAGCTATCTTCCTCTTCCTGAAGTTTTGCCTTCGGTCTGCTTACTTCAAAGAGCCATTTATCGAATTTTCCTGTGCTAAATACGTGTGTATGTGCCCTTTTTAAAGGGGACACGCGATACGTGAGATGCACGATAATGAGCTCAGAGGGCGGGCTAACTGGACGACAATATTTTTCGATTTTTTATTGAACGAACTGATGGAATATGTGATTAAAACATTTTTTTACGATGATATATTTGATACTAAAAGATAATATTTTTCCATTTTCATTTTAATATCATGATTACGTTGCAATCGACATTTATTTATTTTAATATGATTTGCTGACAAATGAGCTTTTTATTATACCTTCCTGAAGATCTTCAATCATTGATACGATAATATACGGCACACCTTCTAAATGTGATCAATCTTAATAAAAGGCAATATTAATTAAATACGTACGTTACATATATGTTTCTAAATTTTAAAATACTTTGATAATATATTCGCGATTATAATTATTAATAAAACGAAAATTTATAATTATTTTAAAATCAAAATAATCATACGTAAAAAAGTAAATGAAGATTCTAAAAATTGAAAAATTAGAAAAATATGATTAGTTTGTTAAAGTTTTAATAGAGCGGACAACACGTCTGACGAACTCCGTATCGGAGAGCTAAGGTGACTGCTTTAATACATACAGCTTTCATAAATCAGCGTCAATATTACGCGTCGGTGAACTTCCTGTTCTCTAATATCCTTAACTACCAAGCCGCAAGCTTGGTATAAATAAAGTATTGTAACAAATGGAACATTTTATAACAGTAGAGGAAGAGCAATAAGCTTTATATTTTCTATATAAATTAATATAAAGAATTAATAAATGCTTTTTTTTTTTTTTTTTTTTTCTTTTTTAATAAAAACAATTTGCAAGTGTGTTATTTTTGTGGAAATAATATACGTTAATGAGGGAATTAACGTATCAGAGAATCAATTTTCAACAATCGTTATTTTAAATATATATATATGGATATTTTCTTTCTAATTAAATTTTTTTATATACATTTGAAATATTTGCAATATAATTGATAAAGATGGTTGAATTACAGAAAAAAAGGAAATTCATCGAATCGTTTACTCATTTAAGGTATAACAAGAACGTCCGACGGTGTGTGTATACTTCAAAAGATACAATCGATTTTCCTGCTATGTAATCCCTCTCCCTCCCCCCCCCCCACTCCGAACTCATAATAAATTTACCGATTTATGATTCCGGTGATGTTTTGGCCAACAACTGAAATATACGTGAAATTTAATTAATTAGATGAGCAACGTAAAGCGATTGACTATTTAAAAAAATAAAAATTTAGAATAATTGTTAATTTGATCGATAGCGGTATTCGTTGTCTCTTTACTGCACGAAAAGGATAATAGCGAACACGTACGAACATTGATCTAACAAAATCAACGCAAGCTCGTTCTCTTTGGACCAGTTTCGGCCATTCTTCTTTTATTACTGCATACGTTTTCGTGGGCGATTCCGATTCGGGGAAAATCTCGGACGCATGCGATTTCCGAAGAAAGGAAAACTTCGAATACGCATAAATACAGTGTGTATATGTGTGTGTGTGTGTGTGTAGGTGGCCAGTGCAACGCACAAATCTCTTCGACTTCTTTTTCTTTCGTTTCCTTGTTTTCTTTTGTTTCGCTTACGTCTCTCTTTTGTATTTTCTCTATTTTCTAAACGGGCACGCATAATATTCCGACGAAGAAACTATCGCGACCCACGTACGGATGGTATTTACCCCCCAGCGGCGATATTTTACTCCTCGTATTGCACAAGTTGTGACACTCGCAAGTCTTATTCGGTCTGAACGACCCTTTGTATAAAATATATTATTTTCCAAGTTGAACGTCACCGATATTTTGTCTAATATGAAAGAAAAATAAGATTTTTTCTTCTTTTTTATTCGCATAAACTTTATCAGTTTACAGATATTAACCAATTTCTTTTGGATATTCGTTTTTTATATAAAAAGTTTATGAAATATTTGTCAGTAATACATATTGAATTGCTTTTGTTAAAAAAATATTATTTTACGAGATAACTCGTGAGTGTATATAATTGACTTTGTAAAAGATCACAAGTCGTTCGTCAATATTCAAAATTCGAATTATTGTTTTAACAAAGAACTAAATCAAAGATACTAAATTTAAAATTTCATGAAAATGAAAAAATATATTCTTTTCCAAATTTGTACAATAGAATGTACAAAAAAACGTCGGATAAAAAAAAAGCCGAGTCGCTAAAATTTGTTAGCGAGAGCTTTTTTCCGAAATTTCTGCATCGACATTCACGCCTAAACCGGGCGAGAAAGACAAAGCGATTGAGCCAGATAACGGAAGATTTACCGTATGCTTAAAAAGTAAATTTGCCGTATGCTTAATAAGCTTATACCCCGGGACGTGTCCCTTTCGTTATCGAGCGCTAAGGATTACGAGGAGGAGGAAACGAGAAGACGGATGTCGTACGCTTCGGGCTGCTCAATATCGACAACTCGTTTGAGATGGACACGAGAATCGCGACGCGTCAAACTCGTGACAAGTTTCCTGTCTGTCCGTATGACGTCGGAAGAACCTTCCCCGATGAGTCTCTTTCTCGCGTTTCTTTCAGTTGTTTTTTTTTTTTTTTTTTTTTTTTTTTTTTCTTCAACTTTTTCTTTTCGTCCCCGTAATTTCAACAGCGCTGAAGCTGCCAACTTATCGGAAAATCGATGACGTGTAATTCAAACGACAGCAAGAAATGCGATCTCCCTGTTGTCGCGTGTCACTGCCGGCGCTTATTTTCCTTTATTTTTATTGACGCGTCATTGTATCGCGATAGGATAACCGTGCTATAAAATGTTTAACTAATTTTTAACGTTTTGAATATCGCAGGGAAAAATGTCGGGATTAAAGTCTTTGTTTCAATATTCTTTGTGATTTGGGAAAAAGAAAAGTCGGTAAATCACGAGCGTTTCGCGGGGAAAGGAGAGAATAAGAAGAGTCGCCCGCGCGGGTCGAAGTCATCGAACTTTGCGGTCCAGCGTGGATCGCGTCTTGACTGACTAAACTCAAACGCGAAAGCGTCTAATTGGCTTCGCGTTATAAAGTCGCGCGCGCGTTCACACATACTAGTATATATATATGTATATTTTGTCAGTCTCTCTTGCGACGTCGTCGTCGAGCTCAATAACAAACGCACTATAGGTGCGAGCATTGTAAATAGGAGGATCTAAATCGAGCGTCTTTATCGGAGATGAAGACTCGAGGCGTTGGAGCAGCCGAGCTTTGCTTTACCTTTCGCTAAAAATAACGAAAGAGCGAGCGAGGGGAAAAGGCAACGAAATGAGGAGATGTTGCACTCCCCGGACAGATTTTTCTTTACTCTGGTTAATCCAAATATTTGCGAAAATTATATATCGGCCTTCTCGTTTTTTCAATTTTTTCTTTTCATCGTCCCGAGCTCGAAGAAAATGTTTCTCAAATTATTTACAATTTTCTTTCAAGTTCATGATTAACTTTGTGTGTGTGTGTGTGTGTGTGATTTTGAACGGTATACGAGCACGTGTTCGAGTACGATGACGTGCAGGCTCTTTGTAAAACTCGATGTACTCAAGAAAAAAAATGCTTTCCCTCGATTATCGTGAAGCCTCAAGTTTAAGATGCTATTTGATGCAATAAATTAAATTTAAAAAAATTTACTACTTGAATAATACGTAATACTTGATACTGATAATTTGTATTTTTTAAAGATACATAAATTAGATAATGAATAATAAGCATATCAAAATGAAGAAGAGAAGAGCGATGAAAGACTTTCCATATAATTTTGATGCAGTAAAAACGAGAGGAGATGACTCTTTGGGGCTAATCGCCTCGCGCTTACTCAACCTTTTATTCGTTCGCTCGTTCGCGCTCATTTTTTTCCATTCTGTTTTTGCTCATTTTCGTCACGTAGGCATTTTTAGCCTCACCTTCTTCGCCGCAGGCTCGAATCGCGCGGACGCACGCGTCTCGGAAAAGTGAGAAGTGTAATATATGTATATATATATATGTACAATATTTGAAGACGTAAGATTCGCCGAAAGCCCGTATGCTCGAGCTTTAATACGATTATTTCAGCCGATTCTCTCAACTTTCTTTATATATTGAGTTTTGCTCGCTTCGCCTCCCTTCTGCTCCTTTACTCGCTCGTGTTTTTCTTCTTGAAAACTTTTTTCACCTCGTAGTAGTCGCATCACGCGCCAAGCACTCTCTCTCTCTCTGTCTTTCACTGCGTCATTCGAAAAAAAATGCAATGTTTATACTGCCTTATACCGCCAACCGTGTTTTTATATCACTTTCGTTTTTATTGAACTTTCAAGGATAAGATTTACGATATTAGCTTTTATTTGCATTTTCAAAAACAAAAATTTTTTTTTTATGTTATTTTAGAGAAATAATTTTAATCGTTAAAAATAAGAAATTTTTTAAATATATCGAAACGTTAACTCGTTTTTTTATAAAATAGAAAAAATCAAATTTCATTCAAGGTTTTCGAAAGAATATTTTACCTAGCTCCCTATTAAATAAGTATTTACATATTTATGAAACTCATGTATAGACATTGGACAAGCGTCTCTTGAATCAACAATCGTCGATCCTCCTTCGTCGCGTAGAACGCTTTCGAGATTTATAGCGAGCGCGCGGTGAGAAATTTTGAAAAATGAAATTGGGGAGACGAAAGGCAAGGATATAAAGTCAAAATTGAGTGGAAAATTTTTGGCGACGATATCTCGTAAACAAAGGAGGAGGGACGTTTCATGAGAAGGAATAAACTAGTGCTTGGACCTTTAATCAAGCTTTTCTCGATTGTTTGAGGATCCTAAACAATCGGGTCGCGTACTTGCCGCTAGCTAAATTAGAAACGAAGGATTACGCGAGTAACGCTTAAAACAATACAAGGCGCGCTCTGACTATTTTTATTGTCCTCGTCATTTTTTTTTTTTTTTTTTTTTTCGTTAACGTTTACAACGTTCTCTGGACATACTTAATTAGGTGTGTCTGAAAATATTTTTTTAGAACGTTTTTGAAAGTATTTTTTCTGTTTTATTTGTTTATTTTAATCGATATGAAATTTTATATTTCCGTTACCAAAAGCTTCATTGGTTTACCTATTATCAATAATATGTTGTAATATTATCTTAAATCTCATAACAGTATCATTAAAGTAAGTATACTCATGATTAATAAAAGATCTATTCTTATTCTTTTAATTTCATCATCGCGGACGATGTGTTATGAATCAAGCGATCAATAATTAGAAATGATAATTTTACGGTACGATTTTATGTTTAAATATCGAGTAAGGGAAAAGCTTTTAGCGTATGTTATGCATATAATAGAGTAAACGAAAAATCATGACATTATTTCAAAACGATAAAATGTATTATTTCAGTGGTGGTAAAATCTCCCGTTACTCGAGTTGTTTTACTCGGACGGTCCGGTGCGCGGTAAGCCGATATCAAAATCCATTGTTCTTGCCCTCTGGCTACGCGCACACGTGTCGCTGGTATACACACGGATATACTTAGGCTACCGACTAAGATACTCGAGCGCATACTGGATTTTCTCGTTGTAACGCTTACTACAATACGAGTAGAGGCAGCCTAATAATTTACCTTAAAATTTGTATCTCACGTAACTAAACTTTGACCGTTTATCGTTTCGAGTAAAAACATTTCTGCGAATTCAAAACTGCTTTTGTCTTATGCTATAGATCTTCAACTCGTTTAATTTAAAAATGATTTTTAATATAAACGCCCATTAAGTACGCGTTAAATGCCACGATAGTAATTTTGTCCACTAAAGTATGCAACACCGCTATTAGTGGCTGAAGTTAACGAGTGTACCGTCAACCTTATGCCAAGCCATTAACCGCATTTTAATTTGAAAATTTTGCGTTGAAGTAAAAACGCCGTCGTCGTTAACAATCTACAAGTTGAAAGCTCGTAAAAGTAAAATTTTTATTTCTCAACGTGAGCAGCAAATTAATCGAGATCAAACGGATAAGCTTTCAAAGTTTATTTTGCGGCGAGTCGCGCGATTGGCCAAACCGACGAGAGCGCGATGTTATTGAACGCGAAGGCGTATACCTCGGTTAGACGAGCGCGCGTCAAAATTTTATTGCCATTCTAAAAAAGTGAGCACCGAGTAGAAAGATTCTCTCTCTCTCTCTCTCTCATTCTCTTTATCTCCTTCTTTCTCGTAAAACTCGGAAAGATGTCAAAAGGAGAAAAATATACGATGGTTTTGTATAGATCTATATACATATAGCTGTTGCGTACAATTTTTTCAAAACAATTAAATTGAAATTCGAGCGATCGTTGTATATATCTTACGTTTTCTCGTAAAATCGAGATAATTTATAGCGCCGTTAGATTGGAAAAATTTTATTAAATTTTTAAAAACAAATTGAAGCTTTCCGAGATATTTTATCCTTTTAGCTCTTGGCTCGATCGATCGATTTAATCTTTGAAATTTTAATTTCAATTATAAAAGTTTATCTGGTTCATCGCGTAATAGCCTCGTTCCGTTCTACAGCCTCGGCGTTTTATACCTACATATATACGATCCACCTAGCGCATACGTAAACATCGTGGTAAAACGGTGTAAAAATAAAGGAAAATTATGTAAAGAGCCGCGAAACGCTTAAATACCGTTTAAGTGGCTATATTGCTCTTATGAAAGTTTGATCGCCCAGGTGAAGAAGAAATTACGATATATGGCGGCTAAGCGAAATCGATACGGCGAAGCATAGCTTTTTCTTCCCCCTCGCCCCGTCCTAGGCATGTATGCACAGCTCGTGCATATACCATACTCGTATATAGGCGCGTAAGCGGGAAACTTTCAGCTTAATGACGTCGTCAAGACTATTGCAGTCGTTTTATGTGTGTGAAAGGGGCGTTTCACGATTGAATATATATATATATCTATATAAGCGATGGTTAGTTTCGTCTTCATAACGGGAATTTTCTCAAAAGTTGATTGGTCGCAGTCGAGAATTATTTACATACGGAGATTTTTCCAGAGACGATAAAAAATATAACGTTCGATTTTTTAACGCGATTATTAAACGTGAACGTACATCTATTTTTTTTTTTTTTTCTTTCTTAACTTTATCGATACCTAAAATGGCGAAAAAGAAAAATATAATTTTAACAGCAACTTTAATATTAGTTAAAAATAATAACGTAATTGACAGGACTATAAATAAAAATTATAAGAGCTGACATGATTGCAAATTAAGTCAAAACGACAAGTCACGCACAGTAGCGACTATATACCATCTCGAATCCGTCGGAAAGAAAATCCAATCCAACGTTTATGAAGAATTCAATGAGGGCACTCGCGCGATCTCCTTTTCAAATTGTTTATTGAGTTTTGAGGTGGATCAGAAAAATCCTCAGCTAACCGCGACTTTAATTTTCATCAATATCCCAGCACGTGCAGACTAACGGCAATAACAAAGGGGTGAAAACGAATATAATACCTGCGCGAACTTATTCGTGGAAATACCTTAAGCTCCTGCACGCAACTCTTCCCTTTTATCGCAATATCCACGAGCGCGATGCTATTTATTCGCAAAGATCAAACTTTATTTTCTCTTAATAATAAAATATTGATAATATAAATAAATTTAATAACATTTTAAAAATAAAATTATAAACGAATTCTTTAAAGTTTGTTTGAATGTTAAAATCGTTTGAGAGACGCGCTTATTGCGCATAATCCATAACATAAGTAACTTTCAGGTCATAAGAGACCGCTGAACTCTCTCTCTCTCTCTCTCTCTCTCTTACACTTTCTTTCCCTCCCCTCTCTCTTTCTTTCTCTTACTATCCCTTGTAATTTCTTGGTCGTGCGATTTATCCGAGTTTTACAATACGACACTTTGTGCGCGACGGTTGACGTTTTACGAGACATCTCTCTCTTTCTCATGGATAACATTGCCGGAGCTTATCAGCCCTCAGCTCTTCGTTGAAGTATCCTCTCTGCACTCGTGGAAAATGATCCGCAAATATATATATATATATATATATATATATATATATATATATATATACACGTAAGCGCGTTGTTTCTTTTATCTTCTCTTGATTCGATGCCCTCTGCTTTTTCTCCAGCCCCAACTTTTTTCCTTTTATTTTCTCGTTTTTCCCTGTTTTTCGCAAAATTCCAGATTTTCAGCTTTTTATTCCAAAACTTTATATCATATTTATGATAAAAATATAATCGTATTACTTTCTTCATCAGAATTTCTTTGCAACATGTTACGTCGCGAATTTATTCTTGAAAAATTCAGTTATCTTTATTAAATTTGTATTTATTACCATGAAAAGATAAAATTTCAAATAAGAATTATCGACATTTACATTAGTATAATAAAACTTTTATTAATAATCAATAATCGTACTAAAATTTTCTGACAAATGATCATCAAAAATAGAACTCAACTAAGTTGAATATATATATATATATATATGTATATATATATATATATATATATATATATATATATATATATATATATATATATACAAAAATTTCTCTCGTTAAGTTAATAACTATACTTACGTTTAAACGACTATAAATCACCGAGCGTTTTGTCAACAGCTGAGAAATGCCACGGCGGTCTTCATCATGAATTTGTCGATGTCCGACTTGATGTTTTGTTGCTTTAACTTGCCGCTGGCTACGTCGACCTTTTGGCACGGAGCCTGGCTGTACGGTCCGCTACTTTGTCGACTTTTTCCCCTGTTGAGGTATGGATTGGTGGCCGTCAGCCTCTTCACCGTTTTGGCCATCACCATCAATCGGTACGTCATGATCGGCCATCCGAGGCTCTATCCCAAGTAAGTATTAAACGTATTTCTTTCGCGTATTTACATCATAAGTGCGTATATGTTGATGGTTGTGAATATTAATAATTTTCTCTTGTAAACGCATATAAAAATTATATATGTGGCGCGTCGAGTTATTTAAAGGATATAAAATAAATACTCAGTGTATAATGGTATAATAAATTTATAAAAATAAAAATAAGTTCAGAGGCTAGATAATAACTCGATGCTACTTCTTTACTGAATTTGATTTATCAATCATTTATGTTGGCTTAAAAACATATTGGCAAATTTTATTTTAATATTTTGTTTATATGAGCGCTCGCTTCGGTTTATTTAGAAAACATATTATACGTGATTTACTATATTTTCTTCAATACGGCAAGAAGATTTATACTTACATTTTTTAAATTTATGGAAGAATTTGGATGCATAAAATTTTATTAACGCGCGGAAGTCTTTCAAATAAATTAGATGTTTGTGGATTGTCGTAAAGTTTTACTCTCTCATATTACTTACATATTTCCGTCTTTTACAATGTAATAAAATATCCTCTATAGAATGAATTAATATAAGTTATATCTTATTATTCGTTAACTAAATAATATGTGCATTATAGCACGAACAAAAAAGTACTATAAAAAATAAAACGTTAAAAAAAAAAAAAAAAAAAAAGAAAGAAAGAAAGAAAAAATAATAATTTAAAAAAATATCGCGTACATTTTATTTTTTGCGATCAATTAATTTTGAAAAAAAGAAAACAAAGAGAATGATTTTTCCTCGTTATTTTTTGTTTTCATCGTTTAACTTATCGCGAAAAATCAGTAATATCCATGTTGCAGATTGTACAAGCCCAAGTACCTCGCGTTGATGGTTCTCGCGACGTGGGTCGGTGGTTTCGGCGCCCTCATACCCACCTGGTTCGAGCAATGGGGTCGCTTCGGCTTGGATCCGGTTATCGGCTCCTGCTCGATCCTGCCCGACGTTTACGGGCGAAGCCCCAAGGAGTTCCTCTTCATACTCGCCTTCCTCGCGCCCTGCATTGCCATCGTCGTTTGCTACGCGCGCATCTTCTACATCGTCCGAAAAACGGCGATGAAGAGCCGGAGACGCGACGAGGCTACGCGAGAGCTCGTACATTCGAATTTCGAGGTCCGGATATGTTAATATTAAAACGTTAATAAAACACGAGTAAACGAGAGTCGTTGTCAACAATTGCGCTTAGATGATAAATTTAAAAATTTCAGATAAAATGCTCGAAAAATATGGAGGACTCGGCGATCGGCTCGATGAGTTGCCAGGTGACGCACACGACCATGAGCGAGAACGGAGGCTCGCCCCTCAAGTGCGATCAGCAGGCCCTCGTCGGCGGGGCTTGCGGACGAGCTCGCTCGCCCGCGCTGCGCAAGCTCTCCCTCCGGAAGTTCGCGGAGCGCTCCGACGAGGCCGAGGAGTCGAACGCAAACGAGCTCTCGGACTGCGATGAGCGGACTGTAATCCCGGAGGTGCGCCTTCCGGACGGCCGGCCTGAGAAGGAGGAGGAGGAGGAGGAGGAGGAGGAGAAGGAGGAGGATCCCTACAAGCATCCTCGGACTAAATTTGCTCGGAGCCTCGAGTGCCTGCCTTACATCGACGTGAACAACGGCTGCGCCGTGGTGGAGGCTCGGCCGCCGAGAAACAGCGTCGACGGCTCCAACCAAATACTCGACTCGCACTCCTTGCAAAAGACAAATGCCAGCTCGAGCTCGCGCTTTCTCAGTCCGCCCGCGACTTTCAGGCGCGTTGAATTTTATAAGCTTATGCGTCTCTTTCGTTAATAACTCTAGCTAAAAAAATTTCCTAGCGGCCGATAAAAATGAATAATTTAAGGCTAATTTAAATTATAATACAATATTTACACTTACGTCAAACACATATCGACGAGCTTAACTTTACTATACACATATAATCAATAATTTTGTTTCGATTTTTATTAATTTACAATGTATAATATTAAAATTATTAAAAAAAAAAAAAAAAAAAAAAAAAAAAAGTGATATTTTTTGAAAAAGTAAACAAAATGCTAAATTAAATTTATCATAATTTTAATAATGAGATAACTAAAAAGCTTAAATATGTGTATATTATTATATTTAAAAAGTAACATACATATTGATTCGAAAAATTTATGTAATAGGTACGACGAAGTGTCGGACGATTGCGTGAGCTCGCGCTCGGACTCGCCATCGGAAAGACGCCGAGCTAGCAGCAGCAGCAGACGAAGCGACCTTACCCCGAACGGCAGCCGAGTCTTGCGACGGGAGTCGCGTTTCCGAAGCGTCAGAGGTCGAACTTTCGAGATCGGCAAGATGACGCTCAAGGACAAGAAGCTCCTCAAGATGATCCTCGTGATATTCTCGTCGTTTCTTATCTGCTATCTGCCCATCACCGTATCCAAGACCTTCAAGAACGTAATCGACTGGCGAGGTCTCAACATTGCCGGTTACATACTCATCTACCTGACGACTTGCATTAATCCCGTTATCTACGTGGTCATGAGCTCCGAATACAGAAGCGCTTACAAAAATGTGCTGCTGTGCAGAAGCGATTCCGGCGCAGCGGGAAGCGCAGGAGCTGCTCGCGAACGTACGAAAGCTCAACAACGGAAGCAACGCGCCAGCAGGAAGTCTTAAAGAAACGGTTGACCGAACCCGAATTCCTCGATAAATTTAATATTTTTTAAAGCAGCTCGCACTATTAAACGATAATTTTTTTTACATTATTTTATAAAATTTTATAAAATTTTTATCAAATGTGATTAATTTAAATAATCGTCAAAGTAAATGGTATATTCTATCATATGAAAAAACTAATTATTAAATTATAAATCTATTATTCTGCATGATATTTGTTTATTCATTAAATGTATAAAAATTATCATAAATTTTAATCGGGTAATGGTGAGTTCTTCAATTTAAATATTTGCATAATAAATAAGCGCGCAAGACTGAAAATATTGTGAATTTTTTTGTACGACAATTTTTTGATTAAAAATTACCATTCGTTTATTTTCAACGACTCAATCGCATATAATGTAGAAGATGAGAATTTCTTTACAAATTTACGATAACGTGATGGTCGTGAAATATAATAGTATTGAATGCTTTTAACTAAGTGTAGGAGCAAATGCGTATTTTTAACTAATATTTATGTAAAATATTTTATATTTATATGTTTTGCAAGTTTTAAAAATTTATATTTGTTTGTAAAAACTGAAATCTCACCGAAGATCAGGTCTCCGTTGTATTTATTTTTTTAATATCATGTTTTTAAGTAGATATTTGATTCAAAATTAACAATTGTAAATGATAAAAAATAAAAATAAAACTAGTAAGATAGATTTCATCCAAAATCTAAAATAGCATTAAATAGTATAAACATAATCTAAATATTACATCCATAAAATAATATAAATAACTGAAATGTATAATCTCATAGCTCCTTATTTACAAATTTTAAACAACAAAAGTTTATATTGATTACTTTTTTATTTAAAATTATAATTTCGACCACTTACGCAAGCTTTTACCGAGTGTACGATAACTTATTTATAGTAAAATGTTTATTTTATCGAAATTTTTGAGCTATGTGAGTGAGTGTTTTTTTTTTTTTTTTTTTTTTTTTTTTTTTTTAAGAAAGCTGGGTAAGACTATCAATTAAAAGTCTTTGAAAAAATTTTTTGTATTTATTTATCAGACATTTATCTGTGCTCGATGTACATACAATTATTATATACGAATAGTAATACTGATAATCACAATAATTGCACTTAATAAGGTGGAAAACTGCAAATAAAATCATTTAAACACATCGGTCGTTGAATTATTATAAAAAACTCTCGATAACTTAAGAAAATAAGTTAGTTTTTTTATTTGAAATAATTTCATAATAGGTACTTGTTATGTACAAAAATCAGTGAATTTCTTACCATAACGTAAAACATTTATGATGCTGATTTTAAATGATTAATATACATTTATTTACATCTTAAAAGAATACTTAAAAGTAGTTCGATTACTTACAAATAGGAACTATCATCCCTTTTGCGTTTTTCTTGAAAAACTTATTATTTCTTTAAAAAGTTAAAGTATAAATAATATATAAATAAAATTTCAGTTGCTCTAAAGAAAATATTTAAAAGCATAGAATATTGATAATATTAAAAGTCATTTAACAGACATGTGAATTACTAATATTAAATACAAAAATATTATTAATTACTTAATACACTTAAATTCAATATTTTTAACGAAAAAGTAAAAAAATGTTACAGCATTAAAAAAAAAAAAAAATTTTTTGATTAAATTTCAAATTAAATCTATTAAAATAAACTACTAAAAATCGAATAATAAGATGCAATATTTGAAAAATACTTTTAATCGCTAAATTATTTAAACTTATTTTAGCAAAAAAGCAGCTCATTACTAATGTAAAATAATTCTGATATTTTTTTCTTTAATGAAAAATTAAAAATAAAATCTTGTACCTGTGTGTATTTGGGTACAAACATAGTTACTGCATCGTTAAATAAATATTTTTGTAAAATTACATCGGATTATTGAATTACGAAATAAGCAGTATCGAAATTAATTCAATATTTTTCAACCAGTTTATCAGCCAACGTTCGTCGGTACCCTCACTGACTGTATTGTGCTAATGTTCGTATTTTTGTCTGAACTATTTGGCTTACTAGATGCAGTTTTTGGTTGCGAAGGCATATTCACGCTCACATTATTTTCTTCTTGAGTTGCTTTATATTGGTTGTATCCAGCGTACGCGCCCAATCCCATTCCACCAAACATCATTAAGTACTGGAAAACTCTAAATAAAAATTTTCATTAAAATAAAAAAGAAAATCTTTTTTTAATTAAATTAATCGATAAAATCGTGTATTTACTTGGCCATTGTAACTTGTCTATGACCAGTTTTTATTTCTTTTATAAGAAAATCTGGTAAAATAATTATTTCATCGAACCACAAGATTGGTAACAAGGCTTCGGGAAATTGTTTCATTAATTTGAATTTATCCAGTTGCCTGATAAAAAAGTTAAATTGGGCTCGTGTATGTACATGCATAGGTGAACCAGTAAACGGATCGAGATCAATAATTATCATGTGTTTATCCTGCGGATAAAAGTGCATTATTTAAAATAACTAAAAATTAATTATATTATAAAGTAAAAATTTATTTATCCATTAATTTCGTCATACTCTGTCTGGACTGAGACCGTCTACCATACTCAAATAATATGGATCAGCCAAGTAAAAATGAGGATTTGTAACGATTATTGGCGCTAGGACACATTTGTATAAATCATACGCTCCTTTTTTAAGACACTTATCCGGCGCCAAACAATAACATTTATGACGGGGATTGTTATCTCCGTCGGTTCCTAAATCTGTTGTATAACGCAACAATTTCAAACCTGTAATAATTTATTAACGAAATTATCGATGAAATAATTGGCGAAACACCGTGAATGTACCATTAAATTACCAGAAAATTTAGAATATGAATCGAAATTACAACTGATACTTCGACAAAGCGACGGATTATATGCAATCAAATCGTCTTTTCCTTTTTTATCAAAGTTTGGATGAAATACGGTACCGTCCGATCCGTTAAAGGTATCGCAATAAGGATCATCCCAAACGGAGATGTTTGGTTTATTATCATATTCTACAACTTTTCCTACCTCCATAACATTTTTAATACCTCGTTTAACGCGTGTTCTGCCTTTGGAATCGGTTGCGTTCATCTGTTGTACGACAGAATAAAGAAAAAGTTAAAACAACTAACCATTTAAATACATAATATGAGATAATTATTAAGTAATTAGTTAGATTAGCCCACCCATCCGAATACAGACATAGCATACAAATTTTCCCCTACGATTTTAAGTCGAAAATCTTCATAATTAGCAGCAATCTCGGAACAAACTGCTGAACCCGCAAAGTCGCTAACGTTGCAATCGATAATTATTCCATCGAATAATATATCTCTGACTTTGAATTTGAAGAAAATATTCTTCGGCTTCTTCAATAAACTATCGATTGCTTTAGCTTAGGGTTAGGAAAAACAGAGTAACGTGTGAATAAAAATTATAATCATTTATTTTCGAGAATTCTTTCAAGTGGTCGTCCAATAATTATACTTAATAAAAAACATTCCTTACCCACTATAGGCAATGCACTAGCTTTATCGCGTAACACTGTATTAACCATGCCAAGTGCAAATAGATGTGGAACTATTATTTCTTCGTCACCGGTTAGACCATTGCTTTTTTCCGCGTTGAAATAAAATGTTTTTCTCAACGTATACGATACGGTATCGTCTTCTTCGTGATCGATTTGATTAGTTTTCTCTTGCCATTCGCTATTATAAAAAAAAAAATTTCAATTTCAAAATTCTATTACGGCTATATTTTCAATTTTATTACATTTTTTTAAGTAAATAAGCGACATTCACGTACTCGTAAACAAAAGGTCCAATTTCTTCAACAATTGGTTTAGCTCCTGTTTTAATTTCATCGGGATTTGTTACATTGAACATGTAAATTTGAAACTCAAAAGAAAATGGAAATTTTCCCCATATTTCTCTCATCATCCAACCTTGTTTTAATGCGACTTTCTAAAAAATATATGTCCACTAATATTTTTTCATCAAAACTTCAATTTGAAGTTTGAAAATCTTTTAAAGAATGAAAAATCTTCAAATAAATAGCGGATAAAGATTAATAAGTTTTATATTTTATATTACATTAGCTTTTCTACAATTAATATTTAGATATAGAAAAGAGCAAAAGAATAATCAATTTTTACATCATCAAATAGTTTCAATTTATTTTTTAAACGCTAAAACTCAAAATCTGGAATTTTAGAAAGAAGGCGAAAAAATCTTATTTCAAGTTTTGAAACTTTTTTTTATGGACAAAAATTCTAAAAATTACTAATTTTCCCTATGCATCAATATTAATGCTTACCGCGCTAAGTATTTTAAAAATAAATTTCATTCAAACGCAATCTCGACCTGACTACAGTTTTAGTATATACATGAAGATTATTTTAAAATTGAAATTTTATTAAAATCCCGTTAAAAACAAAAAAAAAAAAAAAAAAATGAATTTGGAAATCATTCGATATCTTTTATAACTTAAATAAGAATTAAATTTTAAAATACTAACTTTTTTTACTTCTTTCTTGAGTACAGCCGGTAAGATGGCAGTTTGAAAAAGAATGCTAAAGATAAACATGCATCCGCCTGCGACACCCATTTTCTGTATGCGCGTAAGGGCCATTTTTTTTCGTGGTTTGTCCTCCTCGACGATTTTCTTCAAAACTCCAACAAAAAGTCGAAATTTTTGGGAATTTCGTAAACGCGCTCGTATACTCGTTAAAGCCAGTCTTAACCCCGTGAACAGGGCTGAAGATTTTGCTCTTTCACCTCGTTGAGAATACGTGATTTATTTTTATGATAAAATTTATTTATTTCCACTCGAAATCTTTTTCGGTTTCTTATTTTATACAAGTGTAATTTATCTAAAATTGTTAAATGCGTGTATAAATTTTAAATAAATTTTTATGAATTCTCTTATAAAATTATACGATCTTTTCATTTATTTCTTACGACAATTGAAAAACTTAATACAAATATTAAAAAAAAAAACATTGACGTTAAAAAATAATATATATTCTTTTATCATTACAATATTAAAAAAATCGAATATTCTAAGAATAAAAGTTCCATTTCGAACAAAATAATATTTTTTCGAATATTTTAAAAATATTTCTGAAACAACTGAAAAATTATTCTGTTTTTATACTATTTTATATAAAAAAAAAGAAAAAAAAAATATATGTATTAATACGTTATTATTCGAAAATCTCATAAAATTGTATTTTAAAGAGGAATATTTAAAATCACAAAACTATTAAACTTAATTTCAAATTAATCGATATTACGTGATAATATGAAATTCGTTCACTTATATCTTTTAATATCACACCTTTATAATAAAATCTGAAAATATAACTCTTGTTTAGTTAACACAAATCTAATAATTGATGCGGTATAAACGATAACAATAAGAAGTAAGCGAATAATAATTTAAAAAAAGTATTTAACGTAAAGTGAAAGATTTCTACGGTAATCTTAGTGCCACAATGAGCAGCCGCGAGAGACTGAACGGAAACAATTTACCCCTTTAGAGTAAAGCCTCAAGAGTAGCAGCTATGTGCACACACACGAAACGTTAAATCACAGACATACATTTTTCTTATATACGCATGGCAATACAAACGTCTTATTCGCGATTAATCATGTTTTATAAATTATCTAACGACCATGACTCTATACTTACTCTAAATTATTACAATATTATTTAATATTACATAATATATTCTATACATTTCACATCTGAGTCATCCTATTTTTGACAATAAATATTTTTATATTTATTTTTAAAATTAAATAACATTTTCTTAAGAATCTATAAAAATTATCAATTATTTAAATACGATAAAACAATAATATGCAAGTTTCATTATATTACAATAAAATTCGATTTTCTTTTGATCATTTTTTATTTTTTTATTTACTTTTTCACAAATAATTAAATCATTTTGAAATATAATATCAGCATTTTTATATACGAGTAAAATATACGTTATTTTCTTCAACGGTAAAATAGTAAAAGGTAAAATAATATGTTACATAAGTGCATGATACTGCAATCTTTTACATGTTTATAAATTTATTATAGATAGTTATAAAAAAATATATTCATCAATTAATATAGAATTTTGCTATTTTAATGTTAGCTAAAGTAAACCTATTTCAATATGCACGTATTTACATTTGTAAAATAATATGTAACTATTGACTATCTATTCTATACATTAGTATTTCGTGTACAAATTATTTTACATCTAAAGACCGTTCCATAAAAAATAATGAAACATTTCAATTTTTTTTATAATAAATAAATTTAAAATTAAAAAATTTTCGAAATATACGTTATTTTTTATATTTCTTATTTGTAAATTATGTGTATATTATTTTAAAACACAATATATTTTTAAAAACAAAAATTTACCGGTTATTATATAGTTACATATGATAAAAATAACTTTACGACTTTATATAAGAAAATCATTGCCTTATATTAATAATTCCATAAAATTATTTCAAAATTAGATATATTTGAATATAGATATATTGATGCTTATCATGAAAAATTGTTTTATAAATTAAGAATATACGTATGTATTTATATTATATGTATAAATTAAATGTTTTAAAATAGAAATTGAAAGTACTAAATATTCATAATAACTTTTTTTTAAGCGGTTTTAGCTTAGATTCTGTAAAAATCATATGTTCTCTTTCGATCAAATTTTTTTATATTTAATTAATGGTGATTTTTTTTATTTTTTTTTTTTTTTTTTTTTTTTTTTTCACTCGAAGAGTAAAAATAAATTTCCGAGCCTTTTTAATGCCTCGTTCTGTTTATAATGATTAATCAACGTTTGGTGGTATCGAAGCTGCGTGTATCGTACTGATAGTCACCGGTTTCTTCTCAGCGCTGGCTTCGGATTTTTTACCGTTTCTCGGTTGAATCGTTGTTGTCATTTCATTGAGCTTTTTCTCATTTTCCATTGCCTTAAAGTGCCTGAAGCCCGCAAAACCACCCAATCCCAAACCGCCAATCAACATAAGATTCAGTAACACTCTTTATGAAATAAAAATATTACGTTTTATTATGTATTATTGCTTGAATATTTTTAGTTTTCATAAAAATTAAGAGATTAAATGTATAGTATTTACTTTGCCAACGTTAACAATCTATGGCCAGTTTTAACTTCTTTAAGAAGGTAGTCTGGCATAACAAATCCTTCGTCTATCCACAATAGCGGTAGCAGAGCTTCTGGAAAATTTTTCATTAATTTGAATTTTTCTATTCTCGTGATAAATAGATTGAACTGCGCTTTCGTGTGCGCCTGTATTGGAGAACCAGTTAACGGGTCGAGATCGATGGCGATCATGTGCTTTTCCTATTATTAAAAATTCATTCGTTCTACATTAAATTTCATAAATTATTATTATTATTATTATTATTATTATTATTATTATCATTATCATTATCATTATTATATACATAATTTATTAAATTTTTCGACAATATTTTGTAATAATTAGTAGTAGGCTGCTACTGCCATTATATTCATAAACATCTCCTTTTACTTAATAATAAAAAATTATTTTCGCCAACTTTTCACAGTTATTTTTTTTTTTTTTTTTTTATTTATTTACTATATATTATTATATCGTCTTGTTAAAAAAAGAGGGCGACATTTAGCGACTTTACCTCATCAAATACGTTTTATTTGAATAAGTATAAATGAAATACCCTGACTGGTTCGAGTCCTTTCACCATACTTAAGTAATATGGATCAGCCAAATAAAAATGTGGATTTGAAACGATCAAAGGTAAGCCCAAACATTTGTATGCATCATAAACTCCCTTTTTTAAACATTTGTCCGGGCTCGCGCAGTAGCATTTATGAAGAGGATTGTGTTCTCCATCGATGCCTAAGTTTGCCGTATAACGAAGTAATTTCATGCCTGCAATAATTTTTTAACTAAAATATCAATTGAAATTGGCCAGACATGGTGTATGTAACGTTAAATTACCAGCGAATTTAGTGGGTGAATCGTAATAACAACTTATACTTCGACAAAGCGACGGATTATATGCAACCAAATCATCTTTTCCTTTTTTATCAAATTTTGGATGAAATACGGTACCGTCCGATCCGTTAAAGGTATCGCAATAAGGATCGTCCCAAACGGAGATGTTTGGTTTATTATTATATTCTACAACTCTTCCAACGTCCATAATATTTTTAAGACCTCGTTTGACGCGTGTTCTGCCTTTGGAGTCTGTGCCATTTCGCTGTAACGTTAAAGTTCATCATAGATAATAGTTGGACACAATATTTCGAGATAGATAATAATGTGCGTTTTGCGCAAGGTACCGTGCCCCAAAGTGATATTCGATACTTGTTCTCCTCGAACATATCCATGCCAAAATCTTCGTATTGTTGTCTTAGCTCGGAGCAAACTGCCGATCCAGCAAAATCTTTCACGTCGCAATCGATAACTATTCCATCGAATAATATTTCTCTTACTTTTGCCCTCATAAAAATATTATCCGGTTTTCTCAATATGCTGTCGATTGCTTTACCTAATCTCAGTAAAAACGATCGAAAATATTACTAACGTTATCGCTAAAATATCATTAAAATATATGCGAATGCAATATTGTTAAAAGTATCAAAGTATCTTACCCACTATGGGCAATGCACTCGGCTTTTCTATTAAAACCGTATTGACCAAACCCAAAGCAAAATAGTTAGGTACTATTATTTCTTCGTTGCTGGTTAAGCCTTGGCTCTTTTCTGCGTTGAAATAAAACGTTGTTCTCACTGTATAAGACACCGTATCGTCCTCTTCGTGATCTATTTGATTTGTTTTCTCATGCCATTCCCTATTTTTTTAAAACATTCATTTTATTAAATAAAGTGTTTTTTATTATTTTATTTATTTTCAACGCGAATAATAAATCCAACAATCAATCAAATTAATAAGTAACAAAAACTTATGCTTATATTGAACAAGCATGATAATATTACACACTAGTAATTGAAACATACTGGTGTAGCTCGTGAATTAAATTTTAACATTTACAAGCAAAAATCCGATCGGCGAAAAAAAGCGCGCTTAGAAAAATATAAAATGAAAAAGTCAGTCCGTGTAGAGCGCGATCCGAGAGCGGATGCCGCGAGTAACCGCGTGAATTCGCGAGAGAGAATTATAATTCGAGTCGTCCGTTAATTTTATTTAGAACATCTTTTTTCTTACGTATTAAATAAACATTTTTTTGTTGTTAAATTGTTAAATCTACGTTTCATTGATATTTTTAATAAATAAACATTTTTTTTTACATTTTCATTGGAATATTATTATAATTTTTTTGCATTCAATGTGTTTATAACAAAACAAATTTAAAACAAAAAACACTACACTTAAAGTAATTAGACGTTAAACATTCGTTGAATTAACTTACTCATAAACAAAAGGTCCAACTTCTTGCATTATGGGTTTTTCTCCATTTTTTATCCCGTCAGGGTTCGTTACATTAAAGAGATAAAATTGAAAATCGAATGGAAACGGAAACTTTCCCCATATCCCTCTCATCATCCAACCTTGTTTTAATGCAAGTTTCTAAAAGATATATTTTTTGAATTTTCATTAATTTTATTAAATCATGTGCACATTTTTTGTGTTCCTATGAATTGTAAATAAAAAATAAATTTCAAAAATAATCGTTTCCTTTTTTTCACTTTGCGACTTTTTTTTTTATTCCTCCAAATTGATTGAATGAAATATAAATTAAAAGAAAATTGTTCTCAATGATTAAAATGATAAATAATATATACATACCCTTTTTATTTGAGCGTTAAGAACTGCCGGCAAAATAGCAGTTTGAAATAAAATACTAAATATAAACATTGATCCACCCGCGATGGCGAGTTTTTTATTGCGGTCGAGAGGAATATTAAGCATTTTGTCCTCTTTTATAATTTCGTTCAACGCTGCAACGAACAGTCGAAACTTTTGCGAATTTCGGAGTCGCGCCCGCGCATTCGCAAGTGCAACTCTCAGACCCGCGAGCAAAGGCGTAGCCAATTTTGCGATCCTTTTAAAAATCGTTTATTTTTATTATTTCTTCCAAACTTTTCACTAACTATTTTCTTACCTCTGATTCTTTTCCGACGTAATTTCTCGTTTTACTTTTTTTAACTTAATCAAATATCTATTTTGGCTTTTACATCTATACATAAAAAAAAAAAAAAAAAAAAAAAAAAAATTAAAATGAATTCCTTTTAAAATGAGATTTAAAAAATGACCTCGAAGCGTTCAAAAATATAAGTTTATTTTGCATTCGTAAATTAAAATAAAACAAAATTTATTTTAATTATAAATTTTATGGACTTTAAATTCAGTTTTCGTATGTATGCATACAATAATCGACTTTTTCCAATATAAATAATAATCGATAAATAAAATATTGGCTTTCAATTAACATTATAAATCTTATTTCGCGAAATTAATTTCAACAGGGAAAGGTGCAATATTTACTATTTCTTCAAATGCAGCTTCTTCTTTCAAATTTATAAAATAATTAAAATTAAAATAATTTAACTTTTAACGGTCTAAGAATCACCTCCGTAACAGCGACCAAAATCCTCCAATTAAATGTTTTTAAGCAAAAATAATAATCAACAAAGTAATTTTTTAATTGCCGAATAAAAACTTAGACCTAGTGATCGATCAACGAGTAAAAAACTTGGACCGTTAAGGGTTATTGGCATTAATAAGAGCGATTTGTAAATAAAAAGAGAAGAAGATTAATCATACATTTGATGAAATTTAAAAATTAATTGAACGAAAATATTGTTTGATTTTAATAATTGGCTTAGATCAATTTAAATATATTTAATATCAAGTGATAAACGATAATATACATATATCTATATATTATCAAAGATAAACACTTTAATTTTCTTACGGACCTACTGCTAAAACACTACCTTAAATAAAACCATTAAACTTTAACTTCTATACAATAATTATGTAAATTATGATCAAAGATAAGGTGATAATAATCTTTGAAACAATGTATCGAATAAATAATTAAAAAATTGTTTGTAAAAAAAAAAAAAAAAAAAAATGAAACAATCCGTAACGATATGTACTGAAGTTTCCAAAGTGAATGGTGACGAGCAACTGAGAGGGATTAATTTCCATTGCGTATAGTCTTAACGGATAATACGCACGCAAACGTACATAGATAATGACTAATGTGTGTATGTATCTGTACTGGTTTATGTGTTATTTAAAAATGTCTGCGTTTGAGCGTTACTTTTGCATATATGTATATATATATACGTCGGTCTGCACTCTGACGTCGACTACGCAATGAATCGCATAGAGAATAAGGAAAAGAGGGTGCGACGGCATAAACTTTTCTCAACGATCCGATTCGAAATAGCGCCTACGTTTAACGCGCCATTAGACACCTTTCGCATAGATTTTATTAATATCGTTATACGTAAAAACATTTGATCAGATAATAATTGTAAAATAAGAATGGGATACATTAGAGAAACTCCTATATTTTTAAATATCAAGTATATCAAGTATTATCGGTAAAATATGATTTCTTTTTTTCATTTTTATTATTCATTTATGATCGCATTATCTTAATTATTATTATTATTAACAATATACATAAGATAATTTAAAAGTATTTATATACATGATAAATATTATACATACTCTATTATATATTCTCTATTATTTATTATACTCTTCAGATTATATATCGATTATAAAATAAAAAAAATAAAATTATAAAAAAAAAATTTATGATTTTGTTTGATAATATACGCCGAATACGTTTGAATTATTTTAATTTAATGAATTAATTTCCGAATTTTTTTTTTTTTTTTTTTTTTCTCCTATAAAATAACTTAGAAGAGGGCACATATATAATAGAAAAAATAAAATATTTATGAAATAAATATGTAAAAATATATTTTAACACAATGCGATTAATGTATTATTTTTTAAAAACTGTATAAAATATTGCGATACTATATTACTATTCATTATGTATTCTTATAGATTTGCAAGGCATTACTGATTTGAGAACGAATTGTTATATTTATTGCATATTTTATTGCATTCAATAGCATAATTACTTTAACCTTAATTCGTATATTATAATATTTGTAATTATAATAATAAAATAAAAATACAAATATATCATGAAAATTGAAATTTAAAATTTCTTTCAAATATTTATGTGCAATCTTAAAATATAATATATTTTAAATATAAATGTAATCGATATTTTTTAATCGCATATACTTTCATTGTTTGAAAGAATGAAATAATTATTAATTTTTGAATTCCTTGAAAAATTAGTTAAACATGAAAGAATAATATTATTTATTTCTAACAATAAATTAAACGACTTATGAAAATGATGAAAAAGCATTATAGAGAAAAAATTATATTTGAAAACGTGCATGATATATTAGTCTGTAACAGGTAGACATTTTTTATTATAAAATCATAGGTAAAGTAAAGGCGTCGTTAAACACAAAAGCGCAGAAAAAATGTGTACCTTGACAACTTTCAAGAATTGCAAAATCAATAATATATTTTATTTATATAAAACTCCCCTCTACATTCCATATAAGGTTTACTCGATCGAATTCAAGGCACAATGATAGTACGTGGAAATTTACAGTTTCGTTGGCTCAACATCGACGAACACCTTCATTAATTTCAATAATATTATTGAAATCTTTTAAATCTCAGATATTTTTTAGTTGAGATTAGAAATATAGAAATACGAGCTTGATAAGTAAAGATTTATTTATAAGAATAATTATACATATATAATTTTAAAGCTATTCGTATATTATAATGTTTTTATTCGAGAATATTTATTTATTTAAAAAAATGGTAATTATTGGTAATAATTTTTGGAAAAAAGGCGCAAACTTGCCACGAATATTTTACCCAAATAAATGCCGTACTTTTGAAATAATAGATTTAGAATATAGTTTTTATGTAGATTTAAAAACGTAAAGTTTAAAAATGTGTACGCAGCGAATAGATATAACAAAAAGTAACCGATCGCTTAAACGCACGTGTCGCATCGAGGAAGGAAAACATTGGCGCCTTTACGACGCTCAAATCGCTTCGACCTTCGTTTGCGTGTATCAATGCGTTCAACAAACGACGCTCGACAATAGCGTTCGTACCCTTGGTAGTAATCATTTAATTGCCGCTAAAGGGTACGAAGCACGTCGAAACAAATGATGCTGCATTTTTTTTCTTCACCTATAAACGCAAAAACGGCCTTCGTTAGCAATGTAATCGTATTTTTAAGTTTATTCGATTTTCTAATTATAAATTTTTACAGGTCGAACTTTTACATTTTTTAAGTTATTTTTTTTTTTTTTTTTTTTTTTTTTTTTTTTTGCAACTTACGGTGCTTATTATTGTATAATAATGAAAAAAATAATTCGTTGAAATTGTTAAAAATAGATAAATTCAAATTTGGATAAATTCAGATTTTTAAATAGTAACATTATGCCATAATTCATTATTTAGCAAAGATTTATAAAATATTTATAGGCAAGGTCAACGATAAAAAAAAAAAAAAAATGCAGGTTGAGCAACGTATTGTCGTTTCATTTATTCAGTCTATTTTACATTTAAAATATAATAGAGTTAACGCAATAACGTGGTATTAAATAGAGTGTATGTTAATATGTACACATATTTATATAAGAAGAAAGAACAGAAAAAATTTCAGTCTAATTTTGAAATTTTTTCAAAAATACACGCCACGCAATCGACAGATTACGGATAATTGTAATTAAATAAAATTAAAAAAAAAAAAAAAAAAAAAACATATAAAACAAAAACAAATAGTAAATAAATTATTATAAAAGTTAGTTTTGGTGAGAAATTGTACTGTGACGTCTGTGACGTGGTGCGGTTTTAAAACCGACGGTTTTCGGAATTCGGCTTTCTCGGAATTTTAACCGATTTCATAAAAAAATTGAGAAGCTTTGGGTCAAAGAAGCGGCGACGATTGTCATTCCAGATAATCGGAATCGGGGATAGAATCCCGTGAAAAATCACCAGCCGCGCGTAAAGTGATCGTAGTGCGCCTTAATGGCCACCGGGACGGGATAGGGTTTGGGGACGTGGACGGGAATGGCGACGTGGACCGGATAGGGGCGGTCGACGCGCACCCACTTCTCCACGGGATAGGCGACCGGAAAGGGCTTGGGCACCTCGACCGGCACCGGCACGTGCACCGGCCTGTCCACGTGGACGATCTTCTCGACGTGCACGGGGTAGGGCTTCGGGACGACTACGGGCACGGGCACGTGCTTCGTCACCGTCTGCACCACCGGGACGGGGCCTGGCACCGCGGCCAGTGGCGGAGCCAGCGGTGCGGCTGCAACTGGAACCGGGACTGCTGGAAACGCTGGTGGTGCTACTGGAACTAAAAGGTACCGTTTAATTTTTATACATTTTATGCGATTATTTTTTATTCAATTTCAATTCTATATTCGGTTCGATATTCGTTCTTCTTTATTAATCGTTAAACAAAAAATAAAAATATTATAAATAAATAAATAAATAAATAAATAAAAATAAATGAAAAAGCCGCAATCTCTTAATATGATAAAAAGCAAGAGGTATGGAAAAACTCACCGAAAGAATGAGGGAAAATAACGGGAGCAACGGATAAGGTTTGGGCGGGCGCAGGTTCCTGCTGCTCGACCACCGGCGGTGGTCGATGGACGAACTGGGGATCCGCGGCCGCGGGCACCGGCTGCGGCGGCCCGTAAATCTGATGCGGAGTCGAATCCGATTGCTGAAAATGATTGTGCAATCCGTAGCCCAAATGGTAGAGATTGCGTTTATCCTGGCGCCTCGTTATTTTGCTCGAGGGCGTGGACGGCTCACCGTCCGATTTCACGCGTATGGCTGAGCTTTCCTGTACCAGAAGCAAACTCAACGCGAGACATGATATCTGAAACATTTATTAATTACTTTTAATTTATTGTATTTCACAGTAACACTGTTAAGTTTAACACGACAACGTAATCTAGACACTCGTATAACTGTGTCACTAATGCGCGACGAAAACAAGCACAAGTTTTGAAAAAAGTCAAAAAAGTCAAAAAAGTCAAAAAAAAAATGCAAGGATCTGCGCGTAATCGAACGACGGCGATATCGATAATTAATGAATCGGCGGGAGTACCAATGGTAGCCTCATGGTGTACGGTGGCGATCGGTGCACGTGTCTTGGCGTCGATCGAGGTCGGAGAAAAAACAACGATTGACCGTTATGGTGGGCCTCGATAAGTATTTATAGTACCCCGGGACTGTGACGTCTCCGAAGAGGAGCCCCACGACTTCGATAATCGGCAATCGGCGCGCTTCATTAACGATTCCAATTTGACTTTCGCTCTCTCTTGCATGAGACTGGCTCATGGCCAAGGTTCTTTTCTTCTTTCTCCCCATCGCGGGCGTTTGATTCTTATCGCCTCTATTCCCGATTATCGATTGCTCTTCATTTTCCGCGCACGTTCGATTTCCCTATTTACATGCGCATCGTAAACCTAAAAAATCCTACACATTGTGCACGGGAACGTGACAAATATTTATGGCCTTTAAAGTTGATTGATATTTTTCGGCGAACCGAAAAGGTTAAAAATATTATAAATAAAAAATTTATTCAAGCACGATTTGTTTTTTTTTTTTTTTTTTTTTTTTTTTTTTTTTTTTTTTTTTTTTTAATCGTTCAACTTTCACTCTAAATAAAGTGACATTGAATTTCAACACGAATGTACGGCCCATATATTATACTTAATAGAAAAACATCTTACTTTAATATTTTTGAAGATTAAAAAAGAAAGTACGCCTACAAAAGTATAAACAATATTTATTTTACTCAACTATATTATGATATTTTGAAAAAATAAGAAAAACCTTTTAATAGTATACGTTGGCGTTGCAGTACTCGGAAATCGATTTTACACATTTAAAAATACTTCTATTATCGTGAAAAAAAACTTGAAAATAAAATAGATAATAAATGAATCGTTTGGATCAATGAAATAATTTGACGATACACATAATGAAAATTAATATTTTATAGAGAAATAAATAGTGAAATCAATAGTTCGCGATGTATTCATAGCGGCTAATATAAATATCCGCATGTTAAAGTAAGTGTATACAGTCGCGTTGGCCTATCAAGCGCCAATCGCGGCAAACGCTACGATGAATAATTAATCGCGAGTATGTGCTACACGTTAGCGAGCGCGGCAGATCGACTTTATAGAAAATGAAAGTTGCCTAGGAAAAACTTACGATTTTACAGCGCGGAATAAGCCCGAGAATTTACACTTGTAATCTTAAATCCGGTCGTTACAAATTTCTTTTACCTTTTTTTTTTTTTTTTTTTTTTTTTTTCTTTTTTTTTAATTCTGTGCACGAAATTTATTAATTAAGTAGGTAAACGTTATAGAAATTAATATTTAAATATCTTGCGCTATGCTTATCGATGCAACAATAATATAACTATGGTTTAAGAGTATTTAAAATATTCAATCATTTTTATTACCGACATTAATTATTTATTCAATTTTAATTCATGTATGATCTACGGAGCTATGAGAACATAAAATAAATAGAAATAACAAAAGGAATTGCATCGGTCAGGTTTAAAATTTGGCGATAGAAATTTTTCCAGTGACTTCGGTGGTGGTATACGTTCATACATATTAATTAGAAACAACTATGATTAATCAATATTTCTTCCTGTTTCGTAATTTTAATCGAAAACAAACAAATTTAATAGAAGAAGCCGCAGAGTTGTAGTACAGGAGTAAGACCTGCGGAAATATAAATATATCCGATATATATGCAAGCTATACATAATCGAAAGCATAATCGAAAGCGTTCGGCAAACGGAATTTCTAGAGCAGCACTTTGTGTGTCATCTTCGTTTCACCGGAAGCACCTTGCTACGTACCTAGAATAATTAACTTCATAGGCTCTATATACTAATAATGTATACATGTATGTACATATATATATATATTTATATATACATAAAGCTAATGTCAATTTTTCTTTCATAAATTTCCTTAAACAATCGCAACTCCAAGTACTGTATCGTTATGATAATATTAATTTACCAAAACTATTATTATTATATTGTTACCAAAGTGATAGATTTTTATTATAATTATAAAAATTTGATTTATATTTTAAATATTTTTTTTTTTTTTTTTTTTTATTGATAAATTCTAAAATAAAACATTCGAACAAACTGATGCATTTTTTTTATAAATTTCCATATTCAAAGTTTTTTTTATCTAGTTATTAATTAACAAACGCAATATTATAATTTTTTTTTTTCTTTTTTTTTTTTTTCTAATATTACTACAAATAAATTTATGTCAAGTTCAATGTAATTATTTATGACTTTTTTTTTTTTTTTTTATAAAAAATAATAAAATAAAATTGGTTTATATTGAATAATATCGAATAAAATTTATTCAAACTTATAGAATCTTACATTTTATGCTCCGGTTCGATATTAAAAGTTTTTATAAAATTTTGCTAAAACAGTGGCCTAACTCAATTTATTATTAAAATTCTTTGATCAAACTTAACTTTATATTTAGCCGGTAAAAGTGATTGTTTATTTAAGCGCAATAAACGCAGTCTTGAGTAATGCTCGAACGAATTTAACTTAAACTAGAATAAGTATAAAGAAAAAAAGGAGAGCAATTAAGGAAGCGAAACGCATCAAAGCGGCTTATGGAGAAAAAAGGGAGTTCCCAAGCCGTGTTGCAGCAACGAGCTAACGCTTCCGCGTGACTCCTCGTCGAGGCTTGAATACGACGAGTGCGCGACGCCCGGTTTTCCTTTCTTAGGGCGACGCGTTACGCTCTCGTTTATCCGGTCCCTCCCGTCGATCTTTCGCTTTCCTCGTCCTGCCCCGGAAATCGCCGATGGGAAAAATACACCGACGCGATACCTGGACCAACCTCGACTCTCAGATATATAAGTGCACTCGCGGATCTTTCAAAGACGAGATAGTCAACGTCGGGACTCGCGCTCGCATCATGATCAAAAAATTGGTTAGCACGCTCGATTCTCTCTCTCTCTCTCTCTCTCTCTTATTTTTTTCCCCGTATTTTCCTACCACTCCATGAGGCTTCAAGCATAACTGTGGCACTTTTAAATCATTAATTTTTTCATATGGACCATAATTTTTTCAAAATAATAATAAAACATTAATTTTGATTTTTTCTTCCTTCAAATTAATCTTAATCATTTAAATAAAATTGCCGTTCAGCGCGCCATTATTATTATTTTTTTAATACAAGAAAAACGAAATTTCAGCTGCTGTTGGGATTGGCGTGCGGTCATGCGTTCGCCAGTCAAGCGGAGACGTCGAACCAACAAAAGCGCGGAATTTTCAACGACGGTTGGATTGGACTTCCAAGTCCCTACGGTCACTACGGACTCGGTCAACCTTGGTCCACAGATCAGAGCCCGTGGAAGGGACTCAAAATTGGCGGCGATTTTCCGCATCTTGATACCTCTGGGTAAGTAATTATCGCAAATAAATACATGTGCCGCAACTCTTTATTAATATTAATATTCTAAAAAAGATAACCGACTATTTTACGAAGGTCAAATACTCGTCCAATTTCAAAGATAATTTTTTCACTTTCGCGATATTAAAAATAATAATCCATTAGATTTTTTTATATTTTTGCTATTTTATAAATTGAAATATTTTTTTAATATTAAAAATATACGTATATTCTTATAAAGAAAATAATAATATATAGTTTTTAGAATTTAGAAACGTATAATCTGTCAACGAATTTTTAAAAATGCAACCACGAAGCACCGAGTGAAAATAAATTTTTTATAAAAGATGCACTTTTTTGATGATATATACTAAATAGAAAAAAACAAAAAAAAAACAAAAAAAAACAAAAAAAAACAAAAAAAATTTTTCTTAAAGATGGCATTACGGCGGATCGTTACGGCCGATTACAGGCTGGCCGATTAAGCACGAAACGCACCACGTGAAGACTGTACCGGTGATCGTAACGAAACACGTCGTCGTGGAGAAGCCCGTTGCGGTCCGCGTACCCGAGCCCGTGGTGGTCGAGCGTCCGATACATGTACCCGTTGAAAAATTAATTCCCGTACCCATTGAAAAAATCGTCCACAAGCCGGTGCCAGTTGCCGTCCCATATCCACAGGTAATTTATTTTTATTTATAAATATTGTAATACGTTTCAACCCAGTAGGCCATTCTATTTTTTCATCCCTTTATATTATGAGTCAATGAAAAATTATAACACTATATGTATATATATATATATATGTATAACGTGAAAATAAATTATTAATGTATTATTATACCATAACATATTATATTTGAAATGATTGGTTTACATCCATTAAAATTATTATTATTTATGTTATTAAAAATTGTTAAAAAACTAAGATATATATTTAAATTTATAATCATATAATTTAAATATTAACATTTTATAGAATATGTTTCTGTAATATTTGCACGTTGAATCAATATTTCTTAATAATATAAAAAATTTACAATTTTCTTTTAAAAAATTTCCATCAACTGCGTCAAGTTAGAAAATTAAAACCGGAAACCATCGGAACTATCTGCATCATTCGAAAGTGCAAGTTAAACTAACGAATCAATCGATTAGATAAAAATCGATTGAAAATTCCTTATTCTTGTACTCGAATTCTCTTTACCGCATATGAGAAAACAAGTTTTGCTTATATCTATCGAGTTTGAAGTTTGCTTTGTATAAAAACTTGTAAGAATTACAGTAGTTTTAGTAACAACATAAGCGGAAGCTGCTACTTTAATGTTTCCGTTTCTTCCGAAAATGGAATTTTAATTTATAACTTTTAAAAATCATAACAGAATCGATGATGCTTTCATTTTTAAACAATTGTTTTATTTTGTCTCTTTTTTTTCGAGTCAATATCTCCGTTGAAATGAAAACATTATTTGATTGAAATTTTCTTCGCTCATCAAATTTAACATACAAATTGATGAATTTATTTTTTACAATTTTAAAACTTATAAAATATATAGATGAAGTATTCGATTACACATTTATTTAGATTTTTTTTTTTTTTTTCTTGTTATTCTTTAGGCAGTACCAGTGCCAATCGAACATGCAGTTCCAATACCAGTGAAACAACCTGTTGCTGTTCCTATTCATCAACCGTATCCTGTACCCATAAAGCACCCGGTTCCATATCCGATTGCCGTACCGGTGGCCATACCTGTACATCACGGTCATCACCACCACGATTCTGGTATCTTTTTCGGTCATGGACACGGTTATGGTCACCACCATGGTTTCCCTTACGGACCGTTTCCTTATGCTTTTGGTAGTCACGGTTATGGACACGGTTTCGGTCACGGTCACGGTCACGGTTATGGCCACGGTCACGGTTACGGCCACGGTCATGGTTATGGTCATGGCCACGGCTATCCAGGATATTTTGACCACGCACACGGACATTCTTATGGACATGGATATGGACATGGTCATTATGGTTTTGCGCATTATGGCGGACCCGAGCATTATCACTCGCACAGAAGTGCCGATTATAACAAATCTAAACGCAGTAAGAGCAGTAGCAACAAAGACGAAGAAAGAGAATGACACGAACACGTTTTCGTAATCGACATATCGAAAACAATAATTTCGTTTAGAAAAAAAAATCCGTTGCTTTCCATTAGCACTGTTGATCGTTTTTTATTTATATGCTTGGATGAAAAAAAAACGGATACACTTTATTCGTAAATAATATAGATTTTAAGATTATTGCGATGATTTTTTAATTTTATGTTTAAAATTTTAGGATAATGTTGATACAAACAAGTTAATAAAGATTATTTGTTGTGAAAAATTCAATGCATATATTTTTTTTTTTCTCTTCTTATCCGCTTATTTTTTTTTTTTGTTTTTTCTTCCATAAAAATCTATCGTACACTGCACACAAAAAGATGTCTTTAAGTTTCAATGAGAATTAAATCAAAAACAATAACCAATTACATGAATGAATCAATAGCAACGGCAAGTGACTACCGTCAAATAATAAAATAGTTTGACTCTATGACTATACAGAGTATTATGTTAAATATTATTAAATATATATATATTTGTATTTTCTATTTTAAATATATATATATCGCGAGTTCAGGCAGGTTCATATTATTTTTAGCAGTCATACGAACTAGCCTGATAACATGCTTATTACCGATTCAAGTCTTGTACAAAATATCGTTAAATTGCAACGACTGAAGGAAAAGAGAAAAACTCATTATTTTGTAGAACCTCGGTGAGTCTTTCTCATTGTGTTTTTGTTCTCTTCTTAATGAAGATCCACGAGTTTGAAACGATGAAAGCTGACATATTATTTTGTTTTTACAGATGACCTAGATCTAAGACTTTTTCTGGTTCCTTGATCTGAATCGATTTGCTCATCATCTTCTGAGCCACCAGATTTCTTACTAGCTGCTTGAAAATTTTAATAATTTTATTTCATTGCAATAAATAAAATATCTTTTTCTAATTTTATAACGAAATTTCTTACCTTCTTTTTTTTTCGGTTTTTGTTTTATTACTTTTACTTTCGATGCAACAGGAACTTCGTTTTCACGAGCACGTTTATATTGATTCTTCACGAAAACGTATAACATGTAAAACTGGAAGACTAAGATTGCAGTGAGGACAGAATACCTAATGATTGGAATATTAAAATTACCCCCGGCAATATTTAAAGAACTTTCAACTTGTCCTAAACCATAAAAGAAGAAAAGAATAGCAATAAAAATAGTAAGTAGTCGAGCGATGATAAATATTGAATTTGCCACTCGGAAAGCCGCTAAAAATAAAAACAAAAATTATTATGACAAACTATTAAATAACCAATATATTATTAAATTATTTTATAATTATAATAATCTCGAATATAGTTTATCAGGTAATGTAATTTTATTTTTAATAAAAAATGATGTTTATATTTTATAAACATTGTCTGAAACAAGCATATGTAAAAATAATTTTTGATTTAAGAAATACGCATAGTTTTAGTACAATGATTAATAATCCATTTAAATATTATCCGTAGCAATAAAAAACTTTTTTTAAAATATCAAAGAATAAATTAAACAACAACTAACAATGCTTTACATTATAAAAATTATGTAATGTGTTTGTATGAAAATAATCTAATACCTTTTGTTATTTTTTCCTTTTGATCGAAGAAGTGAAGTAATCGAGCACTGTGTAATAATCCTTCTCCATTGTGATGAAGAATTAGTAAAATCAGACCAACATGTTGGAAGCTATAATATTAAATAAAATTTTATTATTGTTTTAAAATTTTGAAATAAAAGAATGCAAACATAATTTTTTGTTGACTTGTTTTTTTCAAAACTTTCTACTATCTACTATTTTTAGATCATATTCTATTTTTTTTAAATTACTAATCAAGATGAAAATTTTATTTAAAATAATTAATCAAAAATACTGTAGAAACTACTATAAATACAAAAACACCAAAATTTATTGCGAGATTTAAAAAATGAATCTTACTTCAAAATATAAGCACCAAGAGTATATATCAAACCAACAGTAGCTTGAAAAACTCTGCTTCGAATATCTTCTTTCTTAACTCTCTGAAAGTATAGTTCTGGGTAACAATGCAACCAATAAGCTAATTGTCCAATGAAAAATAATTTCAAGGAAAATGACATAGGTGCTGGATACTCAGTCCATAATGCAGGTATTTTAAAAATGGAATGTTCTCTACAAAGTAAAGTACAAATAATTTTATTAATAAATAAAAAATATAGTTGAAAAGTAGAGCAAGTTTTATAAATTTACCTTATTAGAATATTCATTCCCCACATAATGGAAAGACTATAAAAGACAACCAGCTGACTAGATTCATTGAATTTGGAAAATTTACTCTTACTCAAACGAAGACGTTTTGAAATTTTCTGTAAAATACATTCATAAAATATTAAAATAAGTAAAAAAAATAAAAAATTTATATTTTCAAAATATGAGAAATACTGACATCAAATATATATTCTTGAATAACAGCATGCATAACAATAGTTATAAGGAAGTAAAAGAAGACTGCACAAGCATCTTTCCATCCTGTTGTATATTCAATAGGTTGAGGAGAAATTGTGCCATCGATTGAAATTGGAGAAGAAACATTGTGATGAATTGCAATAAATGTATAAGCCCATGGGGATGTCACCTGTTCAATAAAAAAGTAAATGAAAGAAAATTTTTTAAAAATATTTTTATAAATTATAAATAATCATTTGAACAATCATGCTTTTCTTCTGAAACTCAATTTAATCCAAGTCTTTAGAACTAAAATAGTATTTGACTCTAACATATGGAAGGTAGATAAGTCTCATAATGACCATAATGGATATCAATTTATAACAAAAATTTGGTTTAAAATTTATATTCCCAAATTAAAATAACTTTATATATTTATTTTAAAAAGTATGTGCATATATTTCAAAAATAGTGAAAAATACAAACACAAAGTATAACATAAAACCATAAACTAAAAGTAAATCGTTTAACAATTCATTTAATACTTCGAAACGATTAATTGAAATAAAAATACAAAAAGCCTAATTAAATAAATTTTAATCTCGATAAATTATATTTTTGAAAAAAAAGCATACCTGCACCATTAACCCAATAACAAAGACCATTGCCACGCAGGAGACGATGTCTGCGTGATTTTGAATAACAAATTCATGGCTGAGAATTGGTGGATTTTTATTTGAACTTTTTCTACCCTTTACCGTAACCATTTTGCTGGTTTGTTTCTTTACACTTAAAATTCAATTAAATAATGTAAGCAAAAAGATGTCCTGGAAGACGAGTGCACCCGGTATGTGTATAGCGGCACTAGCAGCATACAGTGGCACAGTGGTCAGTGGAACACTCTTAGTGTTAAAGAACTATCATTCGAAATATGAACAAGCGAGATAACTATATGTTTAATCCCTCTCTCTTCCTTTTCTTTCTCAAAGTTATATATGCTTCGAAGAAAATACGCGAGGTGCCACGCCACCAGCCGCCACGCGGACGCTAACGGGGACGCTACTTGACCGACCGTTTTTTTTCTTTTATAATATATATATATATATATATATATATTTTTTTTTTTTTTGACACTATTGTATACATATGTAACGGTATATGAGTCTATCAACATATACGTACAAAGCACACTCTTGACAATCAAGTAAATTTTAAATTTATGCCATCTGTTGGTCAAATAACAATTTAAAATACTTGAAAATTGAAAATTCAAATATCGAAATATGATAAATGAAAGGAGTTTCCTTTTTTTCTAAATAAAATATTACTTATATGTTTAATTAATTTTCTATCAATTTGTTTGTAAATTACTTCTCAATAAATAGATTTCTTTGATGCATTTTGATAAAATTACATCAATACTTTAATTTTACTAAAATTATCATTTGAATGGCACTAGTTGAAAAGTGCTCTCCACGTGCTCCATGCTGAAAGCTACTGTGTTTACTTTATAGTTTGAATGTTCATAACCAAAAGTTAATTATGACTGCAGTAGATAAAAAAAAGATTGGACATTTTAATAGTAAATTGTTATTTTTTTAAATCAATAAATTTTAATTTATTTTACGCTTAATAATGTTTTATATATATATATATATATATACACATTTATACAAATTTTTATAGGTTAATTTATATTCATCAACATTAAAAAAATCTTTTATAAATTTACAGCTATATGGGTTAAATATGATTCTACTAGTTCAGATAGACATCAATTATTTATTAAAGAACATTCTGTTAGAAATCAAGAACCAGAATATCCTAAAGGAAAAACTCTTTTTGTATTAAATATTCCTCCTTATGCTACCGTTGAATCTATTAAAAATGCTTTCAACAATTCCTGTGGACCTGTTAAATTTGTAACTTTTGTCAAAAATGTTAGTGATTTAGATATAAGATTTAAAATTGGATACATAGTTTTTACAAAAGAATCAACCCTTAATAAAGTTTTATCCCTCAATCAAGGACATACATTAATATTAAATACAAATAATGCACCGTTATTAACTGGAATTGAAAGTTGGTAAACTTGTTTATTCTACTATTTAACAATTTTCTTAAAAATAACGATTTTTTACGTTTAGAGTGGTGTAAAAACTATAACAAATCTATAAAAGATGAACAAGAGATAAAAAAACTGATTGAAAAATATATGACTGAGTATGATAAAAAAGTAGCAGAACAATTAGAGTTAGAAAAAGCAACTGAAGAAGCAGTGGACGATGAAGGATGGACTACTGTTACTGGAAGAAAGAAAAGAGGTCAATTTGCCCTTGCACGTAAAGAATCAACAATTCAAAAAGTTCAATTTAAAGAAGAAGAGAAAAAGCATAAAAAACAATTATTGAATTTCTATACTTTCCAAATTAGGGAAGCTAAAAAACAGAGTAAGTTTTTTTTTAAAAAACAATAAATATATCAATTTTATAACTCAATTAATATTATTTTCATTTTATTTCAGATTTGGCAGAATTAAGAAAGAAATTTGAACTAGACAAGAAAAAATTGGAACAAATAAAATCCAAAAGAAAATTTAAACCTTTTTAAAATTATTTTAAAAATAGAACATTACATTTTCAATTAACAAAGATTTTTATTTTCAACAAATTAAATAAAAATAATATTTCATTTTTTTAAACTATATTACCAATTGTAAATAAATTTACTTTTAAGCAGCTTTAGATGTATAAGTTTGTAAAGTCCATTCAATTAGAAAATGTTGATAAGATAATGGCTGTAGATGTGCAAGTAATTCCTCTATAATATAAAATTAATAAATATTATTAAAAGAATAAAATTTCAGCAAAAATATATTAATACATACGTTTATTTCCATATATACAATTAGCAGACATTGCAGCGCTTACAGCCTGAGCTAGTCTTTCCATAGCGAGATCCTTTAAAGAACTTTCTATTTCAGTATCATTGTGTAAAATAGTTGTAAGAGCACGAGTTGTAGCTGCTAAGTGTTGTGCTGAAATAGCATGTTTATTGCTTCCACTACTTTTTAATCTTAAAACAGAATCCATTAACAATTGTTGAATTTTAGAATAACACTTTTGATGTTCTTGATATGTATTTCCCGTATAGCCTCGTAAAGGGCTTAAAATAGACCATCTAAAAAAATGTTAATATAAAATAATATTTAGAATAAAATTTAAATTCAATTTGATTATTATTATTTATTGATAAATATTTACCTAAAAAGTCCTGCTATTGGTGTAATAGGAGTCATAGGAATACCTCCTGTAGGTAGAGCAGGATTATCCATTAAAGATGTTAACAATAAGCTAGGATTATCATTAATCCAGTCACCAATTAATTTCAATAACTCTATTGGAGGATTTTTATCTTTGTATACTTCACCAATAGCTGTTAATAAATTGGCTGAAAAATGTGGTACAAGATTTGGAAGTTGCTTAAGTCGATCGATTGAATTAGGTACAAGCACAAAATAATCATTTAAAATATGTCTTGCTAAGCCAACACTCTGTGGAGATGTTGAACCTAATTGTTGTAGCCATATTCCAGCAGCATTTAAAACAGCTTTATTTTGAGTTGCTATAGACAATGAAACTAGATTTCCTAAAATTTTATGACGTGGAGTTTCTGCTGGATAAAGAGATAAAAATACAGCATTTCTCACAGCAGGACTTCCACCAGGACTTTCAAAGAAGTCGCTGAGAATTTCAATTAACTGCAATTCTTGAATTGCAACTGGAATATTTCGTTTTTTACGCCTTTCTATTTCTCCAAAAACAAATTCAGACATTAAGTCCATTTGTAAATCCATTTGTTTCCCAGATCTTCCACATAACATTTCTGAAAATGTAATTAATTACTCATGTTTTATACAATAAAAATAATAAGACACAAAAATATTGAAAGTTTGTTAAAATGACAAACCAATTCGACATAATGCTTCCCGGGCACAAAATGGAAATTCCAATTTTCTCAAAGACTGTTTTATCTCATTTGCAGCCATTTAATTTAATTTTATTTGTAAAATAATAAATTAAATATAGTGTACAAAAATGAAATCAAAACAAACTTTCGCCTTATAAGTATGAAGTTAGTCACATAGTAGCAGTTGTAAGCACTGAAAAAATATTTCAATTCAATTTTGTGTAATTAGTTATTTAAAAAATTTTTCAATTTTTGAATAATTATTATGCTCCAAATATTAAATAAAAAATTTCTATTTTTTTATAAAATAAGTAGATATTTTCCTTACTTTAATTATTATACATCAATTTTCATCGATGAGATTTTTTGTGACCGCACGATGCATGCACTGATGTTCAAAGTTGGTCGTTCACTTCAAAAGACACGAAGAAGAGCAAAGATGGACTCTTGAAAAATTTTTATGATTAAAACGGTAGTCGTTTCAGACTGAAATTTAAGGTTTCGAGTGTCGCGTTAATCATATAATATCATTAGCTGAACGTGTGCGACCTCACACTCAACAAAAAATGATTGTACAGGAACCAGTACAGGTAAATAATAGAATTTTTTAAATTAATAATTGTGAATGTGACGTACGCGAGAGTAAGCGAATGCAGCCTCTTCTCGACGACTCGTCTCGTGAATATATTGACATCTCATCGATATTAGTTACTATGAGGACAATAAGTTGTTTTTACTACATTGGTGGGATACTATATTAATTTTATTATTGTATCAAATTCTTTATTGATTGTCTAAGTCTACAGATTATAAAATAATATTTGGCCTACTACGATAAAAGCGTAGAAAACGTATCGATATTTTCAAGAAATATATAATAAAATTTTGTTTCTCGTGAAGAATATTTGTAATATCTATATATTTGCTTTTTATTAAATCACAAAAATATTCACTAGTCCGATATATCTTATACAAAGTTAAGAACATTCAATAAAGTAAATTTTTTGTTTATAATACCATATTAGCATGAAAATCTATTGATTTCTCTTTATTACGGTTTTCAATAGAAAAAAATATTATGCAATGTTTATATTTAATTTACAGTGAATAAAAACTTTCAAAAATTATCTTAACAATATTTCATTTTTAGGCAGCCATATGGCATTGTTTAAATCATTATGCTTATCCAGATGCAATATTTCTTGCAGAAAGACTATTTGCTGAAGGTGAGTTAAAATACTTAATATTTATGAAATGATTAAACTAACATTAAATATATATTTTATTTTTTACAGTGGATAATGAAGAAACGTTATTTCTTCTTGCTACTTGTTATTATCGTTCTGGACGAACAAGACAAGCACAAGCATTACTTACAAAGAGATCATTAAATTCACCACAATGTAGATTTCTTTTAGCAAAATGTTGTTATGATTTAGAAAAATATGCAGAAGCAGAGGCAGCTATAGTTGGTGGTTATTACAAGCAATTAAAAAATTTTGATGAAATAATTAATCAATTTAGTGATGAAGCTTGTTTTTCACTACAAATTATAGCCAAAATATATTATAAAATGACATGGACAACAAAAGCAAATGAAGCTCATAAATTAGCATTAAAATTAAATCCTTTTTTATGGCACTCTTTTGAAGAATTATGTAATGCTGGTGAAAAAATTGACGCAAGCAAAATATTTCAATTAGATAAATTAGATAATTTGTCTACATGTATTGGAAGTACGCCCATCTCATATTGCATTCAAGAACCAGATCTTATTGTTCCTAATAACAATGCTCTAAATACCCCAACATCTAATAATTGTAACAGCATGTAAGTAAAGATTATATTTTACATATAATACAATCAATTTTTTTTTAATAGTATTTACATGTGATAGTAATAATTTTTTTTTTTATAATTTATTAATCAAATTATTCGGAAATAATAACTATAAATACCTTTTAAGAACACCAATACAAGGAACAAATGGACTTACATCTAATATCAGACTACATTCTTCGATAGAAGAAAGCCCACAAAATATATCAAGCCATTTTAATAATTGTTCCACTATGTCTCCACGTGGAAAACCACCTCGTTATCGAAGTATGTTCAGTAGTTCAATGAGTCCTTTAACTCCAAGTTTTGGAATTTTACCTTTGGATATAAACACTCCAGAGCCTTCAATTTTACCTACGCATGCAACATTGACAGAAGCAAATGATCAGAAAAGTTTAGCCAAACGCGTTAGTAATTTAAAAGCCCATGTTGGGGTAAGGCTAGTCTGTTAATTAAAAATAAATCTTGAATTTATTTGTATTTACAACAAATTTTATTTATTTACAGCAATTAATATCAAGAAAAGAAACTCCATTGCAGCAAGGCAAACTTGTATTTTCACAATCTGGTAATACTAGTAATACAGCAAATATTGTTACTGCTACTCCAGTAACTCCTGTTCCTCCACAACCTACACTTCAAGGACCTAATGTACGGAGATCGTCAAGGCTTTTTAGTCATAGTTATTCTGTTAAAGTAAGTATAGCTAATTTATCATATCATGTAAAATTTAAAAGAAAAAATATTTAAAATTAAAACTTTAATAATTTATTAATAATTGAGTAGTTATGAAATTATAATTATTCACAAAATTTTCTTTATTTTTCAGGAAAATAATAAATCTCCAAACCGAAATAAATTTACCACTCCAAAATCGCCATCTCGTAAAACCAAAACAAGACTGTCAAAAAGTAATCTTAATAAATCTAATTTTAATGATTTGAATGAAAAAAATAGAAACGAAAAAGAAAAAAGCGAAACAATCACTTCGGAAAAAGTTGTAGCAAACACTAATGCATTAAATCAAAGTAATAATACAACTTTTGCAAGCCCAATAAATATTCAAAAGCATTCTGCAGGTACATATAAATATAATAAAATTATCAAAATTTAAAAATAAATAACAGTTACATTGTTTATCAATTTATAGAAGGCTTAATGTTCTTATTGCGACAACTTGGAATGGCATATCAAAATTTATGCCAATTTAATTGCATGGAAGCTGTTGAAATATTAACAATATTACCAGGTCATCATTATAACACAGGTTGGGTATTATCTATGCTTGCTAAAGCTCATTTTGAAATGATTGATTACAAGAAATCGGCGAGGTGAAGTTTTTACGTTTTAATACGACTATTTATACAAAATGCTAAATAATAAGACTAATATTAAATATATTTTTACAGTTACTTTGCACAAGTTAGGACTTTAGAACCACATAGAACTGAATTAATGGAAATATATAGTACTGTATTGTGGCATTTGCATGCTGAAGTACAACTTTCAACATTAGCTCAAGATCTTGTAGCAGAAGATCGTAATTCTCCAGCTGCTTGGTGTGCAACTGGTAATTTATTTTCTGCGCAAACTGAGCATGAGACTGCCATCAAATTCTTTCAAAGAGCTATTCAAGTGAGTTTAGATCGTTAATTTAACTATTTCTATAATCAAAATTATTGTCATTAAATATTATTTTGTTATTTAGGTTAATCCCAATTTTCCGTATGCATATACACTTCTTGGCCATGAATATGTAATTACTGAAGAATTAGATAAAGCTATTACAGCTTTTAGGAATGCTATAAGACTTGATCCTCGACATTATAATGCTTGGTATGTTCAAAACAAAAATAAATTCTGCTTTAATATATTATAATTTTAATGTATATTTTTAGGTTTGGACTAGGAACAATTTTTTCAAAACAAGAACAATACAGTTTGGCAGAATTGCATTTTAAAAGGGCATTACATATAAATCCTCACAATTCTGCAATCATGTGCCACATAGGTGTCGTTCAACATGCTCTAAAAAAGGTTGATCAAGCATTAAAAACATTAAATAAAGCAATTGAAGATGATCCCGACAATACCCTTTGCAAATTTCACCGTGCAAGTATCAACTTTTCAATCGGTAGAAATGCAGAGGCTCTTAGTGAGTTTGAAGAATTGAAAAATATTGTACCCAAAGAGTCACTAGTCTATTATTCTATAGGAAAAGTAAGATTTTAAGTTTTTAAATTGATGTAGATATATTTGTATCGTAAGACAGTCATAACATTTTTTTTTTAGATTCATAAAAAATTAGGTAACACTCATCTTGCACTGATGTACTTTAGTTGGGCTACTGATTTAGACCCAAAAGGTGTTAATAGTCAAATTAAAGAAGCTATTCTTAGTCCTGGACAGGGAGAAGATGAATCTCTCGTAACTCAATCAGGTAAATAAAAATTTGTAAAAAAGTTTTAATTTTTATTTATTTTTATGTTCTTTTATTAATTTTTTGAAAAAAAAAAAAAAAAAAAAAAATGTCAATGTACTGTAAAATATATCGAAATGATGAGAAAAATTTATATAAGAAGATATTAGATGTGACATTCTATATGAGATAAAAAATTTGTTTCAGATGAACCAACACACAATAGTTCTACGGAACAAGAAGGAGAAGCAAGTGGCGAAGCAAGTGGTGAAGGCAGTGGTATTGTTGGCAATGTAACAGTTGACGCTCATGCAGATGATAGCGATGATAGTTTATGAAGATTTGAACTGTTTAAGACTTTAAAAATGTTGAGTGATACTATCATATGCGCTATCTTAATTTGTGATGACCCGTCGTACTAGTGTATGAAACGACGATAAAAATACATTATTTGGACGTTTTAAAAAAAAGATTACTAGTACACTAACTGAATGTTGGGCGGCTGGCAATTCTACGTGCATAGTATAGATATTATTACCGTATCATGCCTTGTTCAATTGAAATTAGCGACGCGGAGTCAACATCCGATTTATATTTGATCTTTTTTTATATTTATTCATTTGTCTTGTCAACCAGTAACTGGATAAAGAATCCAAAAAGAAAAAAAGATACAAAAAAATAGTTAAGTAGTAACAATTTAAATTAAGTGGTTGAGTAAGGCAAAGTCTTGTGTAAATGTAAATTATAATTATTATTATTATTTTTATTATTATTATTATTATTATTATTATTATTATTATTATTGCTAATCTAAACTAGTTGATAACAAATATATGTTATACTCTGAGTAATATTAGCGATCGAAAGGCAAATCTCGTTTAAGAGACTGGCCGGTACGGACGATCATGCAATTTTCCTTTGAAAAACCTGCAAAATCGATAAAAATTGATAGACTACGCTAACTGGTAAAGCAGCTCATTAAAGTAAAAATAAATATCTGTAATTCAAAAATTTAAAACAAAAAAAAGACTATAGAAAAAAATGAGGGAGTGGAACCAAAATATTTAGTTCCTTCAAAAATTGATGCTTTTGTAGAATATATATTTAAATAACCGGCGTAGATTTCTCGTATATACATGAATTTTAGAATTGTAGCTTTGGCATGTTTCACAAATATAAACTGGTCACGCATGTATTTTTTAATGGATAAAAATCTGTTAAACTGTTAATCAATTATTTAGCCAAAATTTAAAAATTCTGTTATCAGTGTAATTTTTAAATTAACTATTTCAAATGTAAACATATACCTATGAAAAAAAGTGGAACTATAAAAATAAAAAGTAAAATAGCGTATTTAACTTGAGCATAAGCTCAAATAATTGTTTTTATTTATAATATATTTTTTTTAATTCATCCAAAGCATTTATATTAAATATTGTAAAGGTGAATATTTGGTGCATCTTATAAATGAGCACATTGTAAAATGAAATTATATATCATCAAAAAGATTTGTGTGTGGAATTGCGATTTTAAAAACTTGAAAAGGTGATTTTTTTATGACGAATAATAAAGGATTTTTATAAACTGCATTGATTAGATACTTTTTGTATGATTACTTTGGGCTTAGTTGTGAACAGGTAACACAACCGTTGTATAAAAATGGATTTTTCAAGTTTTCAATGTGATTCTACTAATAAAGCGTTGAATTTAGCGAAAATAAAGATCTCGCTGGGAATACAAAGCTGTGCAATGAGACTCAAAACATAAAATAGTAACGTTGCGAAGAAATAAATTGATTATTATACTAACTTGTTTTGTAAAAGAACTCAATTTTGAGAAAACAGAAAAACTGAGCATAACTGCCATCAATATTGACATTGTCTCCAGTTTGAGGGTATTTCGTGAAACTTGTTCCATTTGAATGCTACGTCAATCCTTAAACAACAGTGCGATTTATTCTTGTAAAGAGGTATTATACCTGTATATGTAAAATAAAATACGTGATATAAATATATATCATAAAGAATATAATCTGTTTGATGTAATTAAAACAAGATAATATTAAAACCATTAGCTGTTTTTATAGTAATTCTTTTATTTGATTTTTGAGTTAATATTTATAAAATCAATTTTATTTCATTAATTGTATATAAAAAAACCGCATATTATTAAAACATTGCATTGCTGGCATGAAAAACGATAATAAATATATTATTTTATTCGTTAAATATCTTTAAATAATATATATTCTAAATTATCATTATATTTAATTTAAATTAAATAATTAGATCTATGATATTCTTAAACAAATAATTTTATTTATATTTATTTTATTTAATTTTGTAAATCTATTGTAAAATCGGTTTTAAGCGTTTTTGACATTACTAATTATGAATATGTTATTTTTTATATTATAAATTTAACATGAAAACAGTGTTACCAATCTAAGTAAAATTAACAGTTGCAGTAATTATACGAGCAAAATATTGCTCGATAATTATCTCTTTTATAATCAGAAATCTGCATTATTTTGCAATATATTATGTATAGTTGTCGAATAAAAGTTGGATCACTATACGTTGCCGTGTGCAACTTATTTTTAAATTTTATCTTAATTTTTATTATGTTTAAGGCTGAAGACACATAAAAGCATCTTTTCAATATTTACTCGTTTGAAAAGTAACGATGATAAAAGCGTTTTTATGTCTCATTTAATATCCCAGTTGATTGAACAGTCATTTAAGGTATTGGTACACGCCATTCAACAACTACCATTGATAAATAATGAATCAAACAAAATACATCGAAACAGGTAAAGCTTTTTAAATTAATAAAGTATATTTTATGTAAACATTTAAAACGTAACGATGCATATTTTGTGTTTAGTTTTAGGTTCGGTGAAAGTTTCCGATCTTGGAAGAGTCTTGACTCATGAACATTTAGCGCTTGATTTTGACAAATTTTATGTACCGCCACCGAATATTTATCAAGATTTCTTGAAAAATAAAATTGATATTACAAATATTGGAGTGATAAAACAATATCCGTAAGACATTAAAAATTTTACATATAATTTATCGAAGAATACCACTGAAATGACTGCTTGGCACCGATTAATTGAAATTCGTATTGCAATTTATTCTAAACTGATGAAATCTTAGTAAATTTAAATTAAGTTTTAATATAAATTTAAACATATGTTATATTTCGTTCACATGAAATTAATGAAATCATAATTATAATAATACTCCATTTTAAAAATTAAAAAAATGTTATTTTTAGTTATAGTAGCAAATATAACGTTCATTTCAATGACACCGATACCGCCGCTGCGGTTTTAGAAGACATTAAATTTTTTAAAAAATGTGGTGGTGGTACCATCGTTGAAAACACAAGTTATGGAATAAAACGTAATATTCCACTGATGCAAAAAGTTAGCCAAAATAGTGGCATTCATGTTATTGCTGGCACGGGTATTATTTTTATTTTCCTTTATTTCTTTTCTTTCTTTTTTTAGCCTTGGCTGAATTATTCTGAATCCATAATTATTTAAAATGATAATTTGAGAAAATTTGCGAAACCTTACTTATACAGAATTGGATATAGTGTGCGCGCAAATAATTGCGTCTAATTAGATTCGATCTGTTTTGTTGTTGATTTTTATAATTAATACATCTTTGTTCTTCAAATTAATTATTGTATACGTTATGAATATTTAATTAAATTTTTTAAGAAAATAAATGATATGTGAATACCGTATATACTCGGTATAGTATTTGCTTATATTATGTCTATTATGTTGATTATACAGGTCATTATGTTGCCTTAACACAAAACAATTCATCACTGGCATCTACAGAACAAGACATGTACGATTTAATGTTGCGCGAATTAACTATTGGCTGTGAAGATTATCCGTCGGTGAAAGCCGGTTTTATTGGCGAAGTTGGAAGTGCATGGCCCATTGAAGGTAACAAATTATCGATAAATTTTGTTATATTAATTATGTAACTAAAAGTCACCGTCGCAAAGGATTATTAATAACGTATTTGAAATTATCTTATCAACTTTTAAAAATAGAATTCGAAAAAAAGGCCATTCGTGCAACGGCACATGTGCAAGAGCATTTAAAATGTCCGGTATCTTTTCATCCAGGAAGAAATGCTGCTGCTCCGTTTGAAATTTTAAGATTGTTTATGGAAGCGGGTGGCGATGCACAAAAAGCGATAATGTCTCATTTGGATCGTAAGATTTATTGCGTTTACTATTTATTCTAGATAAGACATTATATAAACCGCATGTATATATATATATATATATATATTTTTTTTTTATTCTAAATTAGGTACTTTAATCAAAGATGAAGATGTTTTGGAATTTGCTGAATTAGGTTCTTATTGTCAGTACGATCTTTTTGGTACGGAATGTTCTTTTTATCAGTTAGATGCACCGACTGATATGCCTTCGGATGCCCAACGAATAGATAAAATAAAACTTTTGAAAGATGATGGAAAATTGGATAGAATATTGATGAGTCATGATATTCACACAAAACATCGTTTAGTATGTATTAAAAAATAATATTATTATATTTACTTTAGATAAACGATAAAAATTATACTAAAATCAGGTATTCATTGTTTGTCAATTTTTACAGATGAAATATGGCGGTCACGGTTTCGCTCATATAATAAATAATGTAATTCCAAAAATGTTAATAAAAGGTTTTACAGAGGAAGAAACCAACACAATTATGATTACAAATCCAAAAAATTGGTTATCTGTATAAAATTATAATTTTTATACCTATCTAAAAGGAATAAAGTTCATCATACTAATTTTATAACAATCATAATAAATTTTTTTCTTTTATGCACGTGTAAATACATCTGTTGAAATAATAATAATAATGAAATCAAGTTCGATTTCAAGCTCGATTGTTTCATCTGGAAGAGATATAAACAATATATTAAATTTATTAAAATATAGTATTTCTCTACATTGCTTCATTAATAAAATTTAATTTCATTTAATTATTTTTTTCATTTTAGAATATTTATAAAAAAAGAACATATGTAAATAATAGATATAAATGAATTTAAATTGAGTAAAATCTAAGTTAAATTAAACATTTAAAATTATAGAATTTAATTCTACAAAAATAAATATTTGAATTTACAAATGTCTTACATAAAATGTATATGAAAAAAATCTTTTTTATTACTATATGATATATTATAAAATAAAAATTGGACTAATCACATACATTTTTTATTAAATTATTTATTATAATAAAAATTAATACACAATAATTATCTTTTAATATTGCACATTAATTCTTTCAGTCAACTTCTTAATTTTAGAAATATAAGGTTTTGTACGTATTTTTAGTATATAATTTTATATAAATTTTAATTTTATAAAGATTTTAAAAATGACTTTTTTTAACATACTAAATATTTCTAAAATACTATTGCTACAATAGATTTAATAAATTTGAAAACATGAGTTTATATAAAATGTTCTTTTATATGTAGATTAAAGAAAAATTTTGAATTATTATTGTTAAAAACGTTTGCCATGGTTATAAGTTACAAAATATAACTATAGAATAATAAACATATAGAATGACTGAAAGAATTAAGTGATAAAATAGTTCTATTGATTTATATATTCTAATAAATATGAAAAATCACATTATTGTTATAAAACATTAAATTAATTTATAGCACTAAAGTACAAATACAACTTAATAATAATAAAAATAAAAGAATTTGTTTAAAAATTTTTTTAAATTGTTGATAAAATAAGCAATGAAACTTAGTTTCAACTATTTAAATTTTCGATAATGATCACATAATTAAAGTTATCGATTGTGTACATTGTTTTCAAAAAGACCGCAATTTTTCTCATTAATTGCTATTCGTTTTTCAAATACTATTATAATGCAGTCTTCTACATTTTCAAATTTATAATCAGAGATCATTCAGTCACTGTCGGAATCATCATTTTTATTACCCTTAATGATTGCTGGAACGCAACTTTTATCACGAAGTAGACCATGTTCTATAAGAAAAGATTCAACATCCGAAGCATAGAAGTCGTCACCAAGATTATTAGTAACATGAACAAAATTTCCAATAATTTGGCCATTTTTATAAACTAATAAGGCAGGTACACCTTCTTTTTTGAAATGTTTACTAACACCAACAGCAGATGCTAAAATTATAGATTGTGTAATAATTATAATTCATAAATTGAAATGTAAATGTGTAACATATGTATTAAAATCACCTAATATTTTACAGAATTTTACAAATGGATATTCTTGAGCAAGAGTTATAAGACAACCATTCATAGCTGCACAACCAGTAACATCTTTTTGATATATGTGTACTATTACGGTAACTGATTTATCTTCTTCGTCAACAGCTTTTAAAAATTCATCGGCACTTTCTAAATTAATAAGAGAACCAAAGCGTAATTTCTCTGCTTTAGCCAACATTTCTCGCATTCTTTGTTTTTGATAAGCAAGCAGAAATTCGTCAGCCATGAGATCAGCTAATTCAGGATCAGTTTCAAGCATCTTTTCTCTTTCATCATCTAAAGTACTACGACAAGTAAGGCTGAGTTTTTTCATAAGTTCTATCCTCTCTTTTTCTTGCTCAGCTCGTTTTTCATTTTCTATTTGTTTAAATCGTTGCCAATCCTTTATTTAAAAAGCGAATAATGAATAAAAAAATTTTTTAAAAACAAAGTTTTGATAATAAACAAACCTTAATCACTCCCTTAGGTCCTGTATTACTCGATGTTCCATCCCAATCTGAAAAATCCATGGATGGTTGCCTAGCAGGCATTTCAGCAGCTTGAAGAACCTCATCTTCTTTATCAGAATTTCCAGAATCATTACCATCTTCGTCTTCACTAGAGCTGCTGCAGTAATATTGCGATTTATCACCTAAAATTTTATCCTCAAGCGTTGCCATGTTATTAAATAATTTTTTTAACAATACTTTAAAGTAACGAATCCAAATGTAGGTATTGAAGTAGTAATTACTAGCGTAATTCTATGGCTTCATCGACATTTTACAAGAGAGGTGTTTAAATTTGTAGACTTTAGGCATGTTCTTGTAGTTTTCATCAATTAGTTTAAATTTTTTGTTTATAACGTAAGACGTGTATGGATGTTAAGTACAGAAAATTTAAACAAACTTTATAAAAACTGACTAATTAATGAAAATTTAAATTGACATTTTTGTTTCGTGGGTTGTTTCTTTTTTTTGTTTTTTGTATAGTTACATTATTGTACAATATTCAAACGAATTATAATGGTGTAAACAAATTATATAAAAATGCTTGCATACTCGCGTGTACTATATGATTGTAAAATATATACACAAAACCGTGCAGTTAGATTGCGCGTATTTTGAACTTGCGCAGTAGAGTCTTTTTTCCTGATTAATTTCATCATGCGCGCGCAATATAAACGAGTAAAGGTGCAAAAGTAACTAAAGTAAAACGTTCGGAATTTTGATAAAATTTAGTAGGTACATAAATTATTAATTATTAATCAACTTTATAATAAAAAATAGAATAATAACACTTGAATATATTAATAATATTTTTGATTTTCAAAAATTTGACTGTTTTATAATAAATAACAATAAAGATAACTAAATGATATGTGCTTTATCCATCGACATAATATTGTGCATTTTGTAATTTATATGTACATATACAAATGTAATTTTTTTCAATTATGTACAAAAAATAGCGAAAAAATTTAAATAGTTCTTTCAAATCAAATTTACATTTTAGTCATTCGTTTTTTCTTAAAACTTTTTTTCTCCCTCTTTCTCGATATTTCTTCTTCTTAGCGAATCACGTAACACGGTCGAAAGATACATTCGAAAGGCAAATGTGGCTCTCCTTGAGTTAATATCAGGGTATACATATACAATACACGCGAAGAAAACTCGATCGCAGTCTATTTACCGTATTACATCAGAATCTATTATAGAGAATATTTAAAATACGTATACGCTCTCATCACGAGTGTTGCGGAATTTGTTTATGCGTGATTATCGCCATGGAGTTAGCGTTGGAGATAAGAAGAAACGCGAACGAGAGAGAAAGATGGAGAACGAAAGTGAACCCCCGCAGATTCAACGGGAGCTCCTCGCTGATTAGAGAGGCAAAAGAAGAGCAGAGTTGAAAAAGAGAAATTTCGCAATTCTTGCCCATCTAGCGTTTTAATATTTTTCCAAGACAGCTGCTTTCTTCTTGTTGGAGCTTGTTATTTTCGCGAGGCTGACGTTTTTAATAACGTTCGCTCTTACGTTTCCATTAGTCATTAAAATTTTTTCGAGCTTACGGGATTTAAATAAGCTCGTAAATGAGGGTTTTTCTTTCGGTATCTTTGAGATTTTAAATTCTTTTAAACCAGATCTAAAGTTTTTGTGTTAAAGATTATTTTAAAATAATTTTTTAATTATTGCGTTAGTGGTACATCAAATTTTGCGCTTTTTTTTTTTTGTAAAGATTTTTAAAATATTTAAGATTTACATTGTTTAAAATTAATATGAGTTACTGAAATTTTTTAAAAGTAATATTCGACAATATATACACGTACACATACATGAATATATTTTATATTCGAGTCTATTATTTTAATGTTTTCTTTTTTTTATGCTATTTAAATGTATAAAATGTAAGATATACATTTTTGAACAATCATAATCAATAATTAGCTATATTGATCCTAAATTGTAAAACACTTACAGATATATTAATAATGATAAAAATATTTCATGTTTAAAAAACGTTATCGATTTTTCTTCATACAGCGGTCAAACGTAGATTGCATCAATTATAAAGAGATAGCAATTTTAAACATATATTTAAGTATACGCAATAAGCGCTTAAGCAATAAGGCTGGAAAATAAATTTTCAAATTCTTTTTTAAATTTAATATGCCGAATAAAAGAAACTTCCACGACATTAATGGCAAAAAGATAAAGAATTACCGAAATTATTTCAATTACTAAATATTTTAATAAACTAAATTATTTTTGAACTTCTTTGTGCTTTAATATCGATCGTACTATTACAAAAATTTCCGAGCATTAATTTATTGGATGCATCAATTTATCAGATGAATCATCATTATTTTTTTTTAGTGATCGATCGAAAAATTAGTTCGTAATAAAAGCACTCGATTTAATAGATACAGATCTATTTTATCTTTATTTTTAAAGAATAACTTATTTGTCGAGATAACAGTAAGTTTGTCCTTTTCACATTAATTTTTATTGTGATAAGTATCGATACAAATACAATATTATTAAAAATATAAATAATTATTTGTATCAGAGTAGATATCTAATGTATTTTTTGCGAGTAAAAAATAATAAAATTTAATTATCTTCTATTATGATAATTTGAAATTTATCATAAAAAGGTTAAACAATCCGTAAATTATTCCATGATGAATAATGCAGTTATCACTTGATTCAATGCAGTTAGTACATGATTTTAAAGTCTATTATGTATAGTTGAGTTCTAGGTTTATGTTAAAAGAAAAACATTAAAACTGTGATGCGTTTTTGAATATAAGGAATTTAAAACCATTAGATGTCAGTGGTTTTGTAAATGTTTTTTTCTTTTTTTTTTTTTTTTTTTTTTTTTTTTGTTATCTAAATTTTATCTTAATTAGATCTTTTTTCGGAATCTTTCAATTTATTTCATTTTTAAATATTTTCATTAATAATTTGATGCATAATTAAGTATGCATATTTTGTTATTATTTTATCACGAGATGATAAGAATATTTAACGAATAATATTTTTCATTACTAAAATTTATAAAAAGCGAATGAAAAAAATATCTAATTTTACATTGAATATGATGTACATAGCTTTATCCACTTACAATAAAACTGATCCCGGTAATTCATTTCAAGAAAGTGTTAAGGTAAAACCGATAAGGAAAAAGTTCCTTAGTTCCTCGCGTTTCTTTCCTCGCGAAAGCGGATCGGCCGCATGAATATTTAAAAGCACTCGTGGCTTTCTTAAATCCTCGACCAAATTAATCGTTCCACCCGAATCGGCGAAAATTGTAGACTCGATGACTCGCATAACTGATCTTCCCTTGCCAGCGATACGGATTTTATTTACCGCGTCCGCGCGGCAGAAATTTTAATTGCCGCGAGATTCGGTGAATGTTAATATTTGCAAGGACAAGATGTATGATTTCTAACGATACATTACAAAAATTGCGTACGATTTTAATGTTAATGAGATTCGATCCAGGAAATGAGGTAATTCATTATTTGTTTCTTTCGATATTTTAGCGTAAAAAGTAGGTATTGTAAATAAAAATATTTCATTTTTAGATAAGAGGTAAAGTACTAATGTTAAAAAATTCTAATAAATAATTACTTGTGATTTGGTATATAATAATCGGCATGGCTTTAAAAATATGTAAAATCTAATTTTTTATCTAATAATATTTAATGATACAAAACAACTAATTTTCTTACACGATGTTTAACAATAATTATTAAATTAATAATCTATTAAAAATACTTTTATTGATAAATAATAAAAATTATAATTTTCTTAATTAGAAAGTACATATTTAACTTAACGCAATTAAAATTGTAATCTTTTTTAAATTAATTTTCATTTATTACCCTGCGCAGTTAAAACAAATACATTTGTTTTGTATTCTGACAGAGTCAGACGTTTAAAACAGATTAACAGTTAATTTTTACATCTGGAATTTCATATATCGTATATGTCGTTAAATACGTTATCATAATTAAAAGCCACTTGGTTTCAATTAAATTTTAAATCTTCAAAAGTTAAACTTTTGAAGATAAGGCTTCATAAAACTTCTTCTTAAGTTAAAAAATCTTCATTTTCAGTACAAATATTGTTGTACAATAAAATATTGTGCTTGAAATTGAGAACAATTGAAGCCTCATTGAATAAATTCAAGTTCTAGCTCTCAATTTTTGAAATTCATTTTCAATAAAACCCCATAATCGGTCTAGCATAGATTCGTGCAGCGATACCTATACCAACTTAACGCTTCGAAAAAATCCCATTGAACGCAGGTCAGCCGTTCTCACCTCAAGCGTAACAGGCAAACCTCGCTTGTTTCAATTCTGGGTCATCGTTGTATCTAACTCATCAGCCGACGCAGGCGCACGATATACTCGTAAGTGTGCGCGTCCGCTTCCTGTCGACAGTTGTCTAAAAAGTAGAATCCTTCAGACATTTTTTCGGACGCGTTTCAAAGCAGACTTCTCACGGCTCAGATGTGCTATCGGCTTTATTAATTTCGCTAATACGCATAGATAAAGCCAGTGTCAAGCGTAAGCGTGGGTTAGAAGCAATGGAACGTACCGAGAATGTCACTTTTACCCTCGATCAGATACTCAACATCACCTGTCTTTGCAAAGGATGCTTTGATAAGTAAGACTTGTTTCTTTGATCATTCAGACACTTTTATCGATACAATATTTTGTTTACGTTTATTATATCTCTTATACTTGTTTTTTCTATTTTTATTTTTTTGCGAAGAGGTTACGTTAACGCGGATACTGTTTCATTCAACGGGTGTAGGTACAGTTAGCGTCGATAGATTTATTTACCTTCACCTGTTGACATAGTCACCATATACATTTTACCTTGGATGTAGCTGCGTTGTAAATTATTATTCTTCGGCGTTGACTGTTATATAAAAATTGCATTGATTCAAAGTTAAATATTATTACATGTTCAACATATGACGTTTCATACGTTATCGTTGTGTTTAACTACATCTTAAAGTACACGACAAAATAACGATAACCTAATTGCCGAATTCTTGAAAAAACGACATTAATTTTAAATTTAAAATCAAAAATTTTAAAAGACGTCATGATTTTTTAAATTGATACTTTGAAAAGGTAATTAAATTAATTAAAGTGAATTATTTATTTATAGTATTATAATATAGGTATTTAAAATTGAAAAAAAAAAAAAAAAAAAAAAAAAAAAAAAAAATAAGATAAAATTAATTAAAAAATTTCATTTTAAATTTCAAAAATAAGTTTAAAAATATTTGTCACGAAGAGCTTTACGCGTTGCGTCAAAGTTACACGATAAGTTACGAAAACAGCTTTCTTGATAGATAGAAAATGACAAACATTTAATACATTGATTTCGTTACTCATTTTACGTATTTTTGACGCAAGTAATAGAAAACTACCAAAGTTTACTATTTTTTTAATTGGACTTTATCTCCAAGCGACAATAACATACGTTAAATAGAATGTTAATAAATTAATGATCAGTAATTCTTTAACATTTTAAATAATTGTATCACAGAAATGTTTTTTTTTTTTTAACGTTGGTCTATGAATTAAATATACAGTCTAATATACAATAAGATTATTTTTTAATCGATAACAAGGAAAAAGATAAATTGTAAAGAAGGAAAAGTTTGTCTTCGGATCGCATTGTTTATCTTTATCGTTTGCGTTTCGCCAAATATTATTGACGCGTTCGCGCGTCACTGAATCGCCAACATCGGTTTTCCGTTTGGGAAAAAAGCGTAGAAAAGTACAATACAACCCTATACGCGTCGTAATCATAACGTTTTTTTGGATTTTAACCGATAGGCATTTTATAATTGTTTGATGATTGCTCGTATGTGTATATGTACAATATCTAGAGCTGTTCTTTTTGTTTTCATTTGGATACGTTTTACCTTTTAAATCGCTGCACTTGCGATAAACTTTTTTTGCAATTGTTAAAATTTTATTAATTTAACTAGTGAATACAATTTTTTCTTTTCTTCTTTTATTTAATATTTTATTTTTTTAGTCACTATATCTATCATTTCTATGAAAATAAACTTTTTTTTATAGCAATACACAACTCCATTATGATTAATTTAATTAATTTGATTTCTGATTATTGATGATTGACTGATTGATCTGATGACTGATGTATGATTAATTTTTCCTTGAAATAAACGACGCAGTTATTTGTTTTTAATTACTTCAACGGCGTTGTATATTGTATTATGTATATTGTTTCTTAATCCAATTTTTACATCTTGTATAAAAAATAATAGATTTTAACATTTGTTGTTATTTTTTTCTTTTTCCTTTGTTATTTTAGATTAACGTCAATCTGAGATAATTGTCAATAAATATAGTAATAGTAAAAATGTTTTAGATTAAGAGTTCTTTGGTTTTTTCTTTTTTTAAATAATCACATTAAAAAGTATACGTGAATAATAAATAAAATTTATTTTATGTTAACGACCTTGAATTCTAGGATACGTGAATGAAGGTGGGAAGAGGGAGGGAGGAGAAATAACATTTTTTAGAAATGTCCATGTCGGTGCGTTCACTTTGCAATCACATTGTCACATTTTACTGTCGCACTGTGTATAAAACCTTCTTACCGATATAAGAAATAACTTATACAACGTAGAAATTTTTCCGTGGCAGGGAAAAGTAAAATTTTCCGACGAGTATGCTTTATCTCGGTATGTTAAAATAATATTGGGATATAAACTAATTATAGACTATACTATATTATAATATTTTAAGCTTACGAAATTTGAAATTTCATTAGTCGTATATAAATATCCGGAATGCTTGTGCCTTGGCAATAGTTGTTGACTGTTATCCAATATTGGGGTGCAAGTTATTGCGATCGGCTGCTTCAGAGTGAAAGAAGCGACAATTGTCGCCGCGGAGTTTCATCGTATAGTTTCAATATATATATATATATATATATATGTTTTTATTCGTTTTCTTCATTTTTTTCTTCACCTTATCAGAGCGAGTGAAAACAATCCCGAGCTCGAAAAAACACAGTGCGACGAGTGTGAGGCAACCGTTCAGCTTGCGCATCGTTGGTTGCCCAATAAAATTACTCTACTGCGAGCTATCGTCAACCAATTATTGACACATAAATATAATACATTATTTTATTCGAAATAACTCGAGCTTAACAACAAAAGGAATGAAACAATAACTTTGGTTCGATATAATATATAGTTTTAACCTCCCTTAGATTATTTACAATATTAAAATAGTACAGTAAAAATAATTTTCAAGTCGAATAAGAAATAAAGCAAAATTTCTTTTTGGAAAAAGTAATCCCATAAAATTTATTGATTTTAAAAATCGAGTTTCAGTCGAGAATATAAAAATTTGATTTCATAACCAATGGAAAAGTTGAGAAAAATCCGGTCAAAGTTCGCGAGATAACGCCCATAGTATATTTATAAACTCGCGTCCAAGTAGAAGTGTACAGAGAGTGAGAGAGAGAGAGTATTAAAGCGATGGCTTTTATGTTTTGGAAGTATACATTTATATATATATATAAGTAAATGTTATCTTAGCTCCTGCATTTAGAAATCATTTAGTTATTCATTTTTTTTTTTTTTTTTTCTTTTAAAATACATAAAGGAACTAGGAAACTTTTTCTTTGAAAAATTATATTCAAAAACAGTTATCTAACACTGATAAAAATAAAAAATAGACGTAGAAAAACATACACATTGCGTCCTTGCAAGGATAATAAAAATTTATTTAAAAATATTCATTTCAAAGTTGAAATTATTAAAATTTTTTTTTTTCTCGAAAAATCTACTGGAATGTATAGATATTCCAACAGATAAGATTTAAACTAGTAAACATATTATAAAACAAAGATTAGGTAACACTGAAATTTATTTCTATGCAGCAAAATGAAAAAAAAAGTACTGCGTTGTACTGGACCTGTCTTTTATAAATGGATAATTCATACGATAAATTAAGCGCTGAAATTTTATAGCTTCTTATGATTTTTACATACACAATTGTTATTTATCTTTTTGTTGCATCACTGAAGCAATCGTATTACTTTGAGAATTGAAAAAAAATCAGCAATTTTTTGCCAATGGCAACTTTTGATAACGATATCGAAAAGTTTTTTTTTAATCTTCATTTGTTAAATCTTTTTTCTCTTCATTTTTATTTAAAGCTAAATTATATAAGGATAAAATATATCAGCTTGATATTTTAAAATCACGTGACTTATAACTTTATAAATATATATATTTGACATTGCGAAGAATTTGTAATGTATATAAGTATAAACCTGATCTTCCTTCGCGTAATTTCTTCTCGCACAAAATAAAAGCACTTTGAGCCGGCTACTAAGGTAATTTTAAAGGAATGTGGATTTTTCTTCCTTACCGAAACCTCATTCGTCTTCTCAACTGTAAATTGCTTGCACCTGCATTCCTCCAGTGCCTCGCTGTTGAATATTTGTTTTAACCGCGAGGTTTATCTTTTCTTGCCTTTTTAAATAAAATAGTTTGTTATCAATGCTATTGAAAACATTTTTAAGACGACATTATTTTTTACGTAAAGTATAGTTACAGACCGTCACGTTGCTTTGAAATTTTTTTTGTGAAAAATTATCTGTATAATTCTATTGGAAACAGATACGCAATTCATTTGCTAATTAAAAATTAATTATAAACAAAGTTGCATTACGAATGAATTTTCGAGACAATGAAAAATCTTTTCTTCAACTCAAAGAAATGAACAAAATAAATAAATGAAAATACAATTATTTATGTATATTATTTATGTAGGAGAATTTCAGATAGCAACTTTTAAATCATTGGAAAAACAATTAAAAGTATGCTATTAGATTTTAATAAAAATTTAATATTGTCGTGCCAATGTAAACAGAAAAAATGCAAATGTTTGTATACAAAGTTGACGAAACTAAAATTCTATAAGCGCAATAAATTAAAATGTATTTATACGGCACAATTAGCATCAATCTATTATCACATACAAACTTCTCGTACGATGAGAAAGAGAAAAAGAAAAAAATAATCTATAAACGAGCGAAGAAGAGCGCGAAAGAGAAAGAGTGAGAGAGAGAGAGAGAGAGATAAAGGTCGCAGCGTCGAGTTCGCACACGACGTCGACGGCGATGACCACAGCGGCGGCGTTATCATTATCTCGTTATCTCTCCACTTGAGCGCTCTGTTCCTCGGGGGGCGACTCTCGGGCCCTAATCCGAGCGAGCGATTGGCCGAACTCGAGGGGTTTCTCTCCCCCACCAGGTCGCGCTGAAGCCACGAGGGCCCGCGGACTCTATAAAATCGAGGCGCGCTCAGCCTCCAACGATAGAATAACGCGAACACGCGACTTTAACTACACTTTACGATACCGCTAAGTAAACGTTTCGGTAAAGTCTCGTGAGAGAGAGAGAGAGAGAGAGAGAGAGAGAGACAAATAGACAGACAAGTTTGCCGAAGGAAAAGATAGTAATTGGCGCCCAGTGTGGTACGATTCTTTTTTCGTTCATTCGATAGGAAGAGATAAAGCAACAAAGTTGACAAGATGCCGATGGTAGAGAAAAAAGATGGGCATCCCAAGCACCTAAAAAGGCCCAGCGAGAACGACTTTCTTCACACAAATGTCAAACACAACGGCGTTGTTCATGCACAGTGAGTTTATTTATTTTCTCGTTCTCTCTTTTATTTATATTATTTATGCGTTCGTTGTTTTAAAATTCGTTTAGTTTGACTGAGCGCTAAAACGTTAGAAAGTTTTACTTCGAATGTGAGAGTGAAAGTATTCGATATTTTTAATGTAATTCGTTTATAACTATATGATTTATTCATATTTTATAAGCGATTGAGCTTTTAAGCGGTGAAATAGTTTTACAATATAACATAATTTCGTCAAACAATTTTTACCATTAAATAATCAATTTATATTGTTTAAAAAGATATTTTCAAATCTATTAAATAAATTTAAAAAAAATTAATATGTGTTCTAAAATAAAATTATCTTGACAGGCGACGGAAATTTAAATTAAATATTGATAAATGTCATAAAAGGTAAATTTGACACTTGTGCGACAGAGACAAAGTTTTTAACTATAGATAACATTATTTTAAAATTTAAATACCTTATTAAGTGAAATTTATTGATATGCGGCGTCGGTACTTGTATATTTTAAATTTTAAAACAAACAAATCAATCGCGTCGCGTTCATTTATCGGGATAACGTAATGAATTAATGTAATAATGAAATTAACTCAGACACCAGTGGAGTAATAAAAAAATTTGGAAAAATCGTTAATCGAATAATTTCAAGAATAGACGACAATCGGTAAACATTGCGTGAATGTAGGAATGCTCGGTAGTATTTTAATATAACGTCACTCGTACGCTCTCATTTATCTGTCGGTGAATAACGCAGGAAAGTCACTTTCGAAAATAAAGATTTATAAATTACATATATACGCGCGTTTATCAAAGTGTGCCTACATTCATGTTTTGTTGGCCTTTATCGTATGATTTTTATGCTCGCGTTAATGGATACATCCGATGGATGATAAGTAGCAGTAGTATTCGCGGGAGATTTTTCTACGGTAAAATATCCGAATACGTATACGTATAACCACGCGCTTGTATAATCTTTAACAATGCGTATCGCTTCGAACGATAATCGACCGTATACCATCGATCAACTATTTTTTAAATTCTATTTATTCAATTAATCGGAGAGCTTCTTTTTAAGCTACGTAATTTGAGCAGGTGACACTGTTTGCAATGCTAATATGCTTTTTGTAGGTAAAGTTAATCGCAATGGATAAAATTTAACATGTAAATATTTTTAAAATTTAAAATAAACCTCAAGTATCGTTTGAATTTTAATTTTTTTCTCTTTTTTTATTTTGCGCAATGATTTACGAAAATTAAACATATAAATTTAAACATTTTTATTGATAAATTTTATTAGCTTCTTTCTTTTACAAAACGGCATTCAAGATTTACAAATTAAATAGGAGATTACAGAATTACGTTTACTTTTAACATACTGATATTACATTTTTTTTTATTCGAGACCTTGATATTATTTTTAGTATTCTTTAAAATCGCACATTGCATTCTCTATGAAATTTTTTAAATTCTTTCATATTTTATTTAACGTTTAGTATAAGATATGAAAATCAATGCTATCGTCGGTTGTAACATGACAACAACAATGACAAAATACGATGAATAGGCGACAAATAAGTGAGTTGATGAATAAGTAAATCCGTCATTTATTGCAATATCACGCTATATTTACAAGAATTAAAAATTTTTGCAATTAATTTATACGGCATTATTTATTTTATTCTTGATATCCCCTTTCGATTACACTCTTGATTACAATCGCATAATAAATCGAGCGTATAATCTAACTTGGTATAGAGTTATCTCTCGGCTTACTGTATATCGGTTACGATAAAAAGGAAGAAATATAAAAATAAAGCGCTCGGAGGACTCCGTAAATGGACCGGAGAGCACGTGCGTGTAATTACACGCGAGTCGCGTGCACGCGCGCGCGCGCGTGTCGTTGAAAATCGCTCGACAACTCTCGCAAGAGATCGGAATATATAAATAATCGCCGATCCTATCTCCAGTTTCTATACGCGTATGTCTTAAGAACCAGCTTACTTGCGGATAAATTTTTTAACGCACACGCGATATGCACATTGCAACGATTGTTTTTCCCTCCCTCCCTCTCTCTCTCTCTCTCTCTCTCTCTCTCGCGCGCTTTTTCTCACTCCCCCTTCTCACTCCCCCCCCCTTCCTTTCTTTTTCTTTCGTCGCGCAAACGTTGTTTACCAAGGAATGAAAAGTACAAAGATTGCTAAGAATACTTCTTTCGCGCATTTCCTGTTTGCGAAACTCGTTCGTTCTATATCGTGATTTTGAGCAAATTCTAAAGGAACTTTTTACCAGCGCTTACTCGCGCCGACAAGTTTTGCGGCTCTCTTACGTTATCGTTCGAATGTTTAGATTTTTATTTTTAATAAATACTTTGTAAAACATTGTATCATGTTCAAAATTATTAATTTGTACATTTTTAAAATTTTAATTCAATGTCTTGTATGATAATTTAATATGGTTTTCTTTTTTTTTTTTTTTTTTACAATATTTTAATTGACGATTATAAGATTAAGAAAGTTATTAAAATATTTATCTCAAGAGATTTAACGATCGAAAAAAAATTTACTTTTACCTGTTAACTTTTTAATCCGTTAAAAAGTTATCACAGTAATGGCAAACGCTATTTATTGTGCAATAAAATCTATAACGTCGACCGTCCAATAAATCACGAAGTAATAATACCGAAAGATATCGTTTGCCGTTCAAATATCATAAAAAACGAAGGAATTCGTTATGAGCGAGCCTCGCCAGTTGAATATATATACGTATATACGTGTACACGAGACAATACACGCGAGCGTAAACTTTAATTAAATTCGGAGTCTCGGTTGCAATGGTCCAAAACATTCTCTCTCTGTCTCTCTCTCTCTCTCTCTCTTTCTTTATTGAAAGTTATCACAATGAAAAAGGAATGAAAAATTGATCAGAAACCGAGGGCAATTCCCATACCTTCGCGTGTTCTCGGTCAACTTCCAACTTTCGAGAGGTCAATTGCAGTCGAGATGAGATTTTCAGATTCGGAGATACCTTTCCTACTCGTAGAATGCAATAATTAGTCTTCTTTGAGTGCATTTTTTTTACAAGAGGATAGAAGTTTAATAAACAAACCGGATATATTATTAATGGAGTTGGCACCTGTAGCTCCAGTTTTTGCATACATAATTATTAGCGGAATGTAGGTAGACTTGAACTGGCTTTTAAATAATGGTTATTATATTATTTTTATAACTAAAAAAAATTTTTTTTTTCTATTTTATAAAAATATTTCTAATCATTTTTAATCAATTAATTCATATTAATAGGATAATAATCATAAAATTTTACAATCGTCTGATGGAAAAGAATATTTGAACTATCTTACACGTTAATTGATTAATCCAAGATCGCGTGCAAGCGCAATCAATGTCAGGTAAATAAGAAAAAAAAATATGGCAAACCTATTCAATCCATTAAATCGCATTATATTTCAATGAGTCCGTAGAAATTAAAAAGACAACGAAAGAAATTAGAAAAAAGATAAAAGAAAACGATTGACCAATCATTTCCAAGGTGCTGCTGCGTGAGCGGAAATATGACGAGGGACTGACATTTAAATAATTGTAAAACAATTGTTCCGGGAAAAAAAAAATGCTGATTCTTCGTTTCAAAAGGTTGAAAGGAACCATTCATTTATTACTGGTTCAATTGTTTTACCAACGTGACAATTTTTTTTTTTTTTTTTTTTTTTTTTAATTTGATTAAACGCAATATTTCGTTATCAAACGGTATTTAAGAAACGCTTTTTTAAGCTAAAAACAGTGTCAGGTCGATAATAAAGCAAATTGACGATAAAAGTATTATAAAAAAGGGCATCGAAGAATCGCAAAATACGTTACGTGCACTTTAAAAAATAGGAAGGCAAAGACAAAGAGAAAAAAAGAATCTAGAGGGAGATCGCATCATCGGATCAAGAGCCATTAACTTTAACGAATTAATTCAAAGAGAAAATTTTTTCCGTCGGCGTTTTGTACAAGTCACGGATAATTGCTCGACGCCCGAAATGACGTGCCTAATGACGAGCAAACTGTCCAAGTCTTGGATTTCGATTAAAAAAGATTGAATTCGGCCTTCTATGCATTTTATACGATTTAAATAAATTTTCATTATTTTTTCATTAGTGTTCGTTGTAAAAATTAAGCAAAACGTATTTTTTTAAATTCGATAATAAAACCATTTAATTGATTATTTTAACGTTAAACATCATTTTTAATGTTAGTCGTTAGTCATAATTTAATAAAGCGTAAAGTTTTATATTAACAAATTTTAGATAAAATGTTTGATTATATAATTAAAGATCTGATTATATAATTATATAATGAATCGACAGTTATTTTATTCATAAGTATTAATGTTAGTTTGTTTGTCCTTAACAATCAACGATGTAAAAACAGGTTTACGTAAAAAGGTTTTAATAATCATATATGCAAATTTTAATCAACTTTATATAGGCTGTAACTCGATGGATTATGAAAATATGAAAAATTATTTATTTATATTTACATATGTTTATTAGCAACCTTGACGTCATTATAATCCCAACTAGCGTAATCGGTCTGGTGTGAATTTAAAAAGTTGTAAAAAATCAGTAGACCTAAACGAATTAAAAAATTCAAGTTTGAATATATTTGAGTATATATCGAAGTTCTTGCGGAAGTAGTTATGGTCGACCGCGGCAAACATTTGGTATGGCTATGGTTTGGCAATCAAACGCGCAAGGCGTCGGCGCGAAATAATTAAAACGATGCGTCCACGGAAAGCCGGAGCTCATTCCCCCCCCCCCTCCCCACCCTCCTCCCTCCTCCCTCCTCGTATAATAATTATAATAGCACGACTGATCTATTATCCAATGCTATATATCGATATCGGAACACGGAGAGTGGAAATTCATCGAGCTGATTCGAGGGAACGGCTCGATTTAATATTGTTTAACGCTATCCTTTGTGCTGTGTCTATTAGTGATACATCATGTGTATTGCCAATTAGCGATGATTGTTTAACCATTTCCGATACTAACGGCGATTTTCGATTACTTTTTTTATATGGCGTGTTGTTTCTGCATTCTATCGGTAATTATGTAAACAACCAAAGTTACGATTTATTATTTTCAAAAATTATGATTTTTAATTTTTAGTTTATTGTAAACTGTTTATTTTTTTGATAATGTGCCGTTGAAAATTATTGACTTTTAGTTTTATTTATATATTATTATTATTTTTTTTCTTTTTTTTTTTTCAGTATGAGTGATTCTATAGCTTGCGTAATCGCTTCTATTAACATTGATTTCAATTTCAATTTAAATTACGTTATTCTTTATCTTTGTATAATATTTACCAGCCAAGTAAAAGAAAAACTGATTTACGATATCTACACCGAGTAAGAATCATGTCGAAAAAAAAAAAAAAAAAACAAAACAACCGAATCATTTATAAATTTAGGCTAATCCGTCTCTCCGTTCTCGTTAAAAATACCTCAACGCAGAGTTTATCGATGAAAATCAATTAATCAAGTGACTCGTAAATTAACTTTACTAATTACCTTCCATCTCTCTCTCTCTTTCTCTCTCTCTCTCGCTCTTTCTTTCTCTCTCTGACTCGACGTAGCGGTCGAAGCATTCGAATATACATCGAGTACGCGGGGAGGGAGGGGGGGGGGGGAGGATATCGAAAGAGAGCGCGGCGATTAAGCTAATTAGGTTAATGAAGAGCTTCGGCGACACACGTCTCCGCGTTTGTACATATGCACATATATATGCAGTGTGGGTATGCGTAGATATATACGCAGTGTGAAGAGCTGTACTCTTGACGTATACATATATGTATTCTGAATATCGAGGAAAATTAGCTGGCGCTGGCGAATCAAAGGCTTTACCTCTCCCGCTCGCGCTTCTCTTCCCTTTCCGTAAAACGATGCGCAATTGTATATATGTATACATAGGCGACGTTCGGTTTATGCGTCGATTGCGGGCGTGCAGTTTATATGCTCGCGACAAAAGGCCCTTTTGTGGTCGCGCGCCCGTTCGGCTTTCTCGGTCGTGATTTGTTAACGCGAGAAATTTATCGATTCGGATGCGGGAAGAGATCGTTGGTACGATTTTTCGGTGATTTTATTAGCTAACGATTTTTTAATGCAAGAATATTTGTCGTATCGATAATTATTGTTCAACTATTTTTTTTTTTCTCGAAAGACTCTGATTCATTTCATTGTTTACTTTATGTTAAACCAATTAAAACTTTTCCAGTGAGTATAACGTGCGTGAAATTGCAAATTTTTTTAACTTTGTTATAAAACAAAAGTCACGTGCATTTTTTTTTTTTTTTTATTATGTAACACGTGTCGATTGCGTTATGTCACCATCATTGCAATGATTAAATCTCGAGCTCCCCTCCGACATATTCTAATGTTGTAGTGTACCAAGAAAGAATTGCTTCCAATTGAGGAACACACAGATTATTATTTGTCTCGATGGTTCTTGACTCATTGTTATCATGAATGCTTTATTAAGATACCGTGCAAGCGTCGTTGAAGAGGCGCGATAATATGTAGGCTTAAAAATTCAATAGACGAGAGAGGCTCGACTCGATAATATAAATAAAAGATGTTTTGAAGACGTTTCTTTTAAAAAATTGATGAAAATCAATGGCGCCAGATGGAATATTTGTTTTTGAACTTTATCGGAGATCTTTGCCCTTTACATAACTCTGATTCTCGAATGTGCAACGAGATATTAGTCACTTAGCGTCTTTGATTGCGACATACTTTTGTTTTGTTTAAGATAATTGTAATTCGAACAACAATTTCTCAATAATATGGTCCGATCGCATTTAAATATTTTTCAGTAAATTTTATAGACGCTCTTCTTGCTTCAATTCGGTATCAATGTTTTCTTTTGTGCAATGCAAGTCTCGATAAGATAATCGTACAGAATATTGTTTTGGTTTTACGTTATTTGCAATGCTCGTTTGTTTTAATCATAACGAATGCCGATATTATCAGGTTACGATTTTCAGTTTTTTTTTTTAAGTAGTTAAATCTCAAAATCACAAATATACTGCTACAACAAAAAAAAAAAAAAAAAAGAAAAAGAAAAAGAATAGAAATAAAGCTTTTCAATCCGAATTATAAAATATTTGAGCAAAGAATATCGTCGGATTAACAAATGCTTTTAACGGCACATTGTTTATTCTCTCTCTCTCTCTCTCTCTCTCTCTCTCTCTTACTCCATCCTTCTCTGTATAATTCGATCTCACATGTGTGTAACGACACATGTCGCATAGACACACGCGCGTGATTTGTAATATCCGTGGCGCACTCGTGCCGAATAAATACGAGCGTGTTTCGCCCGGTTTAAATCCGATGTATCCACCGTCGCTTTCTCCCTCGTTTGTACGTTGTACCTCTTTCCTTTGTTACTTTTTGTTTGGCTACCTGCTTGCGTTATGAAATTGTGCTTAGCCAATGCTTTATAAAAGATCAAATAGGTTATTTTATCTTTTTTCTTTTTATTTTTAACTTTGCATCGTGTACGTATGTTTGGCGAAACTAATCGATTACTTTTTCCTCTTCAAATATGTTTTCCAAGCAAATAAGTTAAATTCAAATTACCATTTTTTTCTTCTTTTATCAAACGTTCTTTTTCTCTCGATACGATAAACGAATGCGTCTGCATGCAGGCACACACATACACACACACACACACAACCTCAACACATATGAGTATCAATTACGGTTTCACTGTAGGGGGTAGATTGCATTATCAGCCGACCCACCAGAGAGCGTAATTACGTGATGTATTTTTATTAGAACTCTTCGAATGCGATTAAGCGCTTACGGCTACATGGCATATCGATGGATCGATCGTTGTGTCGATGTTGCCGTGTATATATATACTTTTATTTTATTTTTCTTTTTTTTTTTTTTAATTTGTATTTGTGCGATAAAACTATTATCTATCCTCTCCAGCTGAGAAATAAACTGAGGTTTTTAAAAACTACGTAGGGAATCGTTAAAAAATCGGTATAAGTGCATGAGATTCTTAAGTTGTTTTGCAATTTTGAATTTGAATTTGTACATGATATGGATATATTCATAACTAAAATGAGAATAAGTATTTTTTCAATTGATTTTAATGATATTCTAGCATAGCGAAATGCTACCATATACATTGTTAATTAAATATTCACGCGTATGCAATATACGATCCTATCTTTACTCGAGTTTTAAAAAATAAAAGCATTTTAAAAATCAAATTCTAAATTTAATGATTTATAGGCGGCTTTATAGGCCAACAACAAATGTTTTCGAAAAATCCAGTAGTTAATGAATCTCATTAAATTCACGGCTGTTTGTTCTATTTATAATAATACGTATACGTAAATTCATATCTAATATTATTAGTAAACAGTCATCATTATCGATACAGAGTGAATTTACCATTTAGTATATAAAAAACGTATTAAATTTATTGCCTTATTCAGTTTTACTTAACTAAATAATTGGATTAACATTAAAATAAAATATTAATACATCGGTTAACTAATTGGGTTTATCTTTTCATTGTGCACCTACATATAATAATAATAATAATAATAATAATAATAATAATAATAATAATAATAATAATAATAATAAAGTTAATTAATTTTCATCACGTAAAATATTTTTAATTGGTTATACATATTCAAAGCACTTATATTTATTTGTTGTTTCTACGTAATTTTCAGATTCAGTTTCGAAGCCCTTCAAGAGAGCGCGCAATATTTACTCGATCGTACAACAATTCGACCAAAAATTGGCATTATTTGCGGATCGGGATTAAGTAAGTATTTGTCGATTAGCGCTTGTGCTTCTTAATTTGTGGTTTCGAAAAAGAGAATTTGATACGAGTTGATTTACTAGACGATAAAAATATAAACGATAAATATACGAGTCAATCATTTACAACTAAAGTTTATTTTTAAAATTTTAAACGAAAGCCCACCGTTACGATAATTAAAGTAAATAATAATTTAGTGAATATTATGTATACGCTGTAGGTATATTTTTATATATATATATATATATATTTTATACACGAAATTATATTTTATATTTCTTTTGATGTATAACAATATGTGTGCGAACAGATTATTTACGCCTGTTTAACTTTCTGCCAATATTATTTTTATAAAATTTAAAATCCCTCATTTACACATGAATAAATGCATTTGTACCGAATGAACGTTTGTGTACACAACTACTTATCGAAATACTTAAAATTTACGTTAAATTGATTCGTTATACCGAATTTTATATAGGCCAATAAATACCCGTCAAATATTTTTTAATACCTACGGTAAATATACCTTTTTGCTACTTACTGTATTTCATACTTTTGGTTTGGAAATAAAATTTGATTAAATATTTAAACGAACGATCGGCCCCGATGTATGCGCTGAATTTATGCAAAATTTCAAAATTTATGTTCATTTTATACTTTAAATAAATAGCATTTATTTTTATCTCTTTTTTTGCAAATAATATTAAAGTTTCATCTAATTATAAAAAAAAATATATATATATGATAAATATATCAGAGAGTTTTAATAATTATTATATAAAACTTGAAGAATCAAAAATAATAATAATAATAATAATAATAATAATAATAATAATAATAATAAATTAAGGATTTGTACAGGTTTATTTCGTAAAATTGGTTTTATAAAAATGTATTTTATTGGTCTTTACAGGTCCGATAGTTGATACCCTCAATCAGAAGGAATGCTTCCCTTACGAGGAGATTCCTCACTTTCCCACATCGACGGTCGAGGGCCACGTCGGTCAAATGGTATTTGGTTATCTTCAAGGTGTACCGGTCATGTGCATGCAAGGCAGATTCCACTACTACGAGGGATATCCACTTTGGAAGGTTTGTATTTCGCAATTGATTTTATTTTACGATATTCAATCGTAATTGCCTCGTTTTTTTTTTTTTTTTTTTTTTTTTTTTGATAAGTCAATATTTGCATAATTATAGCGGAATTTTTTCATTTTTATATAAAATGTTAGTCTTATCTTTTTTATTTATTATTTTAGTAATTGATAACGAAACGTTTAAAATAACTTAGTTATCTTCGTTAGTCTATCTTATTTATTTCTTGACTAATTTATTCATCGAATATTTTTATATTAAATTAATTTTTTCATAAATATGACAATACTTATTCATTGTTTACTCAAGACTGATGCAAAAATTCCGTAAAGGAAGATTAATTCGTTTGCGACATCATTAATCATAACTTTGAAATTGATTCAAATAATTCATTAATTACGTAAAAAAAAAAAAATAAATAAATAAATAAATAAAATAATGACAAAAGATAGTTCATTGATTATAAAACATGATTTATTTAAAAAAAAAAACATAGTGTGCAATGCCGGTGAGAGTTATGAAGCTGGTCGGCGCAACTCATCTCATAGTAACAAACGCTGCCGGTGGCTTAAATCCCAACTATAACGTCGGCGACATTATGCTCATGAAGGATCACGTAAACTTTATGGGATTCGCCGGTAACAATCCACTTCAAGGACCAAACGACGACAGGTATCATATACATTATTACGGTTTTTTTTTATTCATAGCTTGATTTTTTTAATCGAATATTACACTTTTTTCCAACTGAACTCACAATGTTATTTAACCTTATTTTATTTCGCGAAATAATTAGGATGATATATTTTAATTCGATCGACTGAGACAATCGACCGACGTTGATTAAAAAAAGAAAATAAAATTAGTTTCTCAAATAAAATAGTAAAAAAAAAAAAAAAAAAAAATAAATAAATAAATGAAAATAAAAGAAACGTAAGATTAAGCTATGAATGAAAAAATTAAACTCAAAGAGGTCAAATTATTTCGAGACGAAAACACGAGACGGTAAAAAAAAGGTAGGGGAGGCAAAAAAATGAATCGAAGAGTAACGCCAACGGATCCGAATGAAATTTATTTCATGATAATACGACTCCTTGAATCGGTTTGATGAACTATTTGCACAGCGATAGAGGAAAGCTGATTGGCGTATTTACTTAAGCAACTCCGTCATCTCCGTCGACTTCTCTTCTTTCGGCTCTACACTTTTCCGCGAAGGCTCGCGTGAAGGGCTGACGGTTTTCTACTTTGGTTATTTAATCTTTTATTTCGTCGACTTAATGCATCCGCGCATTGATTTTTCAAGACGAGAAATTTCCGGGAAAATTAGTTAACTGCAGCACGGTAATTCTTAAACATTTTCTTTTTTTTTTTCATCATTTTCATTTTCGAGACTCGTTTTTATTTAAGCGTAAGATTTAAATTGAAGTTTGTAAATGCTTTGTTTCATCCGAGTAATTGCAGTTATCGATGAAAGTAATTATTTTTCACGCCTGCATTTTCATTGGCAATGCAGTATATATATATATATATATATATATATATATATATATATAAGGCTTAGAGAAAAAAAAAGAATAATTCATTCGTCGATACTTTGTCAAAAATTATCTCGTCGGAATAATTAACAAATTCGAGCAACGAAGTCGCATCGTTGCACAACGCATATATACATAAATATATATATATATATATATATATATATATATATATATATATATATATATATATATATACACATATATAGAGAGAGAAATTAACCGGAGGTCGCTTGTTATTCCGGATGATTGCAGATTCGGGCCCCGTTTTCCACCCATGAACAGAGCTTACGACAAGCAGCTTCTCGCCATGTGCGATAAAGTGGTCGAGGAAATGGGAATACAAGACATCGTCCACAAAGGCGTGTACACGTGTCTCGGTGGCCCCAACTACGAGACCGTTGCCGAGATGATGCTTCTTAGGATTCTTGGCATCGATGCCGTAGGTCAGTATACACATATATACCATTCCGTCTTATCCATAATCCTCTCTTATTTACATCTAAATGTTGTCATAGTGTTTGTACATATATACATATATGCAAGATGTTTGCTACATCGGTGTACGTAATCGCATTAAGTTTACGCAGTATCGAATCGCGATCTAAGTCCCTTTCAAAATTTTAAGACGCAAGTAATTCTAATAAAAGAAAACGAAACTATTCGACAGTAAATGTTTTATTTTTAAGCGTTAAATATTAATTCACCTTATTTTAATTACTGTAAATTGTGACATCGTAAGTGTTTAAAGAGATAAATAATTCTCGATAATTTCATCCTTTGAACTATTGGGTGCTTTGAGAAATGTGAAATGCAGCCGAACGATTCTAAATATAAAACAAATACAGGTAATACAATAGCTTTGTTTGTGATATAATCGAGCTCAAGTATTCACGAGATTTTAAAAATATAGAAACTCCGAAATAAATTGTTATTCTAGCCGTAATTTTTTTTTTTTTTTTTTTTTTTTAATATGGCGTAAGATTACAAAACTGTTTTTTTAATCGTTTTTTTTTTTTTTTTTTTTTATTTTTGATAACTAATCAAGCATTATTTATTAGAATGATCCTTTTCCGTTAAAATTAAAAAAAATCCGTGACGATAAAATGATTTGCACAAACGATACTGTAAAACATATCAGCGATGTACTATATATTTAAAGAAAATATCCAACTGTGAAATTATCGTAGGTATGTCAACGGTTCACGAGGTAATTACCGCTCGACACTGCGACATGAAAATATTGGGCTTTAGTCTGATAACGAATCTTGGCGTCACGGACTACGAAGACCACACCGAGGCGGACCACGAGGATGTCGTATTCACGGGCAAGCGTATGGGAGGTCTCCTCAAGGAGTTCGTCTCTAGGATCGTCGCCCACATCAAGGAGTCCTTCGAGAACGTTGCAAAATAACGAGGCCTCGGAATTTCTTCCGATTTCGTCTTTTTACTTTTGTTTTGTTAACGGGAAAGGTCGAGCTTTTTCATACTCAAAGCGAAAGATGTTTAATTATTTTTTTCCCAGGAATCGCTGGAATATTTATTTTCCGTAGAAGTTAAGTGGACGGAGTTTTAGAGAAAAAGCATCGAGTGAATTAAATAATTGACTGAATTTGTGCGTCGTTTACGAATGTGCGCGCGAAACTACTATGGAAATAATATTTTGTTTATTTTATAGTAGAATGATCGATTTCGATAACTGTATACGTGATCGTTCTAAATTTTTTTAGAGCGACTTCTACTCTGTAATAATGGATGGATTGGTATTGTTTTTTTCCTCGGTAACGAGGACAATTGTCAGATTTTAAACGTTTATTTGAATTATCGAATGTTGTCGGCTGACGATAATTTTTCGATAAGTCGTACGTTTGAAAATTATAAAAAATTAATTGCTTTTAAACTTCTATATTGAGAAACTATTTTCTACTAATTTTCATCGATTCAATATGAATATTTCTTTTATTTTTACCTAATGAAAGGTTAAGCAATGTTTCGTGCCGTTAATTTAGAATAAATTTCTGTTAATTTAAATTATTTCATCGTAATACACGTTTTCAAAATGAAACATTAAATTTTATACTGCCTAACTTATTGGTGAATATTTCACTAAAAACTTACTAAATGAATAAAAAAAGATACAAAAAAAAAAAAAAAGCGATAACGGAACAGTTAATGAAGCACGCGCGAGGTTTAACACATTGAACGACAAACGACGTTTGCATTGTACCTGATTACTCGAGCGTTTTTCCTTTCGTACAGTTTGTCAAATCTCACGCTGTGCTCGAGTTATTTCCTATTATTTTTTCTTTATGAGTGAATTCGTGCGCTCGTACGAAACATTTTTTGTTCTACGTAATTCGATTCTAAATCGAAAAATATGCTTTTATAACATTATAAAATATTAAATATACATATCATATGCACTTATTTTATAGATATTATACTGTAAAGTTAACTTTAGGTTATGAGAGACATTTTTTACACTCATAATATATTATAATTATTTTAATAATAAAATAAGGCTTAAAAAACAATTTATTTTTTTTATCTGATAAAAAATTAAAGTCAAAAGCGAAACATAATTAAAAATGCATATTGAAGAAAAAAATTTTTGTTTTATTAAAATAGCGCTGTCAAACGTTTTGTAAAATAATGTCATAAATAATATAATAAATCATCTTCATTATCAAATTTACTTGAGCAGCCTTGCCATTAAAAACAACCACAACCATTTTCCCAATGCCAAAGCAAGTTACCAAACAAACGAGTATCATCTATTCTCTTTTAATGATATAATAACAAAGGTACCGGTCTTGACGCAACAATCAGCAATTTCCTTTTCTTTCATAGTACTAAAAAGACAAGAGTAAAAGAGAAAGAGAGAAAAAATGTACCGATGGGATTATAATCGAGGGCCAAGGGCGCTCGCGATGAGAGCGAATCATTCGAGCGCTTTCTATAACTGTACTTTGCTTTCTCCTCGGCGAATCGCTCAATTGATTCGTTACGCGGGCGCTCTTGAGTTTCTGCGACGACTACGTTGTTACGGTACGTCGAGAAATTCTGGATCGAAGAAGCGCTCGAGTGTACATATCTATACGAGTTAGAATGGAAATGTTGCGATTTACGGGCGAATAAATATGATAAACGTCAAACGTTAAAATGATTATTTTGATTTTATGAATGAATTGTTTGATATTCGTGGAGATTACAAAATAATTCACGCGTAGCGTTTTGTTAAATCATTTTCAAATTAACGTAGAAGGATCGTCTTATAAGTTATTTTAATCTGATTACGGAAATTCAAACTTTCAAAGTGAAATAAATAAATTGCTTTTTTATTCGATGATTTTAAAAAAAATGTCATCGCTAATTTGTAATTTTATTAAAAAATTAACGTCAGAATACGTCAATTTCAATAATAAGTGAATTAAATCCGTTAAGACGTTAAAGATGTACCGCAATGAAAATGAAGCAAAGAAAACAAAAGCTTATAAGTTCGGAAGCAAAAAAAAAAAAATAAATAAAAAAAAAATAAATAAAATTGGAAACTTCCACTTGAAGTATAAAAAGGCGTAAGAAAGTATAAAGAGAGAAGGAAAGAGAGAAGGCAGAAGAGAGAGAGAGAAAGAGAGAGAGAGAGAGAAGGTAAGGCACCAGAAAGACGACTAAATTTTCTCCGATACACGTACATAACCTCTCTACAAGGACGTCTGGAGCTCGTCGTCGAGATTTTGTCGCCCCTTGCTTCGTTATACCCGTTTCCGCGCTCGGGTGCGCCCCTGTCTTTTCCATCGCTAATGCATCGATGTCTCCTTCTTCTCCTTCTCTTCTTCCTCCTCCTCCTCCTCCTGCTCCTCCTCCTCCTCCTCCTTCTTATCCTCGTTCTCTCGATAAGTTCTCCTCCGGTTTCACTCCCGCTTTCCTTTTTCCGCCGGCGTCCTCCCCCCTTACTCTTTCCTCCCTCGTTATATTACCAAGCGCGAATTAAATTATGATTTGACACAGCCGGAAAACTTACCGAGGCTGTGTAGAAAGAACGAAGAAGAACGAAGAAGCTTTTTGCCGTTTTCTTATTTCGTTGAAAGTTTTTTCTGCTTTTCGTTCCTTACGCGAGGGAAGGAAAAAAAAAAAGAAAATTTCCGAGCGATCGATTCCGGTTTTTTAACTTGGCGCTTTGTGATTTAAGTCGATTATCGATGGTTCGCATTCGATAAGAAGGGATCCTTGTTTTGTAATGTTCATGAGAGCGTGAGACAAAGAAATTTCTCTTACGAATTATTGACTTTTATATTTCATTCTTTTTTTTTTTTTTTTTTTCATTTTATGTTTTCTTTTGATCATAAAGTTAACGATACGTTATGGAAAATTTTTGAGCTCGGATTTTAGAACGTGAAATATTGTTATAATTAAACAATTACTACCGATGGTAACTAATTATATATTTTAAGAAATCATTCACGTAAACTATCCACGGTACGAATATAAAACAATATACTATATATTATACAATATAGTATATATTGATCATGCGAGGAGTAAGCTTTTTAACTTTCCTGAGCAAAAATATATGGCCAAGAAGAGTGAGAAAAGTTTCTCCCATGCGGACGTCATTCAGAGATGAAGCATCCGCGCGGCATCGTTCAAAGTGAAGAAGGAAAAAAAACGTGACTTAAGAAAAAAGAAAGAGTGAATAAGAGAAAGAGAAACACGGACAAATTTACACGAGTGAATTAATCTTTAATTGGAGCGATCTCGAGAGGAGAAAGAGAGAGAGAGAGAGAGAGAGAGCCGCGAAAGAACGAGATTGTGTTGAGATTAGTCGACATCCTCTTGGGGGAAGCGAGGGAATAAGGAGAAGCGATATGCCGCGTATGATGATTCTTAAGATTCTCTCCCAAAAGATCGTTAGTATCTCCCGAAGTCTCCCAACTCCCGGAAATGAGGAATCCGCGACGTGTTCAATTAGCGATGACGTTTTAACTTTGCGACTTCCGAAGCTGTCTTTTTCACGGCACGGAGGCTAAAGGTTTGAGTTATATATACGCTTTTACTTTCTGCGAGGGTTCGCACTTTTTTCCCATAGTGACACGCCGTTAATCAATCTTTATGGAGGGTCGTGTTTCTTCTCTTTATTTTTTTTTTTTTTACGTATAACGTGCTCTCTGTTTCTTATTTTTTCTTTACGAGAATATTTTTATGTCGATCGCGAAAAATTATATTTTATTTTTTGTGCGAATAATTAAGCATTTATTACTACGTCTTACGTCATATTAGTTAAAAATAACTCAATCCAAGAACATAATAAAAAAAAATTAAGAAAATTATCGATAAATATTATTTATTCACAATACAAACAGTTAACATATACAAACAGTTATCAGACATCTATCTTTATCAAAATCAAATCAAAAATACTTGTGAAAAATTTACTTAAACATATTTATATTTTTCAAGCACTTGCTTTTATGGATTACTGAAAATAATAAAGCAAACTGTAATTAGCTGCACTGCTTAACACAGTTTTTTCATTTTATTAAATATAAAATTACAATACATTGCGATTAAAATTAACGAGTTTTCTGTTACATTTCAGGATGAACTTTTAATAAGTTGTTCAATGTTGGTCATTAAATAAGAATAAGCCCCCTGTGCGTCGAAATTTTATAATTTTATCATCCCTGGTACAACAAAGTTTAAATAGAGTTACGTTTTAACTTATAATACCGACTAACATTAAAACGTTTAGTGTAGTAACAGCTTTTTGAACAAAATTTTCCGAATTTCATACGGAAAGCAGTTTAATATTTAAAAAATAATAGCTAACATGGATTTCGTTTAATCAAATTTGATAATGGATATGTAATCCCTTTTGACACAATATATTTTATAAATTTTTCTCAAACTTACATTATTTATTACGTGATTGATGTGCATAGAAGACCATATATTTAAAACAATGAAAATGAACTAATATACAAATTTAATGCAGGACTAAAAATACTAAATCCGAAATCATTATACATTACTGGAACGATGTATGCTTAGGTAAAGTTTGATAAAGTAGCTGTAGAGAAGACTTTAACACTGCCGAACAAGTAATGTCTGCGTATATATTATATATTTTATACATATATACACACATATTATCCAAAGCTACGAGACCAGAGTCATGATTGATTCATAAGGCAATGTGTGAGAAACTTTACATTTTATTATAAATGCGTTAATAAGCAAAATTACTTGTTATATTAATTATAGGCTATATTATACCGAAGAAGCATTTTATTCACGCTATAATAATATTGTACATATTTATTACAATAAAATTGGTGATAATTGTTACGTATAGGATCGAGGAAAGGATATGATAACTCAGAAAAAAAAATTTGGAAAAAAATTAATTACTTGACATTTCTACTAGGCGAAAGTGAGAAATTCTGCTTTAGCGTCAAGGAAATTAGAAAAGTGTAAAGAGTGCTAGAGAGACAGAAAGTGAGCGAGAGTGCGATAGAGAGTTGCTCCGAGCGCTCGATGCGCGGCCCTTTTATCAAGCACCGCCGCTGGGCCGCTTGCTTACGCACGGCGCTAGAGACCCTCGCTCTTACATTTATATTCTAAAATGCAATTTATTTCATTCTTCAATTGAAAGTTTTAAAACGTATAATACAAAGCGCGTTGTGTTATTGTGTTTGAGCGACCTTCGATTGCTTTGTATTTTCCTTTAGCCACATTCTTTGCTTCGTCTATTTCTTCTACGAATTTTGGCTTTTAAATACAAAGCGTCTACGGACTTTTAATTTTCTCTTGTTTTCAAATTATTATTTGTACTTTTAAATATTTAAAATTTAATTTTTACATTTAAATTTTCGTTTATAAATTTTATCATTTAGTTCGCAACAATAGTATTATAGTTTAGATGGAAAGCTTAATGTTTTTTTATCGCCGTTTATTATACATACGACTTTATAACAAACTTTATCCAAAAACTTTTTCCTTTGGATAAATAAAATAATACCAATACATACTATTAAATATTACAAAAAAGTTAATTTATTTTTATTATAAAAAATGTTAACTAAAAAGTTGATGATTAATTTTCCGATCGATTGCAAAAAATACAAAAGAAAAAAATAAACAACAATTAATCAAATCATTCACATTTTATACAATAATTTTAAAATTTTTATATATATTAATGGTATCTATATAATTTGGTTTATGTTCTCCAAATTGAAGGCAAAGAATTTTCATTGTTTCGAAAATTCTGTCGTGTGTCTACTTAGATTCTCATACGCCGATTTGAGCTAAGTAATGTATTCAGGATTGTCGTTTTCTGGGAGTTTTACTATTAGTTTAGTACTATAAACTATGAGAAAACGGTAATGGTAACCATATGTATTATCATTTTAACACACATACTATGTGTATATATTTTTATAAAAATTTTTATTTTTTGAAATTGATTGTTACGTTATTTATTTTTACTTTTATAGAACAATTTATGAATCCATTGAGAATAACGTTTAAAATAACATTAATAGATAAACTTATAAGAAACATTCATTACAGTTAACTGTTTATGATACGAGATTGCACAAACTGAATTGACATTTGTGACGCGTTATACGAGAGATGCAGTATATCTAACTTTGAACGAACGCATTTACAACATAAACGAAACTCGGAAATTGAAATTTTCGTAAATGTAAAGTCGTAAATCACAAAACTTTAATTAGACAAAACTACTAAGTAAATCATTTAAATTTTATTGATAAATTAGAGATTAAGAAAAAACTGATGTATGTAATTTAATTTGTATTATTTTTTTTTTGTTATCAAAAAATCATATTTGTATTTATCAATTTTATAAATTAATATTTTTTTATTTTTTATTACATTTTATGTGAATTCAGTTCAGTAAAGTGTCATTATATTATAATGAAAGAAAAAAAATTTTTTTCAAACATAAAAATATTTTGTTAATATATATGAAATTATCGACACCAAAACGTTTCACGTAGAATGAAATAAAGGTTAGAACATAATCACATGAAAAAGATTTGATAATTATAAGACAATATACATATATATATATACATATATATAATTTCAAATTATTAATATTATTGTTATAAACGTCATTTTTCCACCGTAAATAACTTATCGACATTTGCACTAGTATAAAGTTCTACATTAATCCCACAGATGTCGCTGTATCAAGTCAAAAATCCAGGACACCCGGTATAGTACGAAAGACGGACGGTGGGCGAAGGAGCCGCGCGCGCGCAGCCGGCGATTCACCTGTCAGTTTTTGCCCTGGTGTGCGGCAGCGGCGGCGCGCCAGAGAAAGAGATAGAAAGAGAGAGAGTGTTATATTTCCCCTCCTGCAGCAACTCAACGCGCCAGCACCACCGGCGCGCTGAGCGAGGAGACGATCAGTCTCGCCTCGCCACTCCTCGGCGCGTGTTTCGTTTCTCCGTGGAATAGTGCGCGAGCGCGTCACTACTTTCTACTCTCATCCGTACCGTGTGTGTACGTTTTTGTAAAATCAAAAACGCACGGCTCGCGCGCGCGTTTTTTCTTTTTTTTTTTTTTAAATGAAAATAATATTTGATCGCAATCGTGTCTTTGACAAAAATTAAGTGACATATCGTTGATACATTTCTTTCGCGAGTGTGAAAATCGAAAGTCGGTGAAAGATATCAAAGTTCAGAAAGAGAAATAGAGAGGACGAGTTTGATGGCTTGAAAAGAAAATAAAAGGTCGAAAAGGAGCTGTGAGAAGAAAGGTTGAAAGCTTTTGAAAGGTGAGACGTTTTCCATTGTTTGTGGTATAAGAGGAAGAGGTTAGGTGTACATTGCTCCAATCTTATGAATCAAAACAATCCCCACTGTTCTCTCTCTTGGAGCGACTTCCAAGTCAGGCGCGAAAAGGGATAAGCTAACCGCGTGTATGTGCGAGCTAACACATTGAAAATCGAAGTGCATTGAAGTAACAAAATAACACGCTACTCGATGGTACACCTGTCAATCAAGAAAAGTTTGGAATATTTCCCATACGCAATTTACGTACATTCGTGGTCATGCATATATGCGCGAATAATATAACCTCGCGAAGGCTCGAAGTACCGCACTGGAAGTTGTCCGCTAGCTAGTTTCTTCGTCCTCGCTGCTGAATTCTGGGAATTACAGTTTGCATAAACGACCGTTTGTCCCGAGTTCGAAAGGCAGTTTGTTTTACTTTTCCTTTTTATCTATGAACCAACAGTTAAATTCGAAAATATTTTTTCGCTTTTTTGTTTAGAATTTCGACATCTATATTAAAATATACTAAATAGTGTTCGAATATTAAAAAATCGTATTTATCGTAAGGTAATTAATTTGAAAATTTCGTACCAGTGTTCAAAAAAAGTGTCGTTGGTTCCAAGCAGTGCAACCGCTGGCGCTTCCGCTAAAGCAAAGATTATCGTTTTCAGGAAATAAAACGAATATAAAAAATAAAATAAATAATTGTTAAAATGTTTTGGCGCACTGGAAGCTCTCGGTATTCCGGCAATACAGTGGCCAAAATCGGGTTGGCCAGCAACGAATCGGAAACTATGTTGGTTTCAAGAGAATCATTGGCCTTAATGAAAATCGGCATATTCGACTTTCCCGCCTAAAGAAAGAAGAAAGAAACGAACTTGGAGCAACACTGAAATTCTTTCTTGGTACAAGTACAAAGTAAGCCAAAGAGAGAACGAGTGTATTCGTGTGTCTGTGTGTGTATGTGTATCTATGTGTTACATATAATAGGCGAAGAAAGAGATCGGTGTGCAAGGATAAGAAGTCTCTCTTTCCTTCACTTGTTTTCGTGCGAAGGTGCATCTAAAGGGATACCGGACGAAACAGAGAGAGAGAGAGAGAGAGAGAGAGAGAGAGAGAAAGAAAGAGAAGGTGCATGTGTGCATAATTCAAGAGGTGCAACAGCAGCAGCTCAGCGATCAACGCGTACGAGACCGGAAGTCATATGCCCGCACACACGCGCAAAACGGTAAATCACGTAGTGTGCGAACGCTCGCGTTGTTCTTTCAGACGTTTCTCTCTATCTATCTTTCATTGCATGCATACATATGTGCACGGACGTTTTGTCTTTGTACGAGCGTTTTGTTACGGTATATCGGAGAAAAGAGAAAGAAAAGCATGTGGCTTTAATGAGCGCTCGTTTAAATTCTTATTCTTTGACGTGATGTTTTGCATGTTTGCCACGACAGTTATTTTTTTTTTTCCTTTCGTTCTTGACTTTTTTCTTTTCTTTTGTTTTTTATGCCCGTCTCGTGAACAATCGTATGCGCTCTCGTTTTTGGTTTGATTTTGTTTGCACTGAGTTCGATTAGTTTTCGATCGCGTAGATGTTTCGCTTTCTTTCTGAAATAGAGTTGAAAATTAATTTAGTGTAGATTTGGCCTATATTTTGTATAAATATGAGTGAACTTTGATTATGATAAAAAAAATTTTTTTTTTATAGTTGGAACGATACCTATATTATTTGTAAAAATAGTGGAATACCCAACGTGGAGGAGAATTGTATAAAAATTGATTTCAAATATCGATTTAAATTTGAGCTTTTTATACTTTCTAGTTAACCTATTTGTAATAAAAAAAAGTAAATATTTTTATTCCGTATAGAATATACAGTATTTACTTTTATTTATACGTAGAAAAAGGTTTCTTATAAAAAATAAATTTTTGATTCTTTTTAAACAAAAAATAGCTCTTCATCTATTCGAATAGAATTTTTCGACGTTATAGTTTATAATAGACATAAAATAGAACATAAAATATTTTGATCACTTGAAAGCTGCGATGTCGCATAACGTGTTGCGCTTCATGTAATATTCAATAGATTTATTTAAAGTTAGATTATTGGGTGCATACAGTCTTGTTTATTAATTATTTATTTAGTTTCTTTTTTTTTTTTTTTTTTTTTTTTGAGTTTTTTAAACATTATTTATATTTTAATTAATCGGAGTAAAATGTCTGATTAAATGGTTATAATTAATTATTGCTACATATTCAATACAAATTTTAATAGATTGCAAATTTTTTATTTAGAAGTAGTTATTTATTTATCATAATATTTATTTTTTATTTGTTGAAAAACACTATCTATTTTATTATCTATTGACATTAAAATAAACATATATTTCAAATTAAAAATGTCGAACTTGGATGATTATAAAAAATGATTGACACGTTAAAATCGATTGAGCGACTTATTTTTCTGAATTATCAGCTATAGTTATGACAGTGTACAAGTAATAATTACTTTTTACTGATTGCATGATGGGTTATATATTTATTTCTTAAAACATTTATTTTATAACATTCTTTTTTATTTAAAGTCGTCTCGAAAAATTTTATTTACCATCGTATAAAAAGTTAACACGTAAAAAAAAAAAAAAAAAATTATCAAGCCGTCAAAATTCCAACTTGAATATAAAAATTGAAAGCCAGTGTATTCGCTTTATGAATTCAACGACGCACGCGAGGCAGATGGATAAACGCAGAGACGTAATTCCGTTAACGCAATTTTCATTTCTGTGCTGATTAAGCCACGTATAAAGAGAGAGAGAGAGAAAGAAAATAATAATCACTCGTCGATCAAGAAAAAAGGAGAAAAAAATAATAATTTCGGTGCACGATTGAAATCCAATTTTTGTGTGAGCATAGCCATTAGCATTCTCGCGCCACTGACACATATTGAATTTTGTCGTTCGAATTACATACCTAGAGTGCGCGACGTAAAAATTTCACTTCGCGCGTTTTTCGTCGTTCCCGTCGTTTCTAGCTATTTTATATATGTTTGCGTATGTCTGTGTCTGTGTGTGCGCGTCGCGACATCGATTTTTCCTCCTTCCTCTCGTCGTCGTTGCCTTTCGCTATGCGCCCGTAAAAGGGTAAAAGTAGAAAAAAAGGAGAGTCGCAAGTAAAAAAAGGGAGAGAGCGACTAAGATGAAATGATCAATCTTTCTAGGAATTTGTATCAATGCTAATGCTATAGCATTATGTTGATGAAATCATTTTATTGAATATCGATTTTATAAAGGATTGGAATTAACAATTTATAGAGTTGCACGCTTTTATTTAAATTTTAACATTTACTTTCCGTAATGAATTAACTTATAAGTAATTTTTATTTAAAAAACATTAACTTTTAAATTCGTAGAATTGTGTTAAATTTATACGTCACATTATGAATCTGATAAAAATATTAATATCTTCCGCAATTCAGTATTTCTAAGTACGTTTTAAGTACGAAAAATTGGATGAAATAAAAATTAAAATAAATAAATTTTTAGTTTAAAAAAAATAAATAAGTTCATATATTAAAAAAAAAATACACGGCTTTGTAGCTAGATACGCGAGAAGGTCGAAAGCTCTTCGCGCCCGGGAATTTGCGTGAGCTCGCCGGGCAATCAGAGCCTCGATTTCTTTATTTGGTAAAAAGATATGCCTATATATATATATATATATATATATAACCTTGAAAAAATCTGGGGAGGGAAGAAGGCTCGCTGCTGCACCCTCCTTTGCGCCGAGATCTTTGCGTCGCGCGTTCTAAATTAATTTTCAAAAGAGTAATTTTTAGAGCTTAGTGCATAAATATGCAACATCGATATTAATTAATATAATTTGTCGGATAAGAATGAATAAATGTTTATTTATTAGAATCGTAAGCAATAAATTGTTAAAAAATAGCACGCACACGCACACGTGTAATCGAATAAAAATTTTATAAGCTGTACTGTAAAAAAATAAAAATTCATCGATTGTCCAATTTCTATCAGTGATTGAAAAAAAAGAAACGGAACATTTTTATTCTACAATAAATTTTTTGTTTTTCAGAACAATTGTATATTTTCTGTCTAGAAAAGTTATCACGTTTGTCGGTTAATTGACACGCTCGATAAGAGTTTATAAGAATTGCGCGCACACTGTCGCACAATAAACTCTACAATCGGACACACATCTATTTTTTAAATATTCAATCTTTTACCGTCAATCCTATTACCTATTCAATTTTCTTATTGAATAATTTTTTATTTTTGCCAAATATATCAAACGTGAAAAAAATATCATGTCTTGAGTAAAACTTTTTTTTTCAAATTAATGAAAATGAAATTTCGCAGCAAATATCATCTTTTCACTTTGAGCACAAAAAACTATGTCTTTCAAAAGCTATAGAGTCGAGAAAATTCGTTCGATTAAAGTAACGAGCTTTTGCGGTATCTTCTCCCTCTGAATTTTGGGAATATATTCCCCGCGTGCAACGCGAGAATTGTGACAAGTGAGCCGACCATGTATATAGACATTGTGGAATTCGTATGCGACAGGTTTAACCATTTTCACATGACTTAACGATTTTACCTCCCGCTTTATTTTTTTTATTTTTTTATTCTTGCGGTTAAATTTTATGACGCATCTTTCATATATGTTGATAATGTCGGAGTGTAAAGCTATTTAATACACAAATAGGTTAATTGTAATTACGTTAATTAATATTGTTTAAAATTTAAAACCAGTTTTTTTTAATTTTTAATAATTTTGACACAATAATAATGTACCAACATTGTAAATTTTGATTCGATTGTCTTGTATATAATTTTCCATATAGATTATCTTTTCAATTTGAATAATTTTTATAAAACATGATTATCTTTTTTTATTTTTACTGAAGGGAAAATATGATCAAATTATTTTTAAGCGACATCTTACTTTATTAAAATACATCAATATTATATATATATATAATTTATTAAAATTACAAATTTATTAAAATACATAAATAAATTATGTAAAATTAAGACAAAATCAAATTTTTAAAAATAATCTATAAGATTTTTCAATTTGATATTCAAATGGTAGGGTTTTAAAATTTTGAGAAAATTTTCGCAGACTAAAATTGTAAACATCTATTACAAAGCATTGAAATTCCAAGTTTCGATAAACCGAATGCTTACAAACGGTATAGTTCGCGTTTTAATTTCATTCGAGTGAAATCCTTGAATAACTTTCGGAGCAGAGTAAAAGAGAGAGAGAGAGTGAGAGAGAGAGAGAGGAAGGGAGGGGGGGTGGGAGAGAGCAAAGAGCACAATTTTCTTCCGCATCTCGTTTCTCAGCTCGCTCGTTCTCTTTCATTTTCCCGTCTCTTCTTTCACGGTTAAGAAAACGAGAAAGAGATGGAGAACTTACAGCAATGTCGTGACAATTTAAAATTAAACGGCGGGATTAACGTGTGGTCGCGCGGACCGGTAAACGCGCTCAGCTGCTGCTTCCACGCGCGTTCCTGCGTGTTCACCGGCGCATTTTCAGTGTCTACGTGTGTGTACGTCTGTGTCTGTCGGTACTTTGTGATGGCATTCGCAAGCAGTCGAGAGTATAATTGCTCTCGGTGAAATTCGAGCGCGGCCGATACGACGAGCAAGTCCAAGAATCGAAAAGTACTGCGTGCGCGTGTATATTTGCGAGAGAGATAAAAGGGAGGATGCGGAATTAACTTTTGGTATATCGGTTTTTGAGAGAGTGGACGGTGAGCGATTTTTCGTCCGGTATTTGGGTCGGTGTGGTGGATTTCGCGAACAAATTTCGATAAATTCGTGCCTTTGGTTCGAGCGGATAATTTTCTTCTTTGTACGAATAGTGTAAAGCATTTAATCCTTTGTGCAATTACTCGGGCTTGTTCAATTTGTTAATTAACTTATACCTATTTTTAGTAAGCAAAGGCTAACTGTTTTTTAATACGAAACTAAAAGTTAAAATTAATCAATGTAATGATTGGTATATATGGTCAATTAATAATGGAATTTTTTCGTTCTAAACAAATCGCCGTGATTGATCTAATCTTAAAAGTTTTTTATCTCGAGGCATTCGAATAAATTATCATAGTTTCCATTAAAAGACCTTTAAAATTCAAATAGCTTCATTTGTTTTGAGCAATGCCGAACGACAAAAAGTGTAAGCCAATAAATGGCATCCCAAATACGGAATCCTTATAATTTCATAAAATTAATGGCTTCCACTTCGAATAAAACAAATTCTCATAAGTACGTCATAAAAACTGGTTATTGGTACGTTCTTCCATTCTTTCTTTTTTTCTCTCTGAATAAAAAAGGCAATAACTCACGGTATCAAACGACTCGAAAAAATTAAAACGAGCCGGCTTTGCTTAAAACCACAATTGATCGCTTCTGGCGCCATTGCCGGACAAAATTTCGGTCGGCTCGATTAAAAAATAAAAAAAAAAAAAAAAAAAGTATGCGCGGTGTTTTCTTCTACAGCGTGTATGTGCATCGGTGCACTCTAGCAAATGTATACCGAGAAGCGAGAAGACGTATATATTTCGGGAGTAATTCAGAAATGCCGGTATTAAATGCTCGAGCAAGAATTATTAAATAACCGATTGGAGCGACGCTTGCACCATTCATAATACTTTGAAAAAAGAGAAGGAAACGCGAGCCGTGGGTGCAAAACCGGTTTCGTAATAAAAAGTATGTAAAAAGGTGAGCTCGCCTTTTTTCGATCCTTCTTTTCTGGATAGCTCGAATCACGTTATACTATATTAGTAAACAAGAATCGAATTTATCTGTCTCTTTCTTGTTCGATGTCGAGATGATCGATTGTTTTTAACGATGACGCGCCGTTTATAAAATGTTGAATGAAATTGTTGACGTTAATGATGGATATAAATTTAAAATGCTTGATTTATTTTACGATTAAATTTATTTTTTATAATTTTTTTAAACATAAGCAACGAATATATACACAATAAAATTAGTTTATTTAAGTATATATTTTTAAAAATTAACGCTTATCCTAATTCTAATAATTAATAACTATTTTAATTAAAACTCAAAATGCAATTAATTTTTAATTACGAAAATAAAGAAAATGGTTCAATTAAAATTTATTAGAATTAATTTTAAGAAAAAATATTGATTCTAATTGTAAGTACACAATTATTATCTAAAAACTTATTGGAATAATTAAACATAAATTTTTTTTTTTTTTCGTTGTAAAAGTGAACGACATGAAACATTTAAAATGAAAACGTATTCAAAAAGGTTAATATATTTGTATTTTTACAAAAATTATTTATTTTAATTTAAAGTTGTGCGCAATAATTTATGAATCACGTGAAAAAAGACACACGTGAATTGATTTAAGTTCATTCACGTTTGTACGAGTAAAAATACGTCGCAGCAATGGCATCGCAATCGTATCATAAAAAATTCGATCGAAAAGAAACTTGCTTCTCTCTTTTCTCTTTCTTTCTCGCTCTGATGGTATACGGAAATGTATTCAGAGAAAAAACGTCTTCGAAAGACGTGCACGGGTTTTCGTCGTAACGATTGCGACGCAAAGAGCAAAACATTAAAAAATTTAAAATTATAAGTCAACGCTCGGTGACTTTTACGTATACGCGCTGTATTTTGTTTTCGAGCTGTAGCCAAGATCCTCGTAAATTTTCGAAAAAATGCTTAATTTAAACATGTTCGTAATAAAATAAATAATGCAAGTGACTGGTCAATCGACCTTAAATTAGCGGCAAATATTGCGAAAGTACAGCCTCAAAATTTTAAAACTTTACACTTTATTTTAACAACTTTTAGCTCGAGTTAATGTGACGTTGTTGCCGCGAACTATTTTAATTTATGCCAGTTTTCATCATACCTAACACGTTCTCGATTTTTAATTTTATACTTATTTATTTATATTATGAATATTTTGCAGCATTCAACGAGTAAATGTCCATACTTTATTAGTTTCAAATTGTGGGAAAAAAGAAACATATTTTTGAAAAGTTAATAAGATGCAAAAGTATTTATACGCATATAAAATTCAAAAATGAACAATCCGCAACAAGAACCTTACGTTCACGCGTCCGAATATCCTTTAAATAAACGACTTATTTTTCATTAGATAATCGAAGAGAAAAAAAATTCACTTTACATTCTACGCGTTCACAGATTAAACTTCGTCTCTTTCGTACATATCACGGCGCGCAAAAAAAAAAAGAAACCCTGTAGATCTTTGATACTATGTATTTTTTGTCGATCAGTCGCGCATATGATGTGTTTAACTACGTCTCTCTCTCTCTCTCTCTCTCTCTCCCCTCTTTTTTTCTTTTACTTTCCTTCGTGTTTAATTTTGTTTTAGGATGTGCGCGGCGCGAGCGGTGCCTCCTTTTATTTCATAAAGCCAATTACGCCGGCGCACGCGCGCCGCTCTGTTTACGCTTACTCACGGAGGTACGAGGCCAGCGCACACAATAGTCTCGATTATTTGTCCTCGTTAAGGGTGGCAGAATCAAGGGGAAGGGAGAGAGGGATGAGAAAGTGCGCGCAATTACAATATGCAAAATTGATAAAAGTAGCCGTGCATTCGACGAGTGTTAAATTTCGCTTTACAAGCGGCAGGTTCGATCGAGAGCTTCGTCGATTAGGAGAAATATTTGATACTATAAAGTTGGCTGAGTTTTTTTTTTTCGTTTTCCTCATCAAGGAAAAAAAAACTCGACTCTGATACTGATGTTTATTTTACAGTTGTGTAGATCGGAGCGAGTAAAAGCTGCGTAGAATGACTGCGTAAACAAATTATATTTGGTAATTTTTTTTTAATAAAATTGTTAAATGTATATTGCCGACAACGTGATTGTTTGTGATTCAAGTGATCTTATGATTTTTTTAGCATTGTTTTCGTTCACTCTTAATTAATAATTTACGTTACGTAAATATTTCAAATAATTTTAATTATTTCGAAAAATTTAAAAAAAGTTTATTATTGAAGTATTTCTACGTCGAGGGAAATTAATTATTATTAACTTTCTCGTGTTTATTTATATCAAACAAATTTAATTATTTTACACGAAGTTTAAACTTCAATCCATTTTAAATAACGTCTTGTTTTCGCATTCATCGCAATTTAAACTTAGTACATTAATTTTAATGAAAAGCAGTTTTATTTGCATAAAAACTTCTAACCAAGAGATGTAAGCATTATATTCGAAATGACGCAACCGTAAAATAATCATGCGTTCGCGATAACCAAGGATAAGAACGACATTTTTTTATCACAGTGTCAAATGACAAAGCTCGTCTACGAAATTAAAAAGAAAAAAACAGAAGTGCGCGGCAAGCGAACGATAAAGCGGTGTAATTCATTTGAAGTATATACTTTAGGATAAGTGGGAAGTCGGCTCAAGGCCTTTTTTCATAAATCCAAATGCACACACGCGCATTTTACCGGCCAATTTTGCGAATGAAAGTCGCGTGGACGCAGTGCATCACAATTTTCCGGGCATATTTGCATCGGTCGAGTTTTGCTCTTTCCTCCCCTTCTCCTCCGCTCCTCTTCCTACTCCTCCTCCTAAATTCTTTTTTCTACGGTATGTGTCGCTCGTTTGTTTTGTAGTAATATCGAGGCTACGCAACGCGACGAATATACATATACATATTCAGGTTATGCACCGCTGCGGCGTTCTGTAATAGGAGAAATTTGTGATACGTAAAATCTCTCTTGTGTTTTACACCACTGTTTTGATTAGCTCGTTATATTATGCTGCTTCTTCTTGTTTTTTTCTGTTCTTCGTTATGCTAACGACGCGTATACGATGTATTTTTTTCTTTTTATTTCTCAACTGCGTTTACCGTTTAAAGGTGGCTGCAAAGAGTCTAGGGAGAATTAGCGGTAATGCTAATGCGTTCATTTGCGGTACTGTTTATGGGCGACTGTTATAGTAGCTAGCTGTTAATACGCAAATTTTGCGGTGTGACATATCGTTTTCTATTATGGAAATTTATTTTAACTATTCTCTCCAAATTACATGTTTTACCGTCGATATTAATGTTTTTTGCGACCTATCTTTAATTATTTTAATCACTCGATTATTGAGCCGACGATTTTTTAGCGAAAAAATTATAGACTTGACCAATTAATTTTTATCGTTTATCAAATCACGTGAAATGACAATATTTCTTTTATTATGTAATAGGAATTTAATCTTCAATTTAGTAATTTTGAGATTCTATAAAAATAATTTCGTTTTTATAATTTAGCTTTCAAAAGTCAGTAATCATTAAAATTTTGATTATTTTTGGAATTAATAATTAATTAATTATTATCAGTCGATTGTGATTTTAAAAAATTAGAACTTGTCATTTAAGAAATCAAAACCTACTATATAAAAACTATCGGAAACAATTAAACTCATAAATTTGTCACTTATTTTCGTTTCTTAAACTTTTAAATTTTGATGCATCAAGAATTCAAATAAAACTATTCTTTTTCTGAGATTGAAATATTAAATTTGTAATAATTTCAGAAAGTTAACACGAAGAAAACGGAAATATACGAGTATATTCGAATTTCGAAGTTACGAAATTGGAAACTTTATTTCAAATGCAGAGTTGACATTTGCAATATAATATTCTACCTCGGAAGTACGTGAGTAAACTGCCCAAAGGTATCTTGCGCAAAATCTTTTTATGCAATCGGAAAACACAGCCGAATAGTAAGCGGTAGTTACCAAAAAGTTAATCTCCAATTCCCGCGCGCATATAATATCAAAGGCGTGAGAGGAAGAGACGTTTAAATTAATCATAATATTATCTTTAGATCAATAAACATTACCAGTCCGAAAGCAACGTATCATATCTTGGTGCAAGGAAAATTTTTTGCAGAGAAAGAGAGAGATACATATAGATTTATCGGAATCGCGTCTACGTACATATAGAGAAACTAATATCGCCTCACGTTAAGCGTCGCTCGCCATTCATATCTCATCCGTTTTATCCTCTCGCCGACTCTGCCACGCGTCCGAGCCATTGTTTCGACGCGCTCGCTCGAGAATATAACGCGCCTCGCTCTTTGTTACACTTTGTTGTACTCGAGAGGGAGAAAGAGAGAGAAAGAATGCGGCAACGACCCATAAACAACGGCAGACATCGTCGAGGTTATTGCGGTTTTTGTGCTGGGAAACGTCCGAAAGTCACCCGTCGTCGTTCATCGGTTTTTTCTCTCTTCACCTCTCTCTCTCTCTCTCTCTTTTGTTTTATATATATTTTTTTCATTTTGCCGCTTTTGCGCGCGCGCGCGCGCGTTTGTGCATTTGAAGTTTGTCGGCGCGTCGCGGCGTTAAATTTTTCACTCGTTCTCGGACGAGCGCGTACGCGTGCGCGGCGGTTGACATTTTTGACCTCGTTTAAGGGTCGAGCGCACCGAGAGATTGCACTTCCGTGAACTTGATGTTATAGCAGCTACTTGTGGAATGGTAAGAACGGACGTCGCTGACAAAGTCGAGTGGTCTGTCTAAAATTAAACGAAACGGGAAAGAGAATGTTTTATAACTAAAAAATTTATAACGAAAGAAATATTAATTTCAATTTTAATAACTTTAAAGATGCGCTTAAAAACAATTTTTCGTTTAGATATTGGTAGTTAAATAACATGCCAATAAAAATTATACCGATAAATTAATTCTTTAAAAAAGAAAAAAATGGCCATGTAACGATTTTGCGCAAAATTCAAATTCCGTCGATTGACGTCAATGTAGACGTCACCGAAACCATCAATTTTTATCCATCGGTAATCTTTCAAAGACACACCGTGTCAAACGATTCTTCGTACGCAGAACGTTCAAATAAAAAAAATGCAAACAAAAGAAAGTGAAGCTTCAATTTCCGCATGAAACGAAGAAAAGACCTTTATAACGAACGTTTTCTCTTCTCTCTCTCTCTCTCTCTCTCTCTCTTTCTCTCTCTCACACTTTATCTCCCGGGCTCTTTCTCTCGCGAAAATCGCGATTGCCGGGGGTGTTTACGCGCTCGCGGACGCAGAGTTACGCGACCGAATACCTATATACGTTTAGAGCACATACACGGTTCCTCTATCTCTGCATCGATGGACGCCACGCGCATTTCACGCGTTTTCTACATTCTGAAAGCAGCTGGCACGGTGGAAAATCGCGTGCACGTCCTTCCCCTTCCTCTACCCCCTTCTCTTTTTCTCTCTCTCTCTCTCTCTCTCTCGGTGTTTCTTTGTCAACCGCGTTGTACTCGCAAATGTCCGTTCTCTGGATTTCTGTATAGATCTGTGCGCGTGTGTGGGTGTGGGTGTAGTCATGCGAATTTTCATTCCAACAATCGGTCGGATTTTTTCTCGAGGTTTAGTCGATAAATTTTTGGTTTTTCATCGTGCCATTTATTTATTATTTTTTTTTTTTTTTTCGTTAAAAGTTTTACGCAATCGTTGTTATTTTATATGATAAACAATTTTATAAATCACGATGATGAAATTTTGAAAGGAAAAATTGGAATTTGAATTGAGTAAAATTGAATAGTTAAAATGTGTTTAATATTTTTAGAAATAAATAAAATTATTTTTCTGCCCACAATGAAAAAATATTATTCTAAGTAAAATTGAATTCGGTATTGTTTTTAGAAAAAGTATGCCAAATAGAAGTTTTTATTTTTAAATATCAGTTTTGCGTAATAGGAATAATTTTTTTTTTTTTTCATTTCAAACGTTCTCAATGAAATATGAAAATATTATCTTTGTAATTTAATATCAATTTTTTATTTCATAAAGAAATTCTACGCGTCGAGTATAAGAACTTTAATAATATTAAAAAAAAAAAAGAAAAAGAAAATTGTATTACAAAATCCAGCACGCGATAACTTTCACGTTTCTACTTTTGCTTTTGAAAATAAAATCCAACAAGTTTTGCGTACACCTTCGAGCCCAAGAGTAGGATAAAATCCTTCGTGTAATATCTAGTTACAAAGTAACGTATCGTTAATTATGCAGGGAAAAAGTTTCGCGAAGCTGTGCACACCCTTTTTTATTCTCTATTCTTCCTTTTTTTTCCTTTCGCCGTCCATTACAACGTTCCAACAGAAGGGCAGCGCTTACCGAGGCAGTCATAACACCCCATTGCGGCGAGACCGTAAAACTGTCATTACCGGCACGAGAGAAAGAGAGAGAGAGAGAGAGAGAGAGAGAGAGAATGGAAGAGTCCTCATTGAATTCGGCGCCGCATGCAAAAATGGTGACTCGACTGGGGCTCTTGCATTTTTTTCTTCTTTTTTATATTTTCTTTCTTTTCGTGTACGTACACCCGGGCGCGTTCTCTACAGCTCGTTTTTACTCCAATTTCACGGGCCGATTCACTGCGCAAAACACGCGCCGCGCCCAACGGACTAGTACATTTTCCATTTTTTCTTTTCTTTCTCTCTCTTTCTCTCTCTCTCTCTCTCTCTCTCTCTCTCTCTCTCTCTCGAAATATTGGCTTAGTGTGCAAGAACCAGGCCGGGAGACTTTAATTTTTGGAACGTTTTCAGCGGCTATTGGTTTTACTAGGTGTATGCAAATGAAAGTGCCCTCTGTGTTCCAATAGCTAAATCTACACATGTATGAACTTTCAAACCGTATCGACTGTCATTTTTTATGTTTTTGGCATCTGTCAACAATATCCAATTCATAACATTACAAGTTTCAAACATCAACGCATAATTTTTTGGTATGAAAAATGTCGATTTTTGTCTCACAAAGTGCTCATTTGCGGGAAGTATTAGTTTTCTGCTTTCATTTGAAAAAATCCGTGGCTGAAACTCATCGAATGCTTGTAGAAGCTTACGGGAACCATGCATTTAGTGAATCCAATTGCAAAAAGTGGTTTCGAAAGTTCCGTGATGGTGATTTTGATCTGAGAAACGAAAAACGCGGCCACGCTCCGTCAAAATTTGTGGATACTGAATTGCAAGCATTGTTGGATGAAGACGATGGCCAAACACAGCAACAGCTCGCAGAACAATTAAATGTTGACTAATCAACCATTTCTCGCCGTTTAAAAGCCATGGGGAAGATTTTAAAAGTCGGTAGATGGGTGCCACACGAGTTGAATGAAAGGCAGCAAGAAAACCGAAAATCCGTTTGTGAAATGCTGCTGGCCAGGCAAAAAAGAAAGGGTTTTGTGCATCGAATCATTACTGGCGATGAAAAATGGATTTATTTCAAAAATCCCAAACGTAAAAAATCATATGTGAGCCCAGGCCAAGCGTCCACATCGACTCCAAGGCCGGATCGCTTCGGAAAGAAGGCCATGCTCTGTATTTTCTGGGATCAGCGTGGCGTTATCTGGTATGACCTCTTAAAAACTGGTGAAACTGTTACTGGTGCACGCTACAATCAACAATTGACCGATTTGAACAATGCCATACGCGATAAATGGCCAGAATATCAATTGAGGCATGACAAAATTATTTTCCAAGATGACAACGCATCGCCACATCGAACATTGGTCAATAAAAATTTGGTAAACGCGATCGGCTGGGAACCGCTAACCCACCCGCCTTACTCACCAGACTTGGCGCCTTCCGATTACTATTTGTTTTCATCGATGGGACACGCACTGAACGATTCACGGTTCAATTCCTACGAAGAAGTCCAAAAATGGCTCGATGACTGGATTTCATCAAAAAACCAACAATTTTTTTGGCGAGGCATCCATAAATTGCCTGAGAGATGGGAAAGATGTGTAGCTAGCGATGGCAATTACTTCGAAGATTGAATTTGTAACCATTTTTTCGAAATAAACATGTGTTTTTGAAGAAAAAAAGGCACTTTCATTTGCATACACCTAGTATTGCAGCATTGATCGATCCTTTTGATTATTTTTCTTTTTCTTTTTTTTTTTAGAGTTTGAATTTGTATTTACGTAAAGCTTTTCTCTCCTAGTGTAAATTAACCATTTTAAAAATAACAAAGCATTGTTTAAGTTTACAAAAATTATCTCACAACTAAATATAAAATTTTTTAGTTTATTGTTAAAATTGTAAGTTTCATAAAAACGTATGAAAAATAGGGAATTACGTAATGTTAGCGATGATAATTAGAGTAAAAGAAATGTAGGTCGGTTTTCATTGAATGGAAGTTGGTGAAAGGCGCGAAGGAAGAACTTCGTTAGAAATAAGTCGAACGCTCGAAGGGATTCCAATGTAGCTAGAAAATGTACGGGATTGAATTGGAGCCCATTAAAAATTTTATGTTATCTTGAAAAATGAATTTCTTTAAAGGGATAGAAATGTAAATTGACAATATTGAAATAAAATTGGAAGAAAATGAAATCGCGATAAGAAATAATTGTTGTTAAATTGAATCTTTATTTATTTATATTCTTTAAAATTATTATCTAATAAGAAACATTTTGTTTGCAAGTAAAAAATCTTTTTACAAAAATAAGAAATTCTAAGAAAATTTGTTGTATAAAATCGCAATAATTTACAAGTACGTTAGCGTTATTTGCACCTGTGACATGCAAATGTAGCGAAAAAATAAAAATATGAATTCGCAATATTCATGAAGATTGCAGTTGACGATCTTGACACGTAACAAATGACTCTCAAGGATTTTTTCTCATTAGTGAACGAGCAATGTCCCGTACAAGGACAATTCACTTAAAAAAAAAAAAAAATTTCTGCTAAGAATAATTTATTTAGTTACCTTAATAACCTAATTGTTAAATATTACTTAAAAAAAAAATGTCTTTCAATTTTAGCATGTCGTAACATCCTCAGATTGTGATTTTTCATCAATCTTAAATTTACAATTTTTTTTTTTTTATTCTTACATACAATAATTTGTATCTAATTAAAACCAATTATTTTTTATTTAATTTTATGAATTCATTAAAACACGAATACAAAAAAATGTTATAAAAAAGAAATACTAATTTTAAACTAACTCGTAATAATCAACGCAAGAACCAAATACGTACAAAGTATAATAAATTATATCTGAAGTATAAATAAATTCAATCACTGTCTCAATATGTGCAAGACTCGACATAATATGATTTCTCGCGGACACCGCGACATATTGCAACACATACTTATTCCGCGAAATTCAGTCTGCCGTTCTTACGTTCATCAAATATCATACTTGGCTCTCACACCTAATACTTATATGTATACAAATCACATTCGATTATTACTTATACGGCAATTTTATATATATATATATATATATATATATATATATATATATATATATATATATATATATATATATATATATATATATATATATATATTCTTTGTCCATATACATCGATAAATAGAAACTCGAACTGCGGCGCTTGATTCGAATTATTTAAAAGAGCTCTCTCTCTCTCTCTCTCTCTCTCTCTCTCTCTCTCTCGTGTGAATTTTGAAAGACCAGCGTTTGTTACTCTCGATATGCGATACACTTTACTCTATACATGCAGTTATATACTCGTATGTATTGATAACTGTAGCAGGAGCCCGTTCGTGTATATATATATATATATTCGCGGAATTTCCTCGGGTGTCGATCATCCGATGCTATGAACTAACTAACTGCCGTATTGGTTTTACGCGTCTGTATCTCTATGTATACGTAAATTGGTCAGTGTCTGCACACGGTGAAGAATATTACGTAATTTGTCATTTGCAAGACGAGATAGACGTTAGGAAATGTTCAAACTCGTTGTTTCGTTCGTCGGTGTGAAATACCTACTGGTTTTTTCGTCAAATTTGAAAAAGTTTAATTGAAACTTATACATAAATCAACGCTAATTTGACATATTTTATATAGTTTTTGAATTACATGTTTTCTTAATTCTATATTTACGTATTTTATTAGGAAAGAATATTATTCGAATATTAAAATTAAATCTATTAAACCTTGAAAAATTGAGTTATTTATGAGCTTAATCAGATTTTGCAATATTAATGGCTCTCTAACATACTATGAGCCCTTGATGAATCGTCGTAATTATGTACATAGCTGGAATTCATGTCTGGTGAATGAAAAGATTGTTAACCTCCTAAACGTATACTTATATAAAAACAACATAAAAATTCTGTTTATTTACATTTTATATCAAGTCATTCTTCGATTTTCCATAGAACGATTGCAAATTGAATACAAATACTTTATTTTTATTTTCTTACATTTTTACAAAAATACTTTTCATAAAGTTTTCCATTGCAAAATAACTTCCATAAATCAACTCATTTTTCTCGTTTTTCCTGTTTATAAGGATCGAATATAAAATCGTGATTCGCTGGGTAAGTTTTTCGCGGTATTTTAGCGATGATTTAAGCAATTTTATTTTTCTGAACACGTTGTTATCTTATTCGTCGAATAATCTCTATTGTTACGACGGCTGTCGTAAGAGGAATCACAATATTTCGTTCGTCAAATTTTCGAGCATATTCGTATAGGACAAAGATGACTAATCTTCTGCGTGTGTGTGTGTGTGTGTATGCACACCGAGACGTATAAGTTCGTGCCCACGCGAGTTACGCAATTTATACGAAACACCGAGAAAGACGGCGAACAATCGAAGAGAGCCGACGACGACGACGAGGACGAGAATCGTGCCTCGAATGTCGCGTGTGTCGGTGCATATTTCAATGGGCCGTGCACTCGTTTGTCCCTCCATCTCTCTAACCGATGTCCCTGCGGGCGCGACGTACGTACGTATAGAGGTGTGTGTGTGTGTGTGTGTGTATGTGCATTTGTGTGTTTGTATGCATACCGCTCGAGTTTCTCGCGCGTTTCCTGATCCTCGATTTCCCCTCTCGACTTCATACGTTTCTTGTTTTCTTTTCTCCTTTCGTATATAACGCTTTCGCTTCTTTTCTTTTTCTTTGAAGTTTCTGCATCCATGTCTCGCGAGCGTCGTACGTTTGCATATAGCAAGGCTGCCGTTTGTAAGAAGACTTTTGTTTACGGCTTTTGTATTGGGTATCTTTATTTGTTTCTTCGAGCTTTGTTTTTTTATTTTTTATTATTTTCGTCACAGTGGATGTATTGAAATGTGCGTGCATTTCGCGTGCAGTTGCGTTCGATTTGAATATCCGGCGATTGGTTATTTTTCGTTTTGCATTTTAAAAATATCTTCTTTTTTAGCGAATGCGTTTGCATTTTGTTTTAATTTCAAACAAGAAAGTAATTTGCTACGATAATTTCATGTGTTTTTAACGTTCATTTATTTATTCAGTTTGTTCCATTACCAAAATTTTAGTACTCCATAATAATTAAATACTCAAAAATCAAGAATAAATACACGCGAATACAAATGTATGGAGAATTGTTGTAAATGTATAAATTATATTTTCGAGATAATGAATTACAAAATTAAGAAAACAGCGTCCAAACATTCGTTTATTATTTAATCCGTTTGCTGAAAGCATTAATTCCGCGACAAACTTTCTGTGTATTAATGATCATAAAATAATGCGCAAGTTGTAAAAAAACGATAAATACACCAATGCCAAAGCTAATTATAGATAATTTGTCATCAAAGAATGATCGAATGCCATCGACGGACGTTACTGGACGTCTCGAAAAAAAAAAAAAAAAATAAAAAAAAAATTAATAATGGAAGAGTCATTATTTCAATTCGATACGCGTACTGTGTATGCGCACGTACATTAGCGCGTGCGCTTTGAAAAGATGCTTTTTGAAGCACCGAAGCTTTTACTTTTTCGAGAAGATGAGAGAACGACTTTGCGCGCGACCTTCGCGAAATTCACGCGCGCTTGTCTTTGAAGTTTCTTGTCTAGATTCTTTGCACGCGTGAAATCTAGAATGCACGTACGCATATATTCGCGTATTTTCGCGCACGTGCCTATTTGATTTCCTTTTATCGCACCACACAGCGACGCTGTGCATCTACATACAACCGCGTGAGTGTAGAATGCTTTTTCTTTGGGTCGAGGTGATGCAGGCGTTATGAAATTTCGTGGTTGCCTTTTTTCTTTTGTTTTTACTTTTTAGCTTTAATCTTAATTTAATTCTCGACGATTTGATACAAAGTAGGAGAAAATAACGAGCGCGTATTTTCGCCTTTTCGAGGAGGAAGCGAGAAAGAGAGTTAATGCGGTATGGTTGTGTGGTCTCAAATGGCGTCGTAATTTAGATAGGATCGGAATTTATCGCGTTCTGCCGGCAATGCTTCGTATTTATATAGAAGGGACACTAGTACGCGAGCGCGTGTGCGATTGGATAAAAATAAAAGTGGTGTTCTACTGCGCGACGACTGTAAGACCGATCAACGCGCGCGCACGCGCGTATACTATATGTGTGAATGCTGCTTTTGATGGAAACTAATTACGCGCGTTGTCGGAATGTTATACGCGATGCGTAGGAAAAAGTTGTCGGTCATGTATTTGCCGATGATGAATTATTTATCGGAAATGTAAAACGCGCACACCACGCGTGTGTCGTAGATTTTGTATTCTAATTATGTAAAAACGAAAGTTGTGCGCTGCGTCTGTGATTTTATTATTTATGCATGCATTACTTTAATTATAAATTTATTTGCGAAAAATAGTGTTTATTTGTGTATAATTCAATGCTTTGCAATCAATTTATTAAAATATTATTTCATTTGTTGCTACATTTTATTTTTATATAAAATGTTGCGTTCTTTTGTTACTATATTTATCATTCTAATTATTGATTTATGAATAAAGCAATGTAACATGTACGTGATTTTTTGCTTAGCCGATACAAGTAGAGTTTAAAAAACGTACATAATATAACTGAAGGATGGTAATATGTCAATACGTCCACAAAAAATTTCGATATAATTTATCAGTCGAATGCAAGATTGTCATTGAATGCTTTCATAATTTAAAATTATAAAAAGTTTTTAAAAAAGTATGGAAAAAAATTATAACTCGATACTATGATCAGACAAGCATGTGCAGTAAAGTAAAAACGACGCGCCATACTGATTAAATATATCTCGTTGTTTCAGCGCGCAAGCTACGAAGAAATCGAAATGGTGGAACTGAGCGGAAGCAACGCCAGTCAGCAGCAGCAGCATCAGCAGCAGCAAGCCCAACAACCCGTGGTCCCCATGAGCATGATGATGGGCCTGGCCTCGGCGACTACGTCCTCGTCCTCGTCCTCGTCGGCCGCGACCGGCGCGTCGGGTTCCTCGGTCTCGGGTCGCGGCGGCATTCTCGAGACTCAAGTGCGCGGCCAATGGTATCGGGTTTTCGTATGCCTCGAGGACGACTACTTGAGCATCTCCCTGGACGAGAGCTGCGAGAGCACCGGGAGCTCCAGCTCCTCGGCCTCCGCCGGTAACGGGCTCAACGGCAATATGAACAACAACAACATCGACAGTTTCGGTGATCCGGACGTGCCGGACTCGGTCGCGAATCAGAAGCGAACGGTCCGGGTCGTGAAAAGCGACAACAACGGTCTTGGAATCTCGATCAAAGGCGGCAAAGAGAACAAAATGCCCATTCTCATATCGAAAATATTCAAGGGTATGGCTGCCGATGCCACGGAGCAGCTCTACGTTGGTGACGCTATACTTGCGGTCAACGGAGAAGATCTCAGGGAGGCTACGCACGACGAGGCGGTCAAGGCGCTCAAGAGGGCTGGCAAGGTCGTCGAACTCGAAGGTAAAATTTTCCTTTTTTATTTTATACGATACTATTTATGATAAATTATAAATATGTAAATAATTTTTAAATCGAATGATTTAAAAAACATGCGAGAAGTTCGAAATTTTGATTTAATATATAATGAAAAACATTAAAAAATATTAGTTGTACTTATAGGTGATTTTAAAATATTTTACAAGTCTTATGGATAGTAAGCAAAGTATTAAAGATACAGCGTAAAAGTATATTTAAATTTTAAGATGATAAATACGTTGTACACGTTGCAATTAAAAGTGAAAACATTAAAATTTATCGTCGTAATTTCATCGTCATTATTATAGTATACTATACGAGTATAATCAAAATATCACCAAATAGAGCTGATAACCTAATTTTTATATGTTACAACTCAAGAAAAAATTTACAAAAGATTATTCCCAAGCCTCTTGACACCGGCTATTTTAATTAGGAAATGGATTCTTTGTAATGCGAATTAGAAAGTCAAGGCACCGATGATCAACGATTCTAAAAAAGACTTTGTCAAAGAGTAGCTCGATTGTCTTCTCAAAGTTCGTGTAAAAAGGAAATAAAAAAATAAAGGCGCGCGCGCGAAAGACGAAAGTATTCGTAAAGAGTGTATTCGAAGCTACTATGGCGCGAAGAAAAAAAAAAAAAAAGAAAGCGCGAGAATGGGACGCGTTACGTGTGTATAGTACGAGAAGGAAAAGAAGATAAAAAGAGAGAGAGAGAGAGCGGGAGAACAAACGGAAAGAAAGCGCAGAACGAGATGAGTATAGTTGACGAGTGTAAAGTACCGGAACATTAACGGGCTTTCGCTCCAATTAGCTTTAAGTACGGCGTGCATTAAGAACGACGTTTTCCATTTGGTCGTTATAAAGCGACGACGAGTCTACTTTTCTCTCTTTCTAATTTCTCTCCAGTTATCCCCTTCCTTTACGCCTAATTCGTGAACGTGCATGCTTGTGTACATATTGTATGTGTATATCAAAGATGAGTAATCTTTGAAAAGTGCCATATGCATAGTTGCTTCGTATCTTTGCATATGTGATGAATGCTCGTGTATTTTAATGTTTAGTTGCATTGAATGTTCTCTCTCTCTCTCTCTCTCTCTCGCGTGCTCTCTTGTGGGCCAATTTTAGCCAATTGAGCCGCTCGCTGCTGCAAATTTTACTCGTTTAACGTCCGTAAGATCTTTAATTGTTGTCGTCTTATGTGCTGTATACATTTTGCACAAAGATGATTTTGAGTTTTTCTGTTTTTTTCATTCATTCAAATTCAAAATATTTGAATTATAGTATCGGTATATATATATATTTTTTTGTTTTTACATTTAAAAATTACAATAAAAATGATAAAAATTGCAGACTTAATTTAGTGAAAATGAAACAAAATGAAATATATATTCATTTTAAAATAAAGTCACTTGCATTTATTTGTAAAGACACTTTTTAATACGGCAACATTATCGAATGCGTCATTCATTATACTAAAACATTTTTATTGATTAATCCTTTTCGTGCTTTTATTTTACCGTGAGTACAAGATGATACATATTGCAACTGATAAAATGTAATTCAATAACATTTTATGATGTCTACTTTAATATTTTACATTTTTATTACAATTAATTATCATTAGTCAACGTTTAAGATTTTAAATAGCGTAAGCAATCAAACGTAAATTAAAAATTTTTGTAAAAGTCTCCAAAATAAATTTTTTTGCTTTAATTTTGATACTTAAAAATTAATTTATTTTCAAAGAGAATTGAATAACTTTTATATTTTGAATTCGCAGAGTATTAAATATTCTAGTACTTATTACGACTCTTAAATTTTTAACTAACTGCGTAATCGATCAACTAAAATCCAAAGTTCTAATTAACTTTTGACATCGTGTCTTCGTTTAAAATTTTCCACCAAAACGCAACGGTCTTTTTTGCATTCTCTCCACTATTGAAAAAATAATTATTTTCGCACGTCATTGTTCTTCGACGCACCCAATGCATCGGGCAATAACGTAAAATACTTTCGCATTCAACAATATACAAAAACAGAAAATGTTCGCGCGCGCTCTCGTCATAAAGAAATATGAAGAGATATGGAGAAGTATAAAAAGTGAAGTAAAAAAAAGGAGCGAGAGAGAAAGAGTAATAGATCGACGAATGGAAGCGAGAGCTTTTAGCCGGATTAATACAGCGAGAGCGTGTACATGCTTGTGACAGTTTCTTCCATTTCTTCTCTCTCTCTCTCTCTCTCTCTCTCTCTCTCTCTCTCTCTCTCTCTCTTAATATATAGAGAGAGCTAGGGCGAGTGTCACTTGCTCCATCTCTTCCCCCTTCTTTCCGTCTCTCTTCCTGTATAAGGAAAAGCATTCCCCAGTCCCACCGGAAGTTGAAACTTTACGCGAACTTTGGACCTGCATCTATATCTTTGCCTACCTTTTCTCCTTCCCACTGATCTATCTGCGTGCGCGCGTGTGTGTGTATGTGAATAAACGTGTACAGGTGTACGCTAAGAAGAGAGAAAGGATTTCTGGTTGGATGTTGGGTACACCAAACTTTTTTTTCTCTTTTTTAAAAAACAAAAAAAAAGAGAAGCTTGCGCGCTCTCGTGTTTGCGCGACTTTGCGAATCGCATTAGTACGACGGAAAGAGTCTTTCTCTTGTTTAAGCCTTTGTTCGCTGCCGGAGAAATGTACGGCAAGAGACTTTAAGAGAGAAAAATTAATTTAGAGCCAACCGTTGTTGAATCATTTTTTTTTTTTTTTTTTTATCTTTTCTCCCGTTTGTGAAATTCATAGCAATAATATTTCTCACTTTTTTCTTCTCATCGTTTATATATATTATGAAACAAAACAATTATTTCGTTGCTTGGGATAAAATTTGTTTCAATATATTTACATTCTAAAAATTGCGGTTAATCGTTTTTAAAAATATTTGTGTAGGAAGAAAAAAATGTTTGAACTGCATTGTTCTCGCGTCTAAAACTATTGCAGATTGTTTTTGTTTCCGTGGCTTTGTATCATGCGCTTCTTTATTTTCTTTCTTCATTCAATTAGTTTGGTTTTATCGAAGATATTTTATTAGCTTGTTAGTAAATAAATTGGAGAGTCGAATGAAATAGTTTTAAATCAAGACCTTGCAAAAATCAATGGTTTAATCAGCTTAAAAGTTTCGGCGCGATTTTAAATTATAAAATGTCAACTGATGTAAACCTGATGTATCGCGCGGCAAATAAGAGTTGAGAATTGTATCGATTTTCTTATCTAACAATATCTTATCTTAATATTTATGTAACATTCTGATGTTTAAGCGATTTATTGGATTTGACGAATCTTTATTGTTATCATAATTTGATGTAAAAACATCGACAAATAACTTTATTATTGTCAATATTGTTAAATTTTCGAAAAAAGTAAGAAAGGTCGATATTTCGTTAGAGCTTCGTAAATGTAAGGAATTATTTGATTCTAAAATACTTAAACTTATTCAGATCCAAAGAAAAAATAGAACAAAGTATTTAAAGTTTGTACAATAATCCACGTCATAATAATATTCCAAAGCCAAAGGTGAACGAGTCCGATATAAACTTAGTTATTTACTCGTTTACTCGGAGTTGAGAAATCCAAGAAAAAAAAGGAAGAAGGACCAGAGAGAGAGAGAGAGAGAACGCAAAGGGAACGCGTCTGTTTTGCTTTTCTTTTCTTTTACCCGTGCGTAGCTTCTTACGCAGCGAGCGCGACGGGAAACGAGTAGGAAATCCTTTGTGCGGTGATACGAGCCGGCCGCATGGTATACACAGGAGCTCGGTCCCCGGAGCGTTGCCTCGAAACCGCACGTACGCCACGGGGAGGTTTGTTAGGGCCGTTGTCGATTTTCCGCGGGCGATCGCCCGCTCGTGTAAAACTTCCCCTTCCTTTGCATTTTCCCCGTTCCAGTGGATGATTGACGCGTTGCGTTACGTCTCTTGCTTTCGCATGTGTACATTCATATGCATGGAAACGTACGTGCGTGCATTGTTACATGGGCGGCTGCCTGAAACTTGAACCGGTAGATTCGACATTTTTTCTTTTTGTGAAAGTTTCGAATTCGTTCGATTGTGATGAAATAGTTTTTGGGAGAAATTGGATATTACGCGATATCTGCTTTATTGTAAGTATAAAAAATTCTTTATTTTATTGTGAAATTTTTTTTTTTTTTTTTTTTTTAAGTGATAGAACAAATTGGTGTTGGTATATAGCTTCGTAAAATATCGAGAAAAATACTTTTCTTTAATGGCGTATAATCTATTTCAATAATTACAAAAAAGTAAAAAAAAAAAAAAAAAAAAAAAAAAACAGAAATAGTCGATGTATTAATTAAATGTATGAAAACGAATATGTCGAGCTAAGTTAGTTCATTAAATTATAAAAATTGTTTTTTATCGTACTCTGTAAAAAAAATTAAATACAGTTTGTAAAGATTAAATTTCATAAATTTAAATCATTTTATTAAATCGGGGACCTCGTATGAAAGTGCAGCTGTCGTCGTTGTAACTCCGACCTTTAAATGCACGTACAAAACACTCCCTACAAATAATCTATTATATATAAAAGATCTTCTTTTCAGCATTTTATACTTATTTCAATCAAAATGAAGGTAAAAACTTAACCGGCGAGTCTCGCGGACACACTGCGATTAAATTCTGGTTCGACGCAACTCTCCGCATTCATATTTTTTTTTTTTTTCTATTTCTCTCTTGCTGTATTTTGTACTGAGTGAGTTTTCCTACGCGATTTCATAAAAAGCCGCACGCGTCTCTTACAAATTAACTGGAGCGCGTGCTCGAAATTTTCGGGGCTTACTTAATTAGAGAGAAAGAGTCGCGATAAATGTGAGCAAGCTCGATTGTCGGGACTTTTTTCTCCGTAAAAGAAAGAGAGAGAGAGAGAGAGAAAGAGAGAGAGAGAGAGAGAGAGAGAGAGAGAGAGAGAGAAAAGAGGAAGACGCTGCGCGCATGGGTTTATTTTTCCATTTTCTTTTTTTGCATCGTCCGCCGAGTGTACGTGCGTGTTTGTATTCGAGTTGCGGAGTTCTTTTCGCACTGCTAACAAGACTCAAACGCCATGGTTTTTTCTTTTTCGCTTGCTTGTCCTTTTTGTTATCTTTTTTTTTTTTAAGGCTCTTTGCGTTCTTACGACTTTAGCCGCTAATGAATTTTATTTTGTCGACAAGTAGGCGGAGATAATAATCCCTACCGTTTTCTCTTACTTACTATGATATTCTCCTTATTTAGAGAATTTAAAATAAAAATAATGTAACCTCAAAAAAATTTATACATTGTTGCAGATGATAAAAAACATAATTTATTATTTAATGTTTTACTGAATCTTTTTTATTTTAATAGGCATTGCATATGATTTATTTTATACTATTACTGACGAAAAAATAGTAAAATTTATCGTTTTAAAATATTCGCTTTATTATTTTAAATAACGAAGGACGACCTTTCATTGAAAAGCGTAAATAATTATTAAAAATGTTAAATGTTTGTTACTTATTAAAAAAAAATGTTTGTTTTTTTACCGATAAACTAAAGTTCATTAATATTCAATAAAACATAAACTGTTTATTTAAATTGCTTTTTTTTTTTCAATTTCAATTTATTTATAAAAGGAAACAGCGGTAAATAACTTATCGATACTAATTTGTTTTCGCAATTTTGGAAAAATTTCCAAAAAACTTTGTTATAATAAAAGTTAGATTTCCTACAAAAGATAACAGAGAGATTCACAAATATTTTTGTTGCACAGCATCCAAAAAAATTGTAATTGTAACAGAAAGATAAAAAATTAAACCAACATTTATCCTTACAATAAATAAATAATAACAAGAGTCACGCACACCGACACGAGGACGTACCATGCAATTTAAAAAAACGGCATTCTTCACCGACGACGATCGAGTCGGCGAAAAGAACTCCTCCTCTCTCTTTCTCTTTCTCTCTCTCTCTCTCTCTCTCTCTCTCTCGCATTCATAATTCTTTCTTTTTCGTTTTTATTTGCATCTCACTTCTTTCTTGCGCGCAAAGGAAAGAAGCGACGTAAGGTTTGCGCTCGGCACGTGGGCGACATGAGAAATGAGGCGGAGAAAGGGAGAAGAGGGAAAGACAGAATAAGAAAGTCGATTACCACCGGTTGACCCTGCGCGCGAGGAGAAAAGAATGAGTCGGGGCCAGCTTGCAAATAAACGAAGAAAGAGAGATAGAGAGAGAGAGAAAGAGAGAGAGAGAGAGAGAGACAGAGAGAGAAAGAAAGAAAGGGCCTTTGAAGCTGAAGAACAATGGCGAAGAAAGAAAGAGAGAGTGAGAGAGAAATAGAGAAAGAATCGTCGGTGTGGACTTGGGAAGCATTACTCAAGGATTTTCATCGGGATTTCGCAGTTTTTCTCTCTTTTTCTCTTTCTAACGCACAAACACAGACACACATACAGCCAGGACCTATTTTACTTTTCGAGGCTTCGTCCGGGATTTATCTTGCTTTGCGTACTTCCTTGCCCACAGCATTGCCCCCGTCGCTTTATCAGAGCGAGTATTCTCATCTCCCTTTCTTTAGTATACTACAGCGCTCGGAGAAAAGATTGGCGTCGTCGTACTGTACATATAGCGCGTTGGAAGGCATGCAGTTGAAATTGGCCGCGATTTACCGGAGGGGATTTAGCTCCGAATCTCAGAATGATAATCGCGCGTTTATTTTGTCGGTGTTTTTAGAAATATTTGGGGATTTCGTTGTGGTAAATTAAGCCGAATAAATTTCTACTAACAGAGTTTAAATGGAAATTGTTTCGTTAGATTGGATTGGCTCGACCGAATTATTTTGTTTCTTTAACACGTATTTTTTTATTAACTCGGTAAAAATATTTTTCGAGACGATCTATTTAGTTATATTAAAAAAACAAACGTTCTTTACAAATAAAAGCAGCATTAAAAATTTAAAGCATGTAGATACTATATTTCTATTTCAAAAAGCTCAATATGTGGTATTCGAAACATTCTAAAAGTGGATTCAAGTTTTAGACATTATTCATACCCGAGAGATTCAAGTAGTCCATAAATCTAACGTATGTTTTCATCATTATATGCGTGTAGCTAATGTGCGAGAAGATATAATGCCGAACTTGGAAATGTTTTCGAACGTTAGTAAAATTTGAACCTGTAAAGATTTGACTAATGTTCAACTTCACACATTACCAACTTTGGTATTTTATCATCCATCGTATCTACAAGATTTTTATGCGATAATTTTTAAGATATCCAAGTTTTATTGATTTTAAAGATATTTAATTTATAAATTTCTCCATCGCGAACAAAAAACATTTCTTCTTTAACTTTTATTCTACTTTTTAAATATTGCAAAGTTATATTGATATCAAATTTACATTGATAGTCCCCCTTTAACAGTATATAAAAAATTTTAAAAATACTCACTTCACACCTTTAGTATAGAAAAGTATTCTTCAAAGTTTTAAATCAGTGGTAGGTAAAGTTTTAAAAACAAGGTCGAATGTAACATTATGTAACAGAGTGTCTAAAAGTACATTTTTAAAATTCAAAATCCGAACATTCGACGCAATGAAGTTTTATTTTTTTCGCAAATAGATATACAAAACACAACAAAATTTCTCGAACAATCCGAAACTGAACTAATGGAATCAAAATGCCGTGCAATATCCTAAAAGCTCTTTTCCTCTCTCTCTCTCTTTCTCTCTCTCTCTCTCTCTCTCTCTCTTACATTCAATAAACAAACTGTGCGCAAGGAATGATTCTTACCTCTTTTCGAACTTTCGCGTCGATAGGAAGGTATAGGATTCTGCTGTACCTAACTATTGCAACTACTCAACTTTTCGAGCTAATTAAAGAAAGCCCAAGTGCAGCGCATTAGGTGTAGATGTGCCTTGCGTATATGCATTTGAGCGAGCCCGGTAATCTCGGCGGGCCTCGCAATTTTTTCCGCGTTTACTTTTCCGCGAAGCTCGCCTCGTGTACTCGGGGCACCTTTTTCATTTTCAAAGAATACGAGCGAGTGCGTAAGCCTTGGTTTTCTTCGAACTGCCTCGTAAAACGCGTCGAGCTCTTGGCGCTTTTCCGAGAGCTTAGCTACTTTTTTCTTTACTCGTCCTTGGGTTCACTTGCGTCCGTTAGATTATGTTAGATTATTGGGTTACATTGGGTATGAGCATCGCGCGAGTGAGTGATGAGTGTCTCGGCGATTCGCTGTTATGATTCATTCGGTCTTGGTTGGACGAGTGAAAGGGACAGGTGGTAGAGTTGGCTCGAGGGGCCAGGTGAGGAGAAAAATAAAGATTCTGGTGTGGAAGATATCGAATTTTCTATTTTGCTTCAGATACCATTCTTTCCTACGTTTAAAACAGGAAATACATTATTAATAAAGTTAATTATTTATTCATCTACATGAATTATGTGTACTTAAATATATTTCAATCAAAGTATCTAATTCGTAATCAATTGAATAAAATTTATTTTTTCTTTTTTTTTTTTTTTTTTAATGTTTAAAAAATAAAAACAACTTTAATTTAATCAGCAATTTAAAAAATTTACTATTTTTATTACGCGTCTATTTTTACCGTACATTTTTCCACATAGTTTATTTTAACGTTGCAGTAAAAAAATTATCGATCGCGTAGAACGAGCGCGTCATTAAGCTGGAAATGAAAAAGTTTAATGGACATGCTTCGTAGAATGATACTTTCACGTGGTTATTAAGGGCGTATGTACTTGATGCATTTTAAACGTTTTTAAATAAATTAATCTATCGAACTAAATAATTTATTGCTGAATTTTTTTATAATCATTGCAATTTGAGATATATGCGTAGTGTTATATTCGTGACTATTAATTTTTTTTTTTTCTTTTACCTAATGTTCTTGAGAGAAACTTCATTTTTAGCATATTAATATTTTACGTATGTTCATGATAAGTTTCGCAACACTTTGTCAGGAAACTTTAATAGTGAAATTATATAATATATCCATTATGAACATTCGCTAAGAAAACATTTTAAGTTAAACTAGATTTCTGCAACAATAATTGAAACTTCAAATAGATCCATAAAATAGCTGAAACATTTCAACGTCCACGTTTTTCAAAATATTTTTTTAAGGAGAGGAAAAATGAACAAGAATCAAACGTAGTTTTAAAAAAGCTTCTTTGTAAACAAACCGACAGAGTTGATCGTAAAAGAATATGAGCAGCTCCCAACACCTGCGCAACTTCTCGCTCTATCATGAAAACAATGATACAAAAGTAACGATAGTGCAACAGCAAATTGATGAAAAAGAGAAAGAGAGAGAACGAGAGAGAGAGAGAGAGAGAGTTAGAGCGTCGTGAAATTATCGATGCGGTTCGCGTGACTTTTCCCGGGCCATCCGTCGGCCGCTCGGCCAATCATCCCGAGGATCTCTGAAATTCCAATGAAATATCGCATGTCCTTGATTATGGATCACCGTGTGAAATGAGACCGAGAGAGCGAGAAAAAGGAAGAGAAAAAGAAAAAGTGGAAGCGAAATTACTCGATGCGCTGGTTATGACCTTTCCTCTCATTTTTTCTCTCTTTCTTTCTTTATTTCGATATTAGATAATTTATTCTCATTAGGTGTATCTGTAGCGGTACTTTTTATACGGTAATTCTCATTATGCTCGAAAAGTCCGCCATTAAGATGCTTACTAATAGAATTCGTTTCAGTTTGCACTTTGTTTGCCAATGTGGATGCTTTCGTTTAATCGAGTATTTTTCTTACCAATAAAATTTTCCTTTAATCCGAGCATATTTAATTTAAATGAAATTATCATTCAACTTTTGTAAAAATATTTTCTATGCCATTTTTCAAATTATATATATCTAGTTTTTCTTATTTATTTTTTATTAATATACAATTATTATTTTAAATCTTTGAATTGTTCATATTGTAGAGAAAATTTAAAAAGTTTTGTTATTTGAAGTAATTTATTTAATCTTAGATTCTTTTACTATATTTGGATACAAAAATGAAAGAATTACCACATTGGTGTGCAATCCACAAGCCTCCCAAAGCAAACCCAGCCATTACTTACATCGCTAACCTCCGTAAATCTTCACTTACTAAAAATAAAACCACAATCCATTCGTCGTTCAACGTGAAATTAAAGAGAAAAGAAAATAAAGTAACGAAAGAGAATGGAAGGAACAGGGAAAGGGAAAGAGAGAGAGGGAAAGAGAAAAAGATATAGGCTTCGGTGTGACTCGCAGGTGAATTGTTTGAATTTAAGACCAGAAAGCAATTTACCCACGGGTAGAAGAGGAAAGAGAGAAAGGGGCGTAAACTATCCGTCACAGTGTCATCGCCGCGACCGCCGCGATAATATAGCGTATATCACGAGAGACAGCCCTGCGCTTTCTCATTCTCTCCCTCGCTCTCTTACTTATGGCAAAGTTACGCACTACAATTAGGGGTCTGTTGAAGAGAGAGAGAGAGAGAGAGAGAGAGAGAAGCTCGCGGGTAACCGCCATACGATGCTCACGTTACTGCACTCATAATGCAGCCGCGCGCCATCTAAGCGAAAGTGTGGAAGAGAAGGAGAGAGAGAGAGAAGAGTTGATCTTCAATAAATGCGCTGTGACTCGTCCGAGAGAGTATATGATCGCATCAATTATCTTGATATATATTACTTCCTTTATGAACCTTCTTACACGCGCTTCGACTTCTCACTTTCTCTCTCTTTCTCTCTATCGCTTTCTCACTCTCGCTCTCCGTATTTCACAGATGGATTCTAATGTACGAGCACGGCGTCACACTCGCTTTAATGGAATACCTAGTTTATTTCATTGCTTTTTCTCTTTCTCTTTCTCTGTCCTCGCGGGTTGTGGTTTTTCGTGCGATGCCTGTGATGAAGAATATGATGGGTATATCGGATATGTCTTTTATGCGAATAGAATTCGCCGATAGGGAGATATGTTAATGAATGAAAAAAAATGTTAATCACTTAAACACGAGCGATTACTTATTTTATTTTTTTTTTTTTTTTTTAGTAAATTGTACAATTCAAATGTGATTTTTGTAATTTTTCGCAAAATAATGACGCAAAATAATTTATAAATATAAAATACCTATGCATAAACCTTATTGCATATTAATGTTTATGTAATATCATTCACATAATGTCCAAACGTTTAATTTGTACAAACTAGTTACTAGTTCGTCGTAAAATTGATTCGTGGAAATTCAGTAATGTATTGGTCAAATGATATGCGCCATATCGTCGGTAATAGGATTATACTAATTCGCTTTGCCTACAAACCCTGCGTAACGAAAATGAACATAATTATTAATATATTAAAATTGAGAAAAATTGCTGAAAACATAATTTAATAAAAAATTGAAAATTTCATTTTTAAAATATTTTGTTAAGATTTAATTATTGAACAGTTAGCTAATTATTTATCAATATAGTATAAAAAATGTATGCGAAATTCTATAATTTATGTAGGCAAACATTAATGTTATTACCGTTTGAAGCAACTTTTTTACAACTTTCATAAAAGAGCTCTTCTCTACCGGTCTTCTCACTCACCAAGCAAAAGAAAAGAAAGAAACGACGCAATAGAGAAATTCTTACAAAATTAAATTCCACTCATAATACTTTAAAAAAATTCTCTAATAAGACATTGCGAAAAGCCACGTAAATTTTTCTTTTTTTTATAAAAGTAGAAATATTTTCCATTCAAAAACATATCTAGCAGTACGAACTAAAGGAAAGGGGAGGGAAAAAACGAAGTACATCGAAACAAAAGTTCATCGCTAATTCCGACTTTTAGCAAAGAAACCTTTCTTTCTTTCTTCGTTTCTTTCCTTCTGTCTCCCTCTCTCTCTCTCTCTCTCTCTCTCTCTCTCTCTCTGTCTGTCTCTCTCTGCTAACCGCGTTAGACGCGGTGATCGCGCGAGTCCGTCGAATTAGCCGCGCCGGAGGTTAATTCGACTCGAAGAAGAGAAACTTCTTTCTCTCAGTGTCAATAAGTCTGATTGGCCGGTAGGAACGGAGGAAACCCATAGCCGTTTATTACCTGTTCTTCGTTTGGATTTTGGAAGGGTAGTGCGCGCAACGGAATTTTCAACTCTTACTTTCGTTTTCTTATTCTTGGCTCTTTGTGCATTCCGTGTCTCGGCGTTTGTTTTCTCTTCTTCCTTTTTCTCCTCCGACAATTTCACGGTTTGGTTTGTTATCATCGCAAGTTATTATTCATCGCGCCTGGTATATTTTACTTGGGAGGAATAATTTGGCTTTCCGAGTGGATGCATATAAATTTTATCATGCATATACAATCGATAAGAAAGTTAGTTTTTTGAAAACAAAGTTTTTCACTTATATCCGATGTGATATAATTAATTTGAAAAATTATCCTTGAATATGTTTGAGTTTAAAATGAATAATATGGATTTTCTGCTCGTTAACATTTCACAGCTGTAAATATTTTCTAATACTTTGATTATCAAAAATCCTTTTCAAAATCAACCCCGTTTTTTCTCTCGCTATATAAAAGGTAAGAAATTCCAATAAAATAAATTGTGCTCCCTTTTTCTCTTGAAAAAAAATAATTCGATTTCGCTCAACAGAGCAAGAGAGTCGAGCTCAATAATCTATTTCTTCGCTGAACTATTTTCTTTCTTAATTTTTCTATTTTTACCTTTATGTTCGTACAAAGATTTTGCATGAGAGGTAAGTTTGATATAAAAAAAAAGGAAACTAATTTCATTTTATATTTGTTTATAATTTCTCCTTACCCACGCTACTCGACAATTAATATTCCGAGCGTAAATTATTTTAGCTCTTTCTAATATCTTTCGCATGGTGTAAACAACGCGTATGCGACGTCTTCTTACTCACGTATCGCTTTACTGCGTTTTTACGCGGAGAGACGCGAGTCCGCGCTCTCGTTTGCTTTTCTTCTTCCGTACTTTTTAACACGAGATCTCTTTTTTCAACAACATCCCATAGCATCTATATATATATACAGATGGGAGACGTTACCACCCGGCTTTCGTTATTAGTTTCCGTTGCAGAATGAAAAGCACGCTAGAGAGCGACGTCAAAGCGAATGCAGTCGCGTTGAACTTTTCTCCACGCGGGAGTTGATTAAAGTCGACGACGCGGCTGAGTTTATGCGCTTATTTTTCGCGTTTAGCGACTATATTTTCGTTTCGGTGATGCGTTACGCGTGTTACGCAATGTTTTCTTTTATTTTTTTCTTTTCTTGTTTTATCGTAGATGCGCTGAAATAGCGCGAAGAGACTGGGTATGTTTTCGCTTAGATTTTGACCCGTAATCGATCTTTACGCGAAAAGTTTCTATAGGAAACGGTTACAACGAGTGTTCAATGTACGTGTACGTGAAATGTGGCAATTTTTCATTAATTTTATTATTTTTTTTATATGTGCCATTTTTTCTTTCTATTTTTTAATAAATTAAAATAGTCGGGAATCAATAATAAAGTAATAGCTGTCAAATCAATACATCACTATTAGCTGATTGCAATTTACAGTATCGTGACATATATATTTGTGGTTATTTTAATCCTTTTGAAATATCAATTACATTAAAACATATTAAAACCTTTTTTATACACTTGTCAATTATACTTCATAAGTACAAGTTATGTACCAAAATGAAATAAACCTTCGTTATTTAAAAGAAGACTTAAAAAGAGACAAGCAAGGTTTTCATCTTAACAGATTGTCGTGCTCAGTCGACCCTTTTTTTTTCAATTTTTATCATCACTCCGTGCAAAAGAGTCCAATTCTTCTTTTTCACGTGTCACGCGCGCGATGTTTGATGTTGAAGTCCCCCCCCCCCTCCTTTCTACGAATGAATATAGTATGTATATATATCTCTCTCTTTCTCTCTCTTTCTCTTCCTCCTTCTCTCTGTATCTCGCGCACACGTGGCGACGAATCTTTGCCGCCGACTGTTTTCCATGCTCTAACAAACCTTTTGCTTCACTTCCTCTTCCCCTTCGCAACTCGCGTCATTATATTCGAGGTCCGCATTGTACAAAAGGAATGCGCGATGTGAGCGCGCGTCCACCAACCGGCAATTAATATTTTAATTGGCTTTTCGTTACGCGAGCTCTTTGGCAATTTGTGGAAAACGATATGTGCGTGGATTCGAGAGAAAGAGAGAGAGAGAGAGAGAGAGAAAGAGCGAGTTGTATATTAAGAGTCGTCGCGCGCCGCTGCAAAGCTTAAATCGTTGAAGTTGTGGCATCGTTAACCGGCGAATTAATGAATTCGACTATGTGTGTATGTGCGCGCTACTCTGCTGCTACTATTGCCGCTGCTTTGTGCTTTTCTATGTCGGACATATCGCGGATTTGACAATTTATCTTGCTTTTCTTTTTTTATCGTTTTCAATATTGTATAGAATTTGCCCGTAATTTAATTTGATTGGCTTGTTCGCGCATTTTCCTGAAAATTATTTTAATATATTCTCTTGAAAGTGAATTAAAATTCACGCGGAAAAACCTATGATAATAATAATAATTTCTTATTTTTCGATATATTGATATTTTGTTTCACCAGCATTCGATTTATAATTCATTCGGTTATTATATTAATTATGATAATATTACATTTATAAAATAAACAAAAGTAGGATTCATTTGTGTTTAAAAAATAACAATTAAAATGATCTTGTTTATAATAATTAATTTTAATAACAATAAATTATTAATACGAATGCCTTATAATTACAAATAATAAACATTTTTAATCTATTAATGCGGAAATTTCAAGCATGATAATTCTTTTTGTAAATATATAATGGCATTTGAAAATCGACTTCTATATATATAATAAAGCTTGTTTTATGAACTTAATTATAAATAGAACGATTGTTTCACCGAATATCAGATTGACCTAGTAACTTAGGTCTCTGCTATGTCAATCAAGTTAGCCTCGCCATTTTGTCTTTTACAAAAGAGAAAGTTGTTCTGTAATATGCTTATATGTTACATGTACTCTACGTGTGCGTCTCTATTATGTGCCGTAAATAAAATAAAATTGATTTAAAAAATTTTGCCTTTTACAGGCAAAATTAATTTTTCGAAAGATGTTAGTCCCGCCATTTTTTTCTTTTAAAAAAAAAAAAAATTTGTGCTCTAATGTGCTCAGCACGTGCTGTCATGTGCCTCAAATTAAAAAAAATTAATTTCTATTTTTAGAAACAAAAAATTATCATTTTTGAAAAAAAAACTGGCGAGGCTAACTTTTTTCGAAAAATTAATTTTGGCTGTAAAAATCAAAGTTTTTGAAATCAACATTTTTTTATTTACGGCTCATAATAGCACATGTAGAGTATATTACAGCACAACTTTTTTTTTTAATGAAAAAGACGAAATGGCAAGGCTAACTTGATTGACATGACTCTGATGTAAAAGGAGTTACATTCATTACGATATCGCAAATATTGAAGATTAGCATAATTAAATGCCGATTGCGCGCATCCGCAGTGATGCGTTCGTTTGCTATCAAACGTTTTGGAAGTAGACGGCATCCTCGTCTCACTTAGGAGACCGTAAATTATTACCATTGCGACATAAAGCTCGCGCGATGCGCCGCCAGCTCGCAGCGGCGATATAAACCTCGTTAATTATCAGCTCTCGCGAAGTAAATCTTCTCAAAGGCCTGCCTTCGCAAACTGGCTTTTGACGAACGTCTACCTCGGGCTTCGTTCTCCTCTTCCTCCTCCTTCGTCACGGATGTGCCCCCATACCTACCTATAACTACGCATCCGCGTGTACACGTTATAAAGGGGCCGAGAAGTGAGAGATAGAGAGAGAGAAAGAGAGAGAGAGAGAGAGAGAGCACGATGGAACACGGAGATTCCGGAGCACATACGACCTTGTGCGCATAAATCCCCGGAGTTTACTTCGCTCTCCCAGGCAGCCCAAAATCCAGTACATAATGCGGCCCGATTGGTAGCGCTGCAAATTATCCTCCTCCCCCCGTTAGCCCCTCTGTTAATAATCCCCCATTCGATGGATTAGTTGTCGGGCAACGTCAATATGCGAGGTTTTATAATTATCGCTCCTGAATGTTTATACCGCGCTCGTTCGCGATTGTAACTTTCAAGAGTCGAATTTACGCGGTGGTAAAGTTCTTATACCGTCATTGCGATGTGTTCTCGCGCACGAGCTACCGGAGCTTTTGAAATATTGCTTCGGACAGTTTTCGACGTCTTGCTCGTCGGGCGCTATTAAAAACATTTCAACGGTAGCTCGGCGTGAAAAGTTGATTTCGAATCGAAAATTTCAAGATTACGGTGTATTGGTATCGGCAGATGAATCCTCTCTGTAATTATCGTGGAATTTATATAGCAGACGAGAATTTTAAACGCAAATGAATTAATTTAGCAAAGCTTTTTTACGTTTATAAACGTTTTCATTAATATAATAAATAATATGTAAATAATTAACGCAATTATTAAAATATATAATTGTTAAATTTATCCTCTTAAAAATAAACTTATTTATCGAAAAAATTTCATTTTTAATGACGTCGATATTAATTTTGTTGTTATCCATAAACTTGATTAATCTAAAATTTGTTTATTACAATATAAACAACTCGCAATGTTTTAAAAGGGGTATAAATTATTCATAAGTAAATTGAATTATTTTTAATTAATTTAACTTCGATTATGATCTACGGTATGTAAAAGATATTTCATAGTTTACCTCTGCAACTGAAATTCTGTTTAAAATTTAAGTACGTTTGATAATGCATTAGTATGTAAAACTTTAACCGATGTATACGAAGGAAAATAAATTACCCGATTTTACGGACTGAATAAGTTTCAGTCGAAAACCTTGATAAAGTCGAGGAAAAAAATTTCATTCCAGACGTATCACTTGAATTTTTAACGATCATCATCTCTCTCTCTCTCCCCCTGATTAAATTTTGAATCCTACATTTTCTCTCCATTAACCTTCTCTTCCCTCCTTTTTATCATCCAAAATAAAATAAATTCGAGGGAGGATAGATTAAGCGGACAAGAAAGTTCTTCGTATTAATAAAAAGGGACTAGTCTTTTTAGTACGGTTTCGCCCTTCTATTTGACTGGATAATACAGGTTATACGCACAGAAGTGAGCGTCGGTAATTAATTCAAGCAGACTGGAGAATCTTGGGCTGTTTAAAGCCCATTACCGCGAATTAAAGCGACGGGAGCACGAAGTCTAGATAAGGAAAAGATGTCCTCCACCTCCTTACCTCCTCGAAAGATAGAGAGAGAGGGGGGGGGGGAGGGGAAGGGGAGAAAAAGAGAAAGAGCGGATGTCACGCTTTTCCAAGTCTTCTACTTACAAACTAAATAGAAAGAGGTAGATATATACGTATGTAGCTGCTTCGACGCGCAATATGCTTGCGAAAGGAGGTGGAGGAAAGAGAGAGAGAGAGAGAGAGAGAGAGAACGGGTGAATGGTATGTGGCACGCGATCCCTTAGATGCACCGTCGGCGAATTCCTGCCCTCAATGTGTGTATACGCGCACATGTGTGTACCATACACAGTATGTGCATGCGGGCAACGGCTTAGGCCACGTTGCAGGTATATCCCGTGCGGGCGATAACTCGATGAAATTCTCTAGAGAGAGAAAGAGAGAGAGAGAGAGACATGTAGAGTCTGACCGAACGTAGGTATTTTCTACTCGTTTTTCAACGTATTTCCTTCCAATTTTTTCAACGAGAAGAACGTTTTTTCGTCGAGTCATCTAATAATTATTTCGTTGCCGAGGCTTAATCACGACGTTAATTCATCGCCCTATTCATCTTTCCATACAATTGTACATTAATATATATATTACCGTAATGTTTTGATCTGTATAGCAATTCTCTATAGGACGTTGGCTTGGATTTGGCAACCTTCATTAGTAATCCATTCTAAGCTTCAAGATTACCGCTCCACATTATCGTAGATTAGCATTATATACGGTGTGTATGCGATTATAATTCAAAGATCAAAGTAAAAGTTGATGCTTTAACGATAACGGAGAAAATTATTATTAAGTAAATTAATAAGACGACTTGATAGAGACGATTTTAAACGATTTAGAACCTTATTTTTTCTATTCTCAGCTTTTCCATAAAATAAATTCAGCACCTCCATTTGTTCAAACAAAGAAACTCTTAGATAAAGAAGTTCAATTTTTCGCTAAAGACTTTTTTTAAGACTCGACGAACCGTTCTTCGAATACGATAATTGTTATCCCTAGCATCTTTTTTTTTTTTTAAATTCTCCTCGAAAAAGCACGACACTCATTCCAACTCTTGTCCAACTTTTTTCTCTCGGCGCGTGCACCAAAAATTCGGCCTCTTTGGTCAAGCATACGCGTTACAATGATGTATACAGCTCTCCACTCGTAAAACTCGAATCCTCTCTTTCGATTCCCCAGCCGGTACACATCCCTACGGCTTTCTCTCCTTTTCTCTCTCTCTCTCTCTCTCTCTCTTACGTCTCGGTCGTTCAATCGTTAACGCGTAGGCGGCCCTCTCGTGCGAGCTATCGCTCAATCTTATGCAATTCTCCGCGGCGAAAATGTAGAGCGAGCCCCGCCGGCGCTGGCAACGTTGATGTTACTCCGCGATAAGGGGCCCACCCGTTATCTGCCCTCTCTACCTACTAATGCTATACCTTCCCTTGCGCTCGACCTTCTCTTTGCCCTCTTGTTCCTTCGTTCGATCCTTGTTGCCTTCCTTCGCTTTTCGGATCGAGGAAATTAAGAAATTTTAAAATATAGGAGGTTCGCTTTAAATTTTTTACTTTTTTAGTTTATTTTATATTATTTATTTCAAGCCTACTTGCATTATTTTCTCTGGTCCTTTAAAAACTAATCGCTATGTAGCATTTCTTATTGTAAAGCTTTAATGAAATCTTCACTTGAGTATGAGAAGGCGAATATAAAAAATTAATATTTATGAATACATTTCTTTTGCTTAGAGCGACTCGGTTGCTCGCGGAGACGGCGGCCTCGGGCTGAAGACGCGCTCAGAGCCCGAGATACTCGGCGCGACTGCCCGCAGAGTCAAGCAGGTTAGCTCTATTCTGGGGTCTTCCCTGCTCGAGCTCCTTCGGAAGGTCCTTTAGGCCTTAACCGTTCACGCGCACGCGATCGATAAATTGAAGATTCTTTTTTTATCTCGACACTTTACGAGTTGTTTATTTTTCCACTTTAATAGTTTTTATTGATTTTATTGGTAAAGAAGTGTTTAATTTTTTTTTTTTTTTTTTTTTTTTTTTTTTTTTTCCTACTTATGGCAATAAAAAACGTGTTAATGATAGGTTTCGTCAAATGTATCTATTGTTAAGTGATTAAGTTTTTTATTGAAATATCATTTTGTAAATATTTTCTCGTTACCGATTGAAAGTAAACACAGTTCGCATAATTTATGTAATTTTTTTTATGTTATTCGAAGCGAAATTGTAAAGTAATGCAATAAAAATTTTTATTAAGCTTCAATTGTTCGCTTGGAATTTAATTTACAACAATTTGATTATTAAAATGTTGTGTCACAATTATTGAAGGAATTTTGTTTGACAAATAAAAATTTCTTGTATTTTATAATGGAAGGCATTTGCAGAAAAATTGTGTAACCGTTTGTATTTTATTAATCGAATGAATAGAAAGAGAAAAAAAAATTTATTGACTACAGGAAAATTAATTATTTTCATATTTTAAAAATATAATAAAGTTAAAAATAAGAATTTCTTCGATACATTTATGCGAAATTTTTTTATTTAAATTTTAATAAAAAATTGACTTAGTTTCATTAAAGAAATTTTAATTTTTAATAATCCTCGGATAAACTACTAAATATTGTACATAAATTAAATTTTTAATATTCAATTGCGAAATTCGTCAATATTAAATACGTTAATAATTCATATTGCGAAATTTCGGATATATTTTAAATAATTTAATTCATAAAAAATAATTAAATCGAATAAATCTTAATAAATATGTTTTCGAATGAACAATTTATTTGGATATAAAAATGTTTGATAAAATTTTTCAAAAATTTTTAATAAACAATTAATTTTCAATAAATATAATTACCGCGCGTTTTTTGTATAATTAGTCTACGGCACAAAAAATTCACTTAAATTTGTAAAGTTTAAAACTTACGCGTATATCTTTCACGCTTCATCCTTTCTCTCATATTTTTCTGCAACGAGTTTTTCTCATCCGCGCTCACGGCTTTATAATACGTAAGTAGTTACAACACAACGATGCTAACGTGTTTAACTACCAACGCTTCTCTCCCTATCTCTGTTTTTTTTTTTACACTCGATGACATACAACCGCGTACGTGCCGTAAAACGAGCCGCGGAGTCCGTTTGGAAAATAAGCCGAGTATTGAATACCAACTCACGCGTTGGCTTTGCGTTTTTTTATTTTTTCTCACGATTTTGGACGAGGGAATGGATTGCGAAGTTTTAAGTTAAACGAGAAATTGATGAATTAATTGCGGTGCACTCACAGTTAGAAGCGGATGGATGGATAATCTTTTTCGGAAATCGGAATAGGTCAGAAAAAAGATGATTTTTTCGTACAATGGGCGTTAAGAAATTCATGATAATAGAGTTATTTTTTTGTACAACAATCTATGCTCGACTTTTCGAATAAATTATTTTATTTATAAGAAAAAGCTTTGCTTTTTATTTTATAATTTATGAATTTTATACTTTGTAACGTATGAAAATATTGTATATTTATCAAACTTGATAAAATAATATGAAAGGATAAATGCATTTTGCAAATAAAAAGTTTATCATATTTTCATAACAGCAGTATGTGTATCACCTACAATTATCTTTTTCTCGCAACACGAGAGATTGCAATTATTTTCCCAACGTTCTCATTTTGTTGTCTGCTTAACATCATAACGTTCTCCCTCCTGATAAAGTTATACACGCGGCCTACACGCAATTTATATTCGACGGCGATTATCCACAGAAGAGGTTAAAGTCTTAATAAATATCGCCACGTCGATTCAACGACAACATAAGTATCATTTGCGATACCAGAAACATTTTCTCACGAGTGCACGAAACAAAAAGAAAAGAGAGAGAGAGAGAGAGAAATAAGCAAACACAAATTCAGCATATGCAGAGGTTAAATAAAACGAGGCGGTGACGTGATCGCATTATCCACTCACACATGTACGTAAGTATATCGCTCGATTGCCGTGACGACGAAAACGGATACACCGGTGCAATTACAAAAACGCGACGACTTCCGCGAGGCAATATAATTCCGTTTGCCGAGGAGAAATTCTCTCGCGATGTACGAAGCAATTACGTATTACAATCGCTCGACTTGCATACGTTCGGTAAGAGTAGGGAACGCGATGGCTTGCCGTCACGCGTTCATTAGTGTATCGCGATGAGAGCCCTTACATATATACATATATATATGCATGTGTACGCGAGTAAATATGCGTATACTTCCGATAGGGATCGTTAAACTGCTCCATGTTATTTATAGTAATTGATTTTACGCCTCGCGCCTTTTTTTGCGAGCTTACTTTTTATCGCTTTCTCTCTCTTTCTCTCTCTCTCTCTCTTTCTTTCTCTCTTTTATATTTTTCAACACTCTTCATCTCCTTTTTGTGGTTTTAATAGGTGGTTGGTGTGACGATGGTTAAGGGTATGCGTGTCGGTGATTTTAAGGTCGTGATTAAGTTTTATAGGTCATATATGTTAAGCTTTAAAATCGCACTTTATTCGCGAGTTAAAAGAAAATTAAATGCTCGGTGCCAAGGTGTTTCATTTTATTTTAAACGGGGATCGATACTCTTAAATAATTTATATACGTATAATTTTAATATTTATATATTAATTTCTATAATTACGCCTTAAAATAAAGTTTAAAATTCAGTGCATACTGTGAGAACTGCTATGCAAATGAACAATTAACGGTCGCTTAACTTACAGTGGTGTTAAGTATTTGTGTGACTGATTTGTTTCCGACCTCGCATTTCTTCTAGACTCGAAAGAGAGTGAGAGAGAGAGAGAGAGAGAGAGAGAGGAAAAGAGTGAGAGAGAGAGAGAGAGAGAGAGAGAAAGAGAGAGAGAAAAGAAAAAGACTCCGCGACACATCGGCAGCAAAAGCATCGTCGGTTCGTAGTTCTTTTAATTATAGTGTTTATAATAAACGGGGCACATATGTCGTAATTTTTTTTCTTTTTATACACGCGTGTAGCAACGAAAGAGTAAAAGGAAAAAAAACCAACACATCGTATACGAGATGGTTGCACATACGCGCGCGCGCATAAAGGTGTATAACGAGCAAGTCGATGCATATACGGCCACATCGTGTACACTTTTGAATGAGAATAACAGCTTGTCGTATTAAAGAGTAGAAAGAGTTAGAGTAAACATGAAAGGGTTTAAAGAAGACCGAATACACGTGTACGGTAGCCGCGTAGTTGGCGGTAGAAAAAGAAAGAAAATGAGAGAGTATATACGATGACGCGTGTACACGTAACTTTTTCGACACGCGTCGTTGCATTTTATTGCCGGCGCATTTTTCTATCCGTCGCTTTGTACACTGCTTTGCATCGTTGTAGCGTAGGTCAATTGTACTTAAAGGGGTTAAATAAACGACACATGATAAGTCGAAAGCTGCTGTGTCTTCCTTTTCGAAATTACGATGAGAGGTGAAAAATAGTCGAAGAACCACGATTTTATGTGAAAGTGAAGGATTGTTTAATCATTTGCCAGAATGATAAAAATATGGAAGCATCGAATATAATATATAATATATCTAAATATTTCTTTTTTTAAAATAATCGTTTAAAATAGAGAAGAAATTAAAAAAAAAATTTTTGTATTTTAATTAAAGAGCCGCAAGACCGTACGGTTTTCCCGTACTGACCGGTAAAATTCGCAAGTTCTACGAACCGCCGCACGAGGAATTGCCGAAGAACCGAAAAGGCGTAGCCTGCGGCGGATGTAGCAGTTTCCGATATTTCAGCTGTTCCGTTTCTCTCTCTCTTTCTCTCTCTTTCCCCCTCTCTCCCCCTCTCTCTCTTCCTTTCCCTCTCGTTGTAAAACGGGGAAGAATGGAAGAGAGAAGGAGGAGGAAAGAAAGCAAGAGAGAATAAATAGCCGAGTGTCTTCGTTGGCGTGTTGGGTCATTTGTTGTCGTTTGCTCGATAACAGTTCTCACGAAAGAGGAAAGAAGAGAGAGTGAGAAAGAGAGAGAGAGAGCGCAAACTCTGACCCAACCTTAATTCTATGCCGGTCCGAGTAGTATGTCAGACCGAGCATTGACTCTCACCACTTGATGGATCGACCTGCGGAGCACCGCCACCACCGCCAGCGAGTTTCACAGGTTCACCGTTCGGCTTTCCTTTACCGTTACCAGTCAACCCCACCTACCAATGTCCGCTGGTTCTTTGCTCTTGAACTTTTGCGAAAGTGCTTTACGGTGTATTGCGAAATCGTTTGGTTTATTGGTTTTCCCCTTCCTTACTACTCGCCTAGTGCTAGTACTTGCTGAAAAGTTTAAGATTCGTTGTTTAGAGTTACTACCGCCTCTATATTTTTATTGCTTTTTTTTGTGATAAATTTGACCTCATACCTTCACTTCACAATAATTTCTAGTAATGTATCAGTACTAAAATTGTATTTTTATCGTTGAAATATTAGTCACCGTTGAAAAAATCAATGAAAGTTTTAAATTTAAGTTGAACGTTAAAAATTATCTCTTTTACTATTTTATACATTTATGATGACTAAATAATTCAAAATTCAATTTTTCAAGAATTTACATTAAAATATTATCCAAATAAAAAAACAAAACAAAAAAAAACAAATAAATAAATAAAAAATATGTTGAAAAATAAAAAAAAAAACGTATCGTTCACCTATATACTAAATTAACATTTAAAAGCGAATGCCGTACATTTGATGAAAAAAAGTAAAAAAATCAGCGACAAATTCATCGCAGTGAGGCAAAAAATTGCAATTGACTCCGGCAATTTCAGGGCGCAACGAAATCGACTCTCTAGAGCTGCTTCTACGCGCACACGCATTCGTACATAGAGGCGTGCGTCGAAAGACACACAACGAACAAGAGAGAGAGAGAGAGAGAGAGAGAGAGAGATGAAGAGGGAGAGAAAGAGAGAGAGAGAGCGAGAAACAGACAGATAGAGGAAGAGAGAAAGTAAAAGAGAATCGAGGAAGCGATAAAAGCAGAGAGAGGGCCGAATTATCCAACGAAGCGTGATACTATACGCGCGGAAGAGAGAAGGAGGGGGCCATTCATTTTTTATCTGGAAGAACGAAAAATTCAGGACGAATAAATCCAAGTTCCCCTCCTCGCGAATCCTCGCGTGCAAGCGCACCGGAAACAAAGAGCGGCTCATCTTCAACGCTCGCTCGTGGATTATTATTCTTGGCGATTGCGCGCACTCCCGCTTTACCCTCGTCCCTTGCTCGTTTCGCTATCTGTTTCCTGCAATGCTTTCACACTTAGCGGCCTTCGCTTCTTTTCTTTTCCCTCTTTCTACGCCGCTTCATATCTTTCTTGCTTTTTCGCAACTAAAGGGAATTGAAGCGATGTGTGATGGCGCGTTGGTGCTTTCGATTTATATTCTTGTCCGCAGTCCTACTTAATTTTATCGAACTCAACGCCCTTTTTTCGTTTATTTTATGCTTTTCAAAGGTAAGGTTCTCAAACATAAATTTAACTGTAATTTTATTAAAATGCATCTTTTTTTTTTTTTTAACGTGACTTTTGCGATACAATCTTAATTTTCGCATGTTTATTTCTTTAACTAATGATATGCAAATATTTTCTTTTATTTTTAAATTCACTTTAAAAATGTTGAATATTTTTTTTAATTATTATATTAATTTATTATAAAATATTTCATTTGTTTCATTAAATGTTTAAATAAAGTATTCTAAATTGTTTTCATTTTTTATTTTTTATAATACAATAGAATTAACTTAAGTACAAAAATTATCACAATTTTACTTAAAAATAAAAAAGTATATTGTATCCAATTTGTATAAAAGTATTTTTACATACTAATCAGTTAATTTTTTTATTTTTTCTTTTTAATTGAAAAAACTAATCTTTTGTTTTTAACACAAGCAGTACAATTTCAAATAGTTTTTCGATTGTTTATTGATGATTTGTCAATTTCAATATATATTGTTTGTTTAAAATTTTTAAATGCGATGTATCCATTAACAATATTGTTAAATATTTCTTCTAAAATAGGTGTAAAATATAAATTTAAAAAAAATTATGGTCTATAAGAACTGGGAGACTTTATTAAAATAAAGTAATTACAAAATGAGAAAGATATTACATATTTAAAAAAAGTGCAAAAACAACTTATGATTTCATTTTTATATGATTATTTATAAAAGTCAATGGTAGGATTAATTGGCGAGTATGCGTTTCTTCCTTTTCCATATCCAAAATGTCTCTTATCTAAAGGATCGGTCGAATTGACGCAGAGAGTAACGTAACATACGGAATTTGGACAAGGACACGCTTCAAACGACCTGCTGGCACTCGGTGTATCCTTCGTGTATTGTGTTGTTCGCGTCCTTGCTTCAATTAAATCGAATTCTTGGGAAGAGAGAGGAGGAGGAGGAGGAGAAGGAGTAGAAAGAGAGAGGGAGGGACAGAGAGAATACCCGTCGCGTTCGGTATCGCTGTCTTCTCTCGTGCGTGTGCTTCTTGAGCCTTGTTTGATGAAGATCGGTGGACGGATAAATTTCTCTGCGTTAACTTCTCGTTATTTATTTATTTTACTATTTATTTTATTTAATAATTTATTAGGAATCAAATGTGTAATATTAAATGTAAGCAATTGAAAATGTTCTGTTATAGACTTATTAAGAGAGCAATCTAGTGAAAATAATCGAAATCCATCACAACTGCACGACTGCTTTTGCGCAACCGAACTTAGTAATCAAGCGTAATAACTGTCGGTTAAAGCCGTCGAAGGATAAAAAGAATCAAGAATTCGCATCATTGCGCTTACACTTACATTTTGCTTCGGCGAATTAAATATATATGTATATATATATGTACATGTATATTTTGTTCTAGTCATGTACGAGCGGGTCTCGTACAAGTTGATGAGCTCCCATGTGTTCACGCGCGCGCGCGCGCAAGAGACATTGTCTCGGCAGCCAACTCAATTTCCGCTTCCGACATCCTGCCTACGATTTCCGGCGTTTATATCGCTGCGCACATATCCGTATCTGTGTCAAAGGGAGAGGGCGTCTCTCTTGCCTTGAACCCCTTTCTCTCTCTCTCTCTCTCTCTCTCTCTCGTACTTTCGCCAATTAATCGGGGAATTCGTGCAGAAGTCGTGGCAGCTTTGTTGACACTGTACCGTCTCGGTTATAGGCTCGCCAGAAGGTAAAGTTTCACCTCCTCGTCGTCTTCGTTCTCTCTCTCTCTCTCTCTCTCTCTCTCTCTCCCTCTCAACGACTGGAAATGACGAGGAGCGCGCGTAGGTCGATGAGTTTTGAGCGCCAGTCAGAGAGAGAGAGAGAGAGAGAGAAACAAGCGAAAGAGAAACGGTAACGTTTCGACGTTCACGGATGAGCGGAGAATAGCAATGGTGCGCTCTCGAGTAAGAGAACACCGTCGAAACTTGAAATAAACCATCGCTCTGAATTATAAACAGTGTTCGAGAGAGAAGACGCTTACTGGATTGAATTAGGAGAAAGATGTATATACCCAAGACTTCGAGGTTGACTGGCATATAGTGGAATGTAATAAATAAATTTTGATTATACGAGTATAACTGTTTGTGTGTGCGCGTGCGCGCGCGTGTGTGTGTGTATGTAAAGTTTGTAAAAGTTTTATTGTTTATTGAGCAAATCGATAAATTTAAAAATAAAATTAGAATGAATGTTTCAATGGAAAATAGGACCTTTAAAAATATTTTTGATTAATTTGGAATTTTTATGATATCATTTTCTATTTTTTTAGATTCATTAAAAAATAAAGTCTGCGTTCTAAATAAAAATGCGTGATTGGCAGACATAAAAATCTCTCAAAAGATTAAAATACTCGTTACCGCATACAAATCAGAAACATGGACAAGCTTACGCTGTATGAAAATTAACAAAAGCATCTCTCTATGTATTTTCTCTGGTGCTTGATTACTCAAAAAGCGCCGTCATCCTCGTCACCGGTCAACCACACTCGGTCATTACCAAGTATAATCTATCCCAGTACCGTACTGCGTTCACACTTACCAAGATGAGCTTCCGTTCGTTTTACTTGCACACGTCGCGCTCAGATAAAATATGTATACGTTTCCGTACGTATGGAAGAGATACGGAGGAAGCATCTCGAGCGGTCTTCGTGCCAAGCTCTCTCTCTCTCTCTCTCTCTTTATCTCGCTCTCGCTCTCTCATATAGGCTCGGTCACCCCTTGGAGCCCTTTGAGTTACTATTCAAAGCGAATCACGGCCAAATTGAGCGCTAGCCCCTCTCTCGGTCACACGGTGCTCGGACACCCAGCAGCGCAAAGTGGAAACGAGGTCGTGTCGCGCGCGCAAATCGTCCCTCCCCTCTCCTCCCCGCCTCTCCTTCGTCTCTCGAACTTCTCTCTTTGTTTTGCTCGCGAGTTTTACGCGAGAAAGTTGAATGGTAATGGAGTTGACGCTCTCGCTTTGTAGACTTTGTGGATGCTTCCTTTCCCTCTCCTCAGTTTTGCGGAGCGCTTCCCTCCCCCTTCGTTGCTGTTTATTTTCCGTTCGTTATTTGGACGCTAGGGGCTTCGCTACCGGAGCCGACTCCGCTATTGCTGTCGCTGCTGCCACCGCTGCTGCTGCTGTTTGAGATGAAAGTGTCGGAATTGAGTTTCTGGCTTGTTAATTATTAATTTATCTCAGTTTTTTTTTTGACTTGGTTATTTTGTACTTTGAGTGCATGCGTTAATCGTTGAATAGTAACGACTCTTTCAGTTTGCATGCATTCATTATGCAGTATGCATTAAAATGTATTTTTTATTATTATTATTATTGTCTCTTTTTTAGTCTCTATTTTTAGCAATATATATAATTATGCTTTGTAACTGTGCTTTTAAATCGTCATTGATCGGCTTTATAAATTTTTTCTACATTTAGAGAATCTTGCTTAGATTGTAATTATTTGTATTAAACTTGGAATAAGTTACTTACGATACTTTTCATAAAAAAAAAAAAAAAAAAAAAAAAAAAATAAATACTTAAAATAAATTTATAAAATTTAATTCGGAGAAAATGCTTAAATTATATAAACATAATCAAATAAAACTCTTTTAAAACATAGAGGATTACGAAATTCTCAATACTTTATTAACGTTAATATTAAAATTTATGCGACGTAAAAGAATTAACTAAAGAGTAATAAATGCAATGACAAGGCAAAAAAAAAAAAAATGACCGACATTTAACCGGAATGCCGACCGTCATCAGTAATTTAAGATGTATGTTCACTCAATAAAACAACATTATTCGGCTAAAAAGTCACCAGCGATCGCAAACCATTTACCATCCCTCGAATTCCCGACGGACCTTGCAGTCGATTTTTTTTCTCGATTTTTCTGCCTTTCGTCCTTGGACTCTCTCTGGTGTTTGCGCGAGGTAAGGTTTTTCCAGAAAAATGTGACACTAACCGCCGTCCTCTTTCTGCCTTATTCTTGTTGATTTTTTTTTTTTTTTTTTTACATCCTTTCGCGTGTGTGTTCCACTTTATTTTTGTTTGTAGCGGATCGACGCTGATCTCGTTCATATTTTTCTCTTTTCTATATGCCTTTTTCGTTGGCTATATTCTACTTATATCGTAATTTTAGGAAGTATGTCGAAATTTTTGGACGTTTTATACGTTATGAGTATCTTTTATCACTGTTTATTTTTATTTCTTAGTCTATGATATTTTTTATTTTATCCCGTAAAAATTTGAAAAATTTTCAATCGAACGATTATTGAGTCACAGATTATTATTTAAAAAAAATTAATTTTAATTATCATATAAAAGTATAATTTTAAAAAATATAGATGAATCTTAATAAATTTTATCAAAGAATAATTTTATAAAATAATTTAATTTTATATTTTAATTTTAATCATTTAATGAAACTAGTCATTTTCATCGATTAATCTTAATATTAAAGTTGCAAAATTAGATTTTAAGATATTTCATTCAATAAACTTTACGAATTTTCCATTTTTAAAATCCCGATTCGACTATAAACTTTAATTCTAATTTAACCGAAAAAAACCTCGTGCTTACCTCGCGCGACGTTCGCAACCTTCCGCGAAAAAAACTCAAGGGGAAAGAAAGAGAAACGAATAAGGGAATCCCAAGAAACGATGACTTCCTTTTCTCCCTCCCTCGAATAAAGAAAAAAAGAGTAAAGAAAGGCGAAAGCGAGCGAGAGAATAATCGCGAGAAACGACGGCGGCGGTTCCTCTCTTCTTATATGAACGAGGGAAGAAAGCTGCAATTGTCCTCGAGAGACCTTAAGTCCCCCTTAACAGAGCACAGCGACAAAATCGTAAATAAGATTCGCGCCTCTTTCTCTTTTTTCTTTTTTTTTTCTTTAACTTAGCGCGAACATCGGCCAAAATTAAACGAGACGAATGCCCGAACGGTGAAAATGAATTTCAAAAGCGCACGCTCACGCTCGGCTGGCTAATTTCGATAATACGAGTAGTAAGTTTAAATGTGAGAGATTAGACAGAGCCGATTGTGATGATTGATAATTAGCGGGACTTGATTTATTTAAAGTTGTGCTCCCGCCGGTGGTTATTTGTAGAAAGTAGGTAGACTGGCTTTGCAATTATTCGAATTTGCGTGTTTCATTACGTTGTGGCAAAAGTTGTTTGATTTTAATCTTTAGAGGTGATTTAAGTTTAGATACGTCGGTCGTAATCTCTGGATAAATTGGTGAAAAAAGAAAAAAAAAAAAAAAAAACATTTTTTGCAATTAGATAAATGCGTGTCATTTAAGATAATTTTTAATCTATTGTAAATTCAATATTAAAAATTTATGTGAATCTGAAACGTTGATATTATGAAAATTTATAATCGCGTAAAATTTAATCGCATTATTTAAGAGCAGTAATTAAATATCGAACGAGACGTGCGTGAGTGGACGTAATTTTCACAACAAAAATCTCCTGCAATTAATCGCGTCGAGTTTTCCATTTTCAATCAGCTCCATAAATTCATTCTCGTTGCACATTGCCCTTTTCACTCTGCCTCTTTCTCTCTCTCTCTCTCTCTCTCTCTCTCTCTCTCGCTCTTCTTTTGATTATTGAGCACCGAAAGAGAGAGTGAGAGAGATAGAGAGATAATACGTAGACGTGAGAGGGGTGGGGGTGGGGTGGAGGGGGGGGGGGGAGGAGTTAGATCGGCAGATTTACGATGGCGAGTGTTTTCATCGTGTTTGCACAGGGCGTCCCGTGCGCCTCTATTTTTCTGCAGCGCCAGTCGAGTACCGGCAGACTTTTTCCTCTCTTCGCTAGAGGGCTTTTTATCTCTTCCTCTTGTGTTGGCCCCGCGCTTTCTTCTCAACCGTACGTACATATTACGTATACGTTCTGAGAGCGAACTCTGCAGCGGCCGCATACCGCGCGAGATTCTTTTTCTTTATTTTTTTTCGAAATATCGAATGAAAAATGCGCGCGGCGGCTGCGTCTGTAAAGCGGCACTCGCAAGATCATTAATCGAGTTAAGTGAAAAGGTGCTCGTTGAAAATTTATTGGAAATGACTATTGTGGTTCGCTGTTAAAAAACATTTAATCGGATATTGATTTTATTCAATCTTAAAAATTGATTGCAATTTAATTTTTCAATTACTTATTGGTTATGTTGAAAAAATTGTATGTACGAGTAATGTTTTGTTAACGTTTTCTTTCTCTTTTTTGTTTCAGGTGAGTAAAACGTGATTTTTTAAATTTAAGAATTTTAATTCATCACTACGTAAGTAATGTGTTTTTAAGTTTTTCACTTTTATAATTATTATATATTTATATTTATATACAACAATGTTAAAAAAAAAAAAAAAAAAAAAAAAAAAAAAATATGCGATACATCTGAACTACCTAGACGCATATTTATTTTTCTCTCAAAGCAGAAAGCTCTTTCACTATTCGTATTCAAATATACAAAGCGCAACTGCGAACCGAACAAAAGAATCGCGTAAATATGAAAAAAAAAAGCGTACACTTTTTACATCATCATAAAACTCAGTTTAAAGAAAATTAATGGTAAATACGAATTGTGAGAGAAATTAACTATAAAAATGAACGAAAAATTAATTTTTTTTCCACGAGTAAGTTTTTCCGTATACGGTAAAATTCACAACGATTCCTCTTATCTTCGCGTGTGTGCACACCGCGTACTTTTATTTACATGTACACATCGTCCCGATATAAAGCCCGAGGCAGCCACGTGACTCGTTTCCAGTTTACCCCAAAGAACGCGTTGGCGGTGAATCGAAATCGCGCATAATTTTTCTCACCGCGCTCATTCTCCCGGCGTTCTTTCTCTCGAACGCATATTTAAAACCTCGAGGCAAGTGAGGGAACGGAGAAAGAACGAGAGAGAAGTAGAGAGAGAGAGAGAGAGAGCTAGAGCTCAGTCCAGACGGAAGCACCTCTCGCGCAACACAAGTCCACAGACTCTCTGCGTACTTTGTGACTCGGGGATGTATTATGGTGGTGGTGATGGCGACGGAGAGGAGGGGAGAAGGGGAGCAGGCAGACGGCGAGGTAGTGTACCTGTTCCCGGCAGAATCCGAGCACAATGCTATTGTGTGCTACGGTGAGCCGAGCACACCTCTACCCTTCCTCTGCCTCCCCCCGAGCATGAGTTATTGCCCCTCCAGACTGTGCTCCCTGCGCTTTTCTATCTCTGTCTCTCTCTTTCTCTCTCTCTCTCTCTCTCTCTCTCTTGTTCCGACATAATTCAACATTCCACACAACGATGCTACTGCTCCCGCCGTTACTGCTTCTCTCCCTCTCTCTGTTTTCTCTCACTTTATACCCTCGCTCTCTTTTGCACGGTTCTATATCTCTTTTCGCGCGGGCGACGGTCTGATAATGTTTCATTACGGGGCTTTTATCTCGCGACGACCACGTGAGACGCTCCGAAGCGAGACGGGTGTTCTATATACCTGCGCGCTTCTTCTTCTTCTTCTTCTTCGGTTTCTCTAACGAGATAAGCGAGCAGCGTTGGTTCTTAAACGCGAGAAATATACCGCGATGCGGCCAGCGCTTCATAATCGAGATTACCCGCGCGGCGTTCCTGATATCGATTAATTTCGAAGTGAGTTTGCTTGGATTAATGGGCTCTGGATGACTCGTGATTTTCCGTATGAGTTGGTTTTCTTTTTTGGAGGTATGGGAGGGGATTTTATTGCATTGATCGTGTTGTGAGAAATTGGATGCGGATTGTAATTAATTGTTTTGTGGTTGCTAGCTTGTGGGCAAATTGCAATATGTTTCTTTACATTAGAATCATTGTATTTAAATGGGCGCAATGCATTAGACCGATACTTGTTGAAAAAAACAATCTTTTTTTACCCTTGTATATAGCTACAAAATATTTCATAGATTGTATAGTTGTTTCTTCGTTCAGAATGAATCCTTTCTAATTGCATTCAATTTATATTTTTTCTAAAATTCTATATATTTTTAATAAATTTAATATGAATTTTATTTAGATGGAAAAATTTTAAATTTAAATCAATTTTAATCCTACGTTAAATTTTTTATCGCGAAATATTTGCTCTTGAAATTATATGCTGTACGATACTTATGATTTATGCATCTCGAATCCAAACATAATAATATTTTTTAAACAATATTACATATTTATCTGTCAATTTGCGCAAACAGCCAAGGGCTTATCGACCGGCTAGGCTCCATCTCTTTTTTGATCCCAGTGTCTACTATAAGATTCCACGTGTGCGTGTGGTTTGAAATATGATGAAAAGACAGGATCTTCCTTGCAATTCTCGAAAATCTGATTAACCGTCCAGCGCCGTTGTACGCGTTTTGCCCTTTTGTGTGAGCAAAAAGAAAAAAAAGAGAAAATATCGATGAGAATGAAAAAGAGAAGGATGAAAAGAAATAGGAAGAGGAAGAGGAGGAGGAGGAGGAGGAGGCCGAGTGGTGAGTTTTAATTTTACATGCGGGACGAAGCGGCTTTATGATAATTACCGAGAGAGGGCAATTTCACGGTCCTACATGCATATTTAAGGGCTAACCACACTTCCTTCTTCGTCTTCTTCTACCTTGCACTTCCGACTTCCTTTGGCTATGAAACTCTTTCCTGACTTTCTTTTTCTCTCTCTTTTTCGAGGCATGTTTTCGGTGCTTTTTCCTTGTTTATCGCTCGGTGAAATCTCATTCCTCGAGGTCAGCCCTCTTTACGCGTGCGAGTTCTCAAAACGCCGTGGAACCGTTTTCGATGGTAATTTAGACGAGGCGACACTGCTAAAACCATCCATTAGGCTTTAAAAGGTTTTTACTTGCTGAGGTTTACTTTTAAAGTTAAAACGTTATTGGTTTATTTTATACACGATTTATTAAAAAAATTGATAAAATTTTTATTTTGCAATAATTTCACCTTTCAAAATTTGTTGAAATTATCGATGCGGTATTTTGTAAATTTTAAATAATTTATCAGAATTTTACCACCGCTAGACTAAATTCCAATTCGTAAGGCTATAATTTTGCACCAAGTTAGCGAATTTCGATTTAATGTAACTTGAATAAAACCAAGCAGTAAATAAAAAATTTTATTGATCCTTTTACGACTAAAGTGGAAATATCATTTTCAGTCCCCGGAGGTATAATCCTGACGTAAACGGAAATCGATAAGGGAATTCTTTTGCGAGAGGCAACGAGAGGGCGAAGGAAAAGGAGAATGAGAAGCTTGTATATATACAGGCGCGTAAGGCAAAGTACACCTAAGCGGTTTATGCTCGGCGCCGTCGTAACACGTCCGAAATTAACCTCCTTTAAGAGGATTCCTCAAGCTGCGTCGAGCTGTAACGCATTTTTCTCTCTTCCTCCGACACTTTCTAGACAATGCCTTCCTTTTTCCTTCTCTATTTTTATTTTCATATATAAACATTTTTTTAATTTACGATTTGGCTTTAGCTTATAAATGTCGTTTTCAAGTCTAGTAATGGTTTCAAACAAGTTTCTGGATCAGAATAATTCTGTCTGTTTATAAAAAAAATGAACGATTTAACATCATTTTGTAGAAGAAAATTAATAAACTTGTTTATTCTTATGTTAATTGAAGTAATTATGGCTATTATTCATTCGGTTGAAAAAAGAAATTTATGAAGTATAATCTTTCTAATCTTAACCAACAAAATCTAATCTGACCTAATTTTTTCTTTCAACACCTTTGATTCCTCGACTTCTTCATTTTTTTTCTCTTTCTTACGCTATCCTTCTTTTCTAAATTTCCATCGATATTTCCGTTTCTGTCCTTAGTTTTTTTTTTCTTTCTCCACGTTTTATCTTGGGGCACTTTGGATTTTAGTGTCGATTCGAAATTAATGACGCGGCGAGTACGTGCATCCATACAGGCGCACATGTTTTTTGTTTTTTTTTTTTTTTTTTCAATCGTTTGGTATAACCTCGCGTTACGCTTTATGCAGCGGCTTTCGTACATGAAAAAAGAAGAAAAGTAAAAGAAAGAGAAGCTGGTTCTTACGATAGGTACTGCAAATATACTCGCCGGTTTAGTTTATTGGAAAATTCGATCTACATTTAAGGCACGCACCGGACTTCACAATGAAGTATCTCCGAATAATATTGTTATGCACAACTCTATTTCTTTTACGTATTAAGCTATGATTTTTATCGGATTGAAATTGATTCAAATGCCAAGGGTTATATTCAATTGGTGGACATAACTTTTTTTCTGGAAATTAATAAAACTCAATAATTGATAATTATAAACGTTAATCATTTTTAAATTTATTTTGTAAAAAAAAAAAAAAAAAAAAAAATTTAATCGATTAAAAAAAGTTGTCACGAAGGTTTCTATAAAAAATATCAATTCCATTTTCTAAGCGTCTTATACATTTGTGGAAAAGAATAAAAAGCTAAAAAAAGAAAAACAGCAGCAACGTCGCTATATTTTACCGAATCGCGCGTAACGCAACGCAATGTCTCGTGGCGACGAAATATTTGTAAAGCCCAGAGGGAAGGATAATATATTCAGTGCGCAAGAATTAATCGTGAAAAATGATGTAGAAGTCGCGAGAGTTGCTAGCTTTCCTGGAGCCTCGTGTTGAAAAAAGAAAAAAACTCTAAGCCTTCTCGTCAACTTTGTCGTCGGCGAGATCGTCATTGACTTTCCGTTTACTGCGCGCGACGCTCGCACGGTGAAATTTCGTAAAAAGTCGTTTCGCTCTCTCCCAGGAGCTTCTTTTCTCATCACGAAAAGGGGCCTTATTGCCTTATATAAATTCATATTCCTCGCGGAAATTATACTGCGCCCGCGCGACGCCGACAAAGACTAGATAAGAAGAGAAGCAACGACGACATCGGGTGGCAGTTCGTTCCACTCGGGTTTCGCCTTCGTCTCTTTTTCTTTGATTTTACGATTCGTTTATCGTTCGCTTTACGGCTGAACAGAGAGTAATCTTTACGATCGGCCGCGGAGGCTTGCACTTTGAAATACGAAATTTCCGAAGTGAGAAGATACGTATGTGAGCGTCGACCCGTCTCTCGCTCTTTCGCTCATACTATAGCTTTAAATTTTTTAGCTTTAGTGCCGTTTGAAATTTTTATCGAAAGATTTTTCAAGCCGAGGTAAAGAACCTCGTCGTCGTTATAAGCCACAGCTGCTTCGGTTTGCCTCCTCCATCCATCGCAAATTCCTTTTCCCGCGTAATAAAGCTTTAATGCTTCGCATTTGCGGAGCGCTGTATCACATCGTGAGAGATAGAGAGAGAGAGTGAGAGGTAAACAGAGAGAGATGGTGCATTAATTAATGTATGTAGAACACGTATTATGGCGTTTGAGATTAGAACTTGTACATTGGTGCACGCCCGAACGAGCGGTTATCTAATCTTGAATATTAACTGTATGACGTGTAAGCACTTTGAAAAGGGAGAGAGAGAGAGAGAGAGAGAGAATGGAATGGCAGGAGTAAGAGGCGCTTGCTTAAGCCTGCATGAGGAAGTAGCCTTTTTTCTCTTCACGGAGCGATAAGAAATAGTAAACAGATAGCGCGCGCGAGGCGCTGTGAAAATGAAGCGAATTACGTAAAGAACGAAACGAGGTGTTGTGGCAAGGTGTTGAACATGTTTCGGAATTATTGATTAAACCGTTTACATTTATAATTCTTATAACTTCTTATTAGGATAGTAAAATAAAAAAAAAAAAAAAAAAAAAAAGCGAGAGAAAATTTTATGAATACAATTAAATTTTTAAATTTCATAAGTAAAGTTTTTCATATAGATGTCTTATATAAGAAGACACTTACTACTCGAAAATTCAATTTCGATGAAAAAGCCCTCTAGACGTAAGCTTGTTGCATTTTAATCTTTGTCCATTCAGTTATCTCGAGAAAGAAAAACAAGCAACGGCGAGTAACGAAAAAATCCATACCAATCACGTCAAAAGCTTCGAAAACAGGAGAACGCAGGCAAATCCTTCAAAGTCTGTTGGCTCGTTTTCTTGCTGCTAGGAAAAGGGACCGGAGCGCGCAGAACGCGTACAATACGGGAGAGTGAAGGAAAAACAAAAGCTTAAAAGCAACGCGGTGGTCCGAAAGTTTCCAACGCGCTGTATAGAGATAAAAGGCTCCGGTTCTCGGTCCTCATCGGACGTGCGAAAGAAAGGACGAGTGCCGGCGTCTCGACTTTTAGCTCCACTCGCGATGGGTAGGATTTGTCCAGACGCGTCACTGCTTGCCACTCGTACGTACACGGCTGCGAGAAGCTACGAGGATAAAAGTTTGCGGCTGGACTTCTTCCACTTTCTATGCGTTCATGTGTATATGTGTGTACGTGTGTGGATATACCATGGAGATTTAAGAGAAAGAGACCTTTCCGGCTTTGCAATTGCGTGTTTGAGCGAGTCTCTATATGTGTGTGTGTGTGTATGTGTGGGTGTATGAGTGAACGATATAACGTACGGTGTAAAGGTTGAGGCTACAGATCGACCGGACAACGGTCAAAGTTTGCTAAAAGGCGTGTTTTAAAGGGCTCGATGGATAGTTTAATGGAGTTTAATGGCTACCCGCGATGAAGCATTCGAGCAAATTTAAAGGCGATTTCGCGCCCAAGCTATCTTGCGGTTTGTGGGAATTTTAGAAAATATAATGTGTGCGATATGAAAAAAAGATTAGTTGTGTAAAATTAAAGTTGAATACATTGAATTCTGAAAAAAATGTATTCGTTATTTTAATTTTTATATGCAGCTGTAAAGAATTGATTTTTTTATTTCAAGCTATAAATGTATAGTTTTACAAAACGTACTTGGAAAGTTTTAAAAAATTGTCAAAGTTTTAACAAAGTTCTAGTTTTTTAAGAAAAAAAAAAGATCAATTTAAACATTCTAGCCGTGAGTTGACATATCACACGGAATAAATAAAAGAACTTCTTTTGAATTCGAATAGTTTTATACAGTCGTACAAGATTTCTCGAAACTTTAACAATAATATCATTTATTTAATGATACGAATTAACGAAAAAAAAATCGACTTTTGAATTTCTAATTTTTGCGCAGTAACACCATTACTTTGCGAAGTAATATTTATCTTCATAATTCATCTCCACAAATAATGAAAAGCGTTACTTAAAACTTCACTAAAGTTTGTTTTGCCCGCATCATTTTCCACTTGGGCTGTGTATCCGAATACATCCGTAAGTCAACGGTCCACCGCATTCGAACGAAACTTGGCGAACTTGAGTTAAAACAGAAGAGGGAGAGAGAAGAAAGATATAAAAGTGCAAGGAAGGAAAAGAAGGCACAGCAGAGGAGGAGCAGAAGTAAAAGAAGAAGAAGAAGAAGAAGAAGAAAAAGAAGAAGAAGAAGAAGCTGACCGTACGTTAAAACTCCCCCGGGTCGATCCAAGTCGTTTTTCTCCCTTTTGCTCCTGCAGCAGCAGTACGACGGATGGCAGCCGCGGCTAAACACTTCGAATGATGGCGAATGGCTGCTTTCTCTCCTTCGTAGCAAAAGTTGCGCCATTACGTGATAGAGCGTTAAAGACAGATAGATGCGAGACAGAGAACATGGCGATGGCGAACAGGGGGAGGCAACAGAGGCCACCGGAGGAAGCTCTCCCTTGCGCGAGTTTAACCAAGAAGGGAGAGGAAGTCAAGAAGGAACAAAAAGGATGAATGAACTAGAGTCTGAGTCGGCTTTGTCCTTCGGCGGCAGTTGAGTATTCGTCTTCGGCTAATTCTTAACTTTTAATTTTTTTTTCTTCTATCGTTTCTTTTCCTTGCTTCTTTTTTCTTACCCTTTTTTTCTGACTTTCTCTTCCATTTCGATTCGTAGCTTATTTTTTTTTAATTCCGTATTTTTATTTTCTCATTGTTTGCGCTTCTCGGTTGGCTAAGTCTTGGTTAATTTTTACCTTTCTAGATCTTTAACTGCGGATTGGATGAGACAAGGGAACTTGGAATTTCCTTAATTAGTCTGAGTGTGGTACAAACCTTTTTATCTAGTTACTTCTAATGTTAAATAAACATGTTATTCGTACCTATTTAATAATATCTTCGTAAAAATTTATACCTGAGTCAACGTTTGCTCAAGTTAAAATATAATTATGACAACACTGTTTTACTGCAATAAATTAGTTGTTTAATAATTTACAATATTTTTTATATTAATATTTATGTATTTTGCAACATAAATGCTATTCATTGTTTAAATTTTTAGAAACCACGTTTGCGTGAAACGTTTTATACATTTTCTTGAATTGTCTACCTCTTTTACTAAATAAAACTTTTTCCAGCTTTGTATATTGTACCGTATTTCTTTCAAAACTATTCGACTTTAAACTTGAAAACGGGAAAAATTCCTGTCATGAGAAATTTAACTGGGCAACCTCCACAAAATCGTACAATATCGTGGGCACATTTCCAATTAATAAAACAAAACCATCTCTTATCGAATTATGATTACCTTTTGATGAAAATAATTTCTCCCATTCGTTTTTGGATTGTATGAGCAAAAATAAAAACCAAAGGAAAATCAGTTTTTAATTATAATCTGTGTTTTTTTATCTTTCCCTCATCCGAAATCGAATATCACGAGGCGCTTGTGTGTTTCGCTAACAAATGACAAATAGCAGCGCACACGAGAGAGTGCTTTGGCAAAAACGACAACGGCGTCTGTACTAATCCGCGGCCGACGTGAGTAAGCCGACAGAGAGCTCCCGGAGTTTTTGGTTTGGAGGGAAAAAGAAGGCAAAGAAAACTGGAGGTAGAAAGAACGCGCAGAAGGGAGAAAAGAAAAAAGAACGAAAATGTAGAGAAAAGAGAAAAAATGCGGCCAAACCAGACGGATCTCTCTCTTTTTCTCACTCTAAACTTCTCCCTCTTTCTCTAACTCTCTTGTAACGTGAATTTTCAGCGAATGAAAGGAAGAGAAAGAGGAAAAAGAACTAGCGAGTAAAAGTAAAAAAAGATAAAAGTAAAAAACAAGAAAGAGAGAGAGAGAGAGAGAATCAAGACGAGAGAAAGAGAGATAACGAGAGGGAGAGAGAGAAGGGATCTCGGTAAAGCGACGACTAAAAACCCTCATGACGTCTGTCGTGATGCAAGAGAGAGAGAGAGAGAGAGAGAGAGAGATAGAGAGAGAGAGACAGGGAGAAAGCCAGTCGGCTAGCGTCGCGTAATTGCTGTTTAAATTCCAGCGGTTCTCGACTCGAACGGCTCCAAGTTAAAGGGCGACGAAAGGAGAAAACGACCGAGGACAGAAAGAGAATGAGAGAGTGTATAAGCAGAAAACGAAGAAGAAAATGAAAAATTATAGAGCTTGATTTTTAATTTTTTTCTTTTTTTGTCAAATATTTTTTATTTCGTCAGACTTTTTAATAGCTCATCGGACATGTTTGATTGCTACAGACTTAGTAAGATAGTTTCACGGTTATATGGACATTGACAAAAACCAAATTTTGACTAGAAGTATTATTAAGGAAAATTTTGTTGAAAATTGAGCTCTTTTTTGGTATTTGTTCGAAATATTTTAATCTCTAATCTATCGTATTCGAATTGTTTTTTTTTTGTTTTATTTTATAATGAATATAAATCAATATTGGTGCTTGTTTTAATTTTTTTCAAATTAATTAAATTTTAAGTGAATCAACATAATGATTAATGTTATTCTAGACTTTAGGGTTCGTAAGCAAACTGTATATCTACGTAGCGACATTTTTAGCATTAGTGACGATCGATATCCTTGACTTAATTATATCCAGCCAGCGTATGACGATAATAATCATAGCTCTGTTTCAACAAAGATTAGAAATCTTGCACCTTTAAACCGCCGTGTTCGAAGGCAGTCGTTCTAATGCACCGATTGGATATAATGTTTCTTCAAAGTCCAAAGGGGGAGGGGAGCGATGCAAGCAATTCCAACAGCTCCTCTCTCTTTCTCACTCGCTCTTACCCTATTCTAGCTAAGAGAAGTTGCCTTTCGCGGAATGCCAACAGGAGCGGGACTCCTACTCTTCTACGAGTTGGCGAGTTATCGGCTGGATGAAACTATTTCCAAATTCTCGCTATCCGGCAATCCTTTAGCGTATGGCAACTTATACAGTCTCCGCTCTGTGCGCGATTTCTTCTACCCTCGGTACTCCTCCCTCCTCTCTTTTCTCTCTGTCTAATGCGAGTTCCTGGAGTTAGCACGCGGTGGAGACGTCTTTGTGTGGCGCGCCGCCTTCTCGAAGCTTTACACAATGAACTCGGTCTCTGTCTCTTCTTCTCCCTCTCTCTTTCTCTCTCTTTCCTTGGCTGCTGCACACGGGTGAACCTTTAATGGCGCGGCAAGGCGCTAGGATTCCTTCAGGCGCATACTCCCCTTCCTCTCTCGGCGTCGAAATTGAGATCCCCGTTTTGAAATGTACGGACGTACGCCCTCGAGACAATGAGGCGACGGCCGCGCGTATATTTAGTCCTTCCATTCCACTCCAGACGACACGAGGTTGCGTCTACTCTCTTTCAGATCTTTCGGGTGCGTGCACTCCGGCAAATCTTTCATCGTCAACGTCGCAGTCGCTCGCTCCTTTTTTTTGTTGCGCTCTTCTTCGGTTTAAATACCCTCGAGCACGTAGCCGATGTGCATGCGGGTTGATGCGTGCGAATGGATATTGGATCTTTAGTTGTGATTTCTTACGTATTTTCTGAGCTGTTTTCAAATTTTTTTGCTTTAGAAGCGATTACTATCCAATATTTACAAAACTTTTAAAAATCCCAAAAGAATATTTAAAATGAACTCAACGTTAGTGGAAATTTACAAACAAATTAACAATTTATGAAATTTTAAAGACAAATATACGATACAAGCGAGAGAATTATAGATTATAGTACTGTGTCTCTGTCACTCTTGTGGCGATCCAAACTAATCCAGCTACTAAAGTTTAACAACATAAGACTTCTGTTGATTTAACCGAAGTTACTTCAAGGTTGACTTAACGAAAGTCCTTTTCGCAAAGTACTTCACTTCTGTTAACAGAGGAGATATTACCCACGATTATTTGAACTGTTCGAGAGAGATATGAATGTAATGAGGAATTTTTACTACCGTGAATTATGCACTTTGTATGTACATAATTTAAGTTTCATGTATAAACTATAATATTATGTATGCAAATGAACGCATTATGTATACATGAATTTGAAAAGGGATTATATTTGACATAAGACATTTATCATTTTTTGTTTTGTGTGAATGTTATCTTGGTTTATTTCACCTCGAGAATGTTCATAAAAAGTTAGTTTGCTCTAGCAATCGTTGATGAAAGCAGTTTCTCAAATATTATAAAAATAAAATAGAATTACGAGTAGTAACGATCCAATTTCGATATATGAAGAACCGCCGGTAGTTCACAATTAACCTCGCACACGAAGGAAGGAGATAAACGAGCGCACCGAGCTCCTCGTTGTTCTTTTTCAAATCGGCAGCCTACGGGCCGTGAAATTAAGTGGGCACTCGTGGCGTTTTCTTTCGTTGTAGCCAGCGATTGTTCCTCTTTACTTTTACATCCGTATCTCTGCAATTCGTGGCTCGCGAAGTCCGTGAAAGAAAAAAAACGAATGATAAACAAAGAACATGGACTCGCGTACACATACATAGAGAAAAGTACAAAAGACAATGACACGCGCAGCGCACAACACAAAAGTCACACTCTCGCTCGACTCATCGTCGAGGCTGAAAGGGTGAAATCTAGCGGAAAATCGCGTGCGAGCTCGCGCTCCTCGTAATTAGCGGCCTTATTCAACGAAGGACGCGCCGTTCTACGGGGTGAAATCCAACGAACCGAACATATAAAGCTGCGCGAGGGTTCGGATTAAGTCGAATCCTGGAGAATCTCTGCTTTCCTCTCTTTCTACGTCCTCCGTGTCGCTCCTCTTGAAAATTCGAGACGCGAAGCGAAAAGAGGGAGGACGAAAATATACCGAGGCGTCGATGTACCGGGAATAGTACGTGCAAGGGTGAGAGAAGAGAGAGAAGGTCTTTTGAGCGGCGCACGTGAAGCACACCTTCGTCGGGGAAGTAACGACCGCGCATTAGGGTTTGAATTGCCAGGACGCTCGTTAAGCCGGCTGCTCTCGCTGCCGCCGACGTCGTCTATTATGCTCGAAGAGTAACTCGAAGAAGATGCCTGGAAGATTTATAAAAATCTGACCTCCCCCATTTTAACGTCGTAATTCGTAGCTGTATCCCGAGTTATTATCGGTCGCTGTTGAGCTTTTATTCACTGTTGAATCGAATTTTAAAATAGGATGTTACATTGCAATTTCCTGCGGTGTCACTGAATTGTTATTTCAAAATCGAGGTAATCATTTGCAGTTTTATAGTAAACGTAAATGTAACTCAATTAATAAAAATTATTCTACTTTGCACAATTTAATATTTAACAGCAATCATATTATTATTAAATGTATTTCTAATAATAATTATTTCCATTCTGCGTGACTCTAATTTATTTTGATATTTAATTTACATGATGCTTTGAATATATTATGAAATTAATTAAAATTAGCTCTGAGATGCAAATGTAGTTCAATTTGTCTTTTAAAGATTAAAAATACGCATACATAAAATACATGTAGTAGCATAAATTACATTAACGACTCAACCTCTTGATTAAAATTAGTTGCCGCATATTAGAAGTTACGTATGATAGTTCTTTTTAATGTAAAATTTTATAATCTCGCCTAACCTGCATCAAACTTTATGCACTGAAATTTTTCTATTTCAAATACGATCTCAATTTTTCACACGCAAAGATATATTTTTCCGATATAATTTGTAGTTTTCGCGTTACTCAAAAATATATGGTTAAAGTTACATCTACATTTTTATACGTTTTGTTAAAAAACCACTTTCAATTATACTCTTCACGCTCAGAAAAGTTGTTACGAGCATCAAACAAATTAGACAACGGAAAACAGTTTCATAAATCCAAAAATAAAGTCAGTTAGCTTTTGGGCTTTCCAAGTCGCGCATACAGAGAGAGAGAGAGAGAGAGAAACAGAGTTGGTGCTCTCGTTCAAAGCAACACTATTATTCTCGAGGGCTCGCCTTTCATAATCGTACTTTCGCCGCGTAACAACAGCAGCAGCAGCAGCAGCAGTCGTGGTTTCGTCGTTACGAAGTCTGGATAAGGGCGGACAAAACGCGCGTTAGCGCGCACGGAGATGCAGAAGGAGCGGGAGTTCGTTCTGTGAGCGCCGTTACCGAGGCTCGTTAGGAACTTGAGACTCGCGTTCTCTCTTGCGATATCTACCTCAACTCGGAAGGCTGGACTTTGCTCGAGCTCATCCGGTTCGGTAGTAATGGTATACTTGTGGTCCTACTTTAGTCCGTGAATCGGGGACGACAACTTTCGAGTATGACATCTTCCTTCGTCCGCGCATACATGGCAGAGCTACGCCGTAGTTTGCCTTAGCCTCCACCGGGAGAAAGTCAAAGTAGACTCTCCGGCGTCTATCACCGCAGGCCGTCGCATACCTTAGAAAGCTCGAGTCGAGTTTTGCTCGGAGCTCGAGAGAGAATGCCTAGTATCTCTCCCTTTCGTCGTCATCATCTTCTTCTGCTTTTCTCTCGACACCTTCGCCAAGTCCCGGAGCAACCGGAAACTCCATCAAGCCGCTCTGGACTCTTTGTCTTCTCGAGGAAAGGTGAGTTTCGGGGGTCGCGAACACTTACCATTGACAAGGCTGACACGCGCCGGATGACGAACGAGACTTTGAGAAGAACTTGATTGGGTATATCCTTGTCGCCAAGAGAGAGAGAGAGAGAGAGAGAGAGAGAGAGAGAGAGCGCACCTCGTAGTCCTCCTCGTCATTCTGGGATAAAGCGGAGAAGGACGGCTGTCCCTGTTTCGAAGGCGATCGTTAACTCAAAAGAGCGCGATGTCGACCCTTATAAAGTCGTTTGCTCGCCCACACTGCACCCGTAATCATGTCCTTTTATGCATTGGCATTTTCGGTTAACTAAAGTCTAAAGAGCTAACGATATCAAGACTTTGAAGCATTACGTTTACCGATCTCCTTGAGATGCTACTCAAGAAATTTAAATTTTTTTCAAAAAATTATCATCTAAAATTTAATTTGAAAAATTAATCAATATAAATAATTGGTTGTATTTCCAAAGCTTTAATTTATCAATGAATAAAAGTCGAATAAATTTTGTACAAATGACGTTTAAAAAATATTTGAATTTTAAGTATCTTATTATTAAATGCAGCATCAAAATACGTGATTTATGAATTAATTTAACATAAATTTAATTCTAAAAAGTGAAATAAATAAAATTCACGTCAAAATGGAAGAATCGCCAAAAATATAATGCGCGCACATATAATTATCAAGCAACAATGTACATCCGCATAATAAAATATAGCAAGAACTTGTGAATCCACTGCAATTAAAAGGCTATTTATTAACTTGTAATCTAACGCCCATACCAAGTTTCCGTAAAACAGTCGTGGCCAGAAAGTTATAGGTTACTACAAGTATGTCGAAGATAAATTAATTAAAACTTTTGCTTTCATTAGCCGTGCAGCATCAACGCTAGCACAATCGGTGTACACATCATAATTGGTATCTCGTTAAGAGCTCTCGCCGATTATCAAATTTGCAAACAGCGGAAAATATTCACACCGGCGACTATTGAGAAGAGAGAATGAGAGAGAGAGAGAGAGAGAGAGAGAGAGAGTGAGGCTTAGTTTCTTGAAATGGGTTAGGTTAGTTTCACAAACTAATATCTCTTTCGGTTCAGTCAGTTCGGCATCCTACTCGCTTTTAAGCTTGGTTACAGTCTGCTAAACATCTCTCACTCTCTTGCTGATTAATAACTAATCGGCAACTCAAGCAGTCTACTCTCTTCGTCACTGTCCACATCAGAAACTAACTCTCTTGCTCTCTCTCTCTCTCTCTCTCTATCTCTATCTCTCTATCTTGCAAACATCTTTCCTTTCAGCTGCGTTTGACTACTGCATAAGTATCAGCGGTTATCAGACAAAGAAAGAACGAACGGCGTCGCAGTGCAGTCGGTGAATTTGCCACGTAAGCAGCGGCACATTACATTTCTCAGGCTCGGGAGAGGAAGCGCGAGGGAGATCTATGTACTCATAGGTACGAGAAAGAGAAAGAGAGAGAAAGAGAGAGAGAGAGAGAGAGAGCAAAGTTAGTTCGCTTCGTCAAACAGCTAGAGGAGAGAGACTTCTAGACATGTCTCCGGTGTGGCCTTGACTCCCGCCAGGCCACACCTCTTCGCCTCTTCGCCTTCTCTCTTGGACAAGCCTGACGGATGCTTAGATTCTCTCCTACTCCGTCTGACTGGTTTCTGCCTTTGCGCCAACGTGTATCGTCCTGTATTTGAGAATGTCTAGCGAAGTCTCGGTACCGCTGCCACTGCTTTCGGCATAACTAAACCAGGAGGCAAACCAGAGTGTCGAGTTCAACCCGCCGCAAAATTGGTTACAGCCTCGTTTCGTCCCTCTCTCTCTCTCTCTCTCTTTCTCTCTCTCTCTAGCCTCTAACTTGCTCGACTCGTGAATTAAGTTGTGTGTTACGGGGATGGGGGCTCGATCAATTCCGCGGTTTTCGCGTGTTGTGCGCACCGATCATAAACATGCTTCCGCGAGATAAACTTCCCGATGGCGATGCTTTATTAACCATTCAGTAATTCGTCTCGCGCTTCCTATTCAACTTTCTCAGATTAAATAATCGTTGGTTAAATCTATCGATCACATTTTCGTGATTGATTTTTATTTTGTTTTTCATAATTGTATATTTATTTTTATAATTTGCGAAAACTAATATTATCAAAAATCGTTTAATTATAATGTATTAGTATTGATTTTTTAGTCAGTATTAAACAATATTTTTACGTGAAAATTTAAAAAAAAACAGATAAGTCTGTTTTAATGGTAAAGTATAAATATTTACTACGCAAGTTTAATTTGCATTTTGATTGAAAAGTACGATACTTACTGATTTCAATCTATAAGCAGAACCGTTCTATCGACTGATAATTCTACCCGTTCTATCATAGCAAAACTTTTAAACAACTCTCAAACTCTTTTCCAGCGGAAAATCTACATATAAAATGTATGAACGAGTCAAATGTATTTCCTCATTCTATCGCTAAACTTTTTTCTCGAAAGAAAGAGAAATTTCTATGATACCATCTTTAAATTCACATACACATACACACATAAGTAGAAGAAGAGACATATAAAATGCGACTCGGAACTTTTTCCCTATACTCTTCATCCATGCAAGCGCGATCAATCAATTGAAAAGTATTCGCGCTAGCAAGTAAGCGAGAAAGAGAGAGAACGACGAATTCAATCGGCCGTATATACGCGGAAGAAGTCGTCGATTTTCTTGCGCACATCTCGGACTAGGAGGCGTTCGCCTTACCTTTTTCCCGGAGACATCTTTTACGTTTCAAGGCGGGGATATATGTATTAGTTCGTTCGCATGCACGTATAGTCATACAGACGTATACACTAAGAGAGGGAGAGAGAGAAGAGTAAGCCGACACCTTACGGACTCGCGAAACTGGGGCGCAATGATATCGTGGCTAGAGTTTTTGGCCGGGTTCCAATTGTGTCCTGGTGGATAGCCGCGGGGCAAGCGAACCTACGAATTTACTTCGCGTTTCTTCCTTCCTTCCTTCCTTCCATCCCTCCTTCCCTCCCTTCATACCATACCATACTATCCTCTTTCCCTCCTATAACCCTGCTCTTTTTAGCTCTTTCTCGTTCCGCCTCATCTGCGCATTCATTCGCTCGCAAACGGTTTGCGGATGGACGATCGACAACCTTTTCAAGCAGTTATATCATCGGCGAGGAAAGGAGCTATCATTTTTATTTACATTTTTATGCTTGTGCGCTTTGGAATCAATTTTAGTTGACCGGTTGAACCCCCCTTGTTCTCAATAATATTTCTTTTTTTTTTTGCACCGAATAAAGCTTGTTATTATACATATTTGCAAAAAATTCAATAATATCAATCATTTTTCATGCAAATTTTTTGGCTCTAATAAAGAAAATTTTACACGTTATTTCATGTTTCGAAAAAAATACATCGCTATAAATGAAGGATGCTATTAAAAATGTAAATTTATCAATTTATGTTTTTTAGATTTTAAATATTTTCTGCGCAAAGTGTTCGAATTACAAGAAAGAGAGAAAACGAAAAGACATAATTAGTCGGCGAATAGAATTTCATTCTGTAGAGCTCAACGCTTCCTACCCTTTTCCTCTTTCTCAACCTGAATCGAATCAGTAAATAGGGATACAACGTACTAACTGTCAACCGCAACATGAGAAATAAAAAATCCATTAATTAGCAAAAGCAGCGAAAGAAAGAGAGAGAGAGAGGGAGAGAGTGAGAGGGAGAGAGAGAGAGAGAGAGAGTGAGAGAGAAGGAAGAACATGTACCAGAAGTTTGCTCGTTGCTCTTAAAAAGAAACGAACCGCGCGCACTATATCGTTCTTTTTTTTTTTTTTATTTGCTGCGCTTTTCATGCAACTGCTGCGCTCCCTCGTTCTCCTCCTCTTTCTCGTCGTTTCAACTGTCTTCTGTATAAAAGGAAACGCTCGTCCGTGTAGAACCTCTCCCATTAAAAGATTGTCCGCTCTTTTCTTTAAATTTAAACTTGTATTTTAAAAGGAGAAAAAATAATATGTTTGAAGAAAAATCTTTTTTTCTGCATCTAGATTTTATGTTGAAATTTTCATTTCTTGAAACGTTATAAGCATTTTATCGCAATAATTTTAATGTTGGTACAATTATTATTTATGGAATGTTTATCGTGAAAAAAATATTATTTCATGGGTAAAATATCATGTGATTGGTGAGTATTAAAAATTAATATTAATCATGCGGCTTTTAGCAGCAGCGAATTCGCGTAAGCCAAACTAAACTTGAAACGATCGCCCACCATCTTGCGATGGTTGCGTCGTCGAAACTCCCGGACGCGGCTATCATCGATATATCGTTGCTTCAACAAATCACCAACGGGGCGTTAAATTTCACCGACACGCCGGCAGCAACTATCCAGCAATCGGCATCGGCCTTTCCGCGTACGTAAGCGCAAGACGACTCGTATCTTAAAGCGGAATCTCCGAGCACGCGCGAATAAGTTCTAACTCATGCGGTTAAGTCGAGCCGTAGTGCTAGTATCGGATTACGACTGCGTATATACTTCGAGTTTTTCATTTTCGAACATTGCTGGTAAAAATACCGTTTTTTTTTAAACGATTAAGTAATTTTTTTTCTTTTCCAAAGATTGTTTCTTAGCGCAATTTAAATGGCATTAAAAATAAAAATTGAATTTTGACAACAAGAAGGTAGTCACGGTATAAACGAAGCATAAAGTTTTATCAAAATTTATCTTCGGAAGCGGACGTTGGAGGGAAAAGAAGAAAAAAAACGAGCATCGCTCGGAATAAGCAAACATCGCGCGCGAAATTCAAGCACGCAAGGAGAATAAACGTTAACTCCAATTAACCGGTGTAAAATATTCGCGGGAACAATTGATCGGAGAGCGCGCATCGTATACAAGCCGGTAGTTCCGGCGTGTATCTCTTCTCGTGCGCGTAAAAGAGAAGCGCGCTAGAAAACGAGCGCAAGAAGGACTACCGGGCGAATAAATAAGCCGCGCGCTATACGTATAGCTTTTCGAGCCTCGCATCTTATCTCGTTTTATACTCGCGCGAGCCACGCTTTCTTCGTATAAATATGTACATATATACATAGGCTTTCGTACGAAGAAGCTAAGTAGGAAGGGGCGTCTCAAGTCGACGTCGAGACTCGATAGATAAAGTAGAATGCAACTAGCCGAGCCGACGGCCGGGAATTATGCGTAAGCGATGAAGGAAGGGAATATTCGAAATTGTGAATAAGATGCGAAACGCCGCCAGGAGCTGAATTATCGCGGTAATTTTCGAAAAACGAGAAAGGATCTCGGCTCGAGTTATTTGTTGTTTAGTGCGGAATTTTCGAGTACCTGATTTTGATAATTTTGTTTATGCTTCATTGAAAATTATATTACACATTAATTTTATCTGTTGATTAATATGATAATTAAATTTAGCATTTTCACGGAAGCTAATTTTTGAAATAAAATTTTATTAACGAATGTATATCATACAATATTTTCAATTTGCAATTTAGAATAGAATATTATCGATATAAATGTCAGAGACACATAACTGTTAAATCTAAATGAAAATTTGCTATAAATTGTTATAAATGACAAAACCATTTTCAGAACATATATTGGATAAAAAAGATTTTCCATTTAGAAAAATCATTAATACATGAATAAAATATCGAAAGTTCGAACTAAAAATAACCATAGATTTTGCATATTTTATTCGCGAACGAACGCATACGCACAGACATCTCAAAGGCGGAGTTGAGTTTTTTGAGTTTGGCGAATCTGAACGCGCGCGCGAACCAGCCCCAGCGACTTACCCAGAACCGCGGAACAACTGAAATCGTGAAGGCCCGCCGCGTGAAAAATGCTTCTCGTCACGGGAGAAATATTACATCGCGTACGCGCCATGATAATTCTAAAAGTTTGCCGTTTTTCAAATTTCTCTTATTTCCAACAACTTTTACAACGCACATACACACACTCACGAGCTTTTATACGATATATTCATGATACCGTATACGTTTCGCTATTTGTCAAAAGTATATCCGAAGGTGAATCGAGTTTTTGTTTAATTTCTCGGTACGTTTTATTAATGTAATTTATAATGCTTGACAAAATTTATCATATGCGCGAAATGATCTTTGCTAAAATATATCACTGAAGTTTTTTCCAACATTATTTTTACTTGATAGATTTTTAAACATACAGCTTAAATATATTTTCAAGTTAAATCAATTATTTTAAGCTTAAATTCTGACCGAAATACATTCGAAGAACACTATCGTAGACTTTTTTCTCCTTTATATTTTCCACACAATTAGGCAAATTTAGCGACAACATCGATGTTTTTCCACTCTCTTCCTCTCTTTCTCTCTCTCTCTCTCACGCTTGTAAGCAAGCAATTCGATAATGGGATTTGCCATCGCGATGCCGTTACGATAAAATTGCAGAATCGGTGTACGAATGTACACTATGTGAAACATAACGCTTTATTGTCCTCCTTGTCTGTTTGTTACTCTCTCTCTCTCTCTCTCTCTCTCTCTCTCTTTACTCTCCGGCGATAAGGCATCGTAGATTGTTTACGCGGTAATAGTCTGAAATAAAATATGGTCGGTGAGCTTAGCAGTAGAATCCAGAGTAGCGGCGGCGCACACGAGGAATCCGATACTCTCTCTCTCTCTCTCTCTTTCTCCACTTGGCCCCCTCCTATCGTTCCTCCGTTGCTCTAATTTTATTAAGCTCTCCGATTCACCTCGACTATTCCTCCTCCTCATCCCCCTGTTCCTACTCTCGGGACTATGACTTAGGATGTACGAGAACGGTTATGCGTTCCTGTACGCTAGTCTGCTTCCTCATCCTACGGGCGCGCTCGACTTACTAAGGAAATGCACGCACGTACACGTGTAACTCGCGGCCTAACTAACGTCGGATAATGGACGGCTTAACTGACGTTCGATGATGCGTGTTGGAATTTGTTGCTCGAAGTGCTTCTCTCTTTTTCGACATTTTATGTTTAAAATTTTAACTGTTTTTTTTTTCTTTTTATCAGTACACCGTATACGAGTTATGTTTTTCAATAGTATTGATTTTATAGACTAATTTATTTTTAAACTTGAAAAAGATTTAAAAAAAAGTAAACTTTTATGCTTTTTAAGATTTAAGATTTAAAATATAGAGAAATCAGTAAGTAGAATAAGTGAACGCTTTAGTCAGACATATATATATTTTTTTTTTATGTTCTATAAAATTTTTTTTTTTTTTTTCATATATGTAAATAAAATCATTTAATCTCGTTTATTATCATTTTTGCACAATGAGAAAAAAAAATAATTCAAAGGTAAAAAAAGGAAGGGGAGAAATAAAGAAGTATAATAATGCATCTCAGTTAAGTAAATTTATTGCACTTGCTTCGCGATATGAAGGTACTTACGAGAATTCCGCAGCCGACTGTTATATGTACAAGGCAATTTGTTCTTGTCTCGCGAGAGGCTTCGTCCCCCCTTGCAAGCGCACACAGACGCCTTTCCTCTTCTCTATATTTTTGTGACAATCGTGCGCAGTGCGCGCGTGCATCTTAAAGCAGTTGCGCGAAACGACTGTTTTGAGAATCTCTTAAAATTTAAATTGCCCGTTGATAAGTCCGTTCGCTTTGCGCATGAGCTTTCGAATCGTGGACAAGCTGACGCGTAAACTCTGAAATGCAGTTTTATCATTATGCTTTGAATAATTCTAGATGTCGTATAAAATCCTATTATTTTTATCAGTTAGATTATCAAAAATATTTTTTCGCAATATTTTTGAAATTATTAACTCGACAATATTATTTTAAATAAGGATAAAACATTATTTACAATTTTAAACGTTATCACATTAAATCAATCGAATACTTCACTATAATTATTAAAATAAATAATTTTTATGAACATTTTTATGAACGATCTGAATAAATTGTTTTAACTTCGTGCACTTTTTAAATGTTAAAAAAAATTCACAAAATCATCGTAAAAACTTTCTCCAACGTACGCGTCGACGAAGAAGAATTTTTTTCTCGCCGAAAATATAAATTTTCTTTATAAACGAAACATCGCATCCGCTAAAACTAAATAAGTTAAAACTTTAAAACGAGAGCGCGGCGCGTTCCGCGCGCGACGCTCGCCTTAAATTAGCGCTAGGGAAAAAAGAGGAAAGCAGCGAGACAACGTTGTATTTTTTTGTCGGGCCGTTTAATTCCTCTCCAAACTCGCTCTTACGCTGCTTCTTATGCGTGCATTTACGTATATCGCATTCACGTATCGCTTCCAGGGAAGATTCCTTTAAATTTTTAACGAGCACATTTCCGCTTTCCCGCAGTTACCTCATCCGTTGTATGATAATTATCGCGATTTTAACATATACTATATATACAACGCTTTTATTTGAAAAGAGTAGAAATTGTTGTTACTATTTTTTCATCATTTTTGTCATTGTTTTTTTTTAAATATATCACGGCGTTTGTTAAATTTTAAATTTTAACTTACCGAAAGATTCAGTTAAAAGATAGTAAATAATGTGACTTTAAGAAGTTGATTTACTTTTTTCTACAATAAGTTCGGTGACAGTGAGGCAAGTTCTTTTAGTATCGGAAAACAAATTAAATTATTTTTTATTACGTGTTTGTCAAACTCTTATCATCTCTTTGCTTTCTTTGAGCAGAAAAACTTATATACATATATATTATGATTATTCATATTAAACGTTTAAAGCATGAAAAAAAATTTTATTCCATTTGTCACATAACTATTTGAAGCATACTTCTATCGATTGTAATTTTTCTTTTCCAATATTTCAGAATTACTTAAGTTATGAGCCATTAGTATTACATGGCTATCTTAATATTCATCCAAGATTAATTTAAAACTTCAACGATTTATTAACCAGCGCTTTTTTCACGCAAAACCACTCGTCATCGCATCTTCTTTCGATATCTCCATTCTTTCCCTCGTGACCCTCGCATTATCCTATTAATTATTAAAACGTGTCTCTTACTTATAATGGGTTTTAACGCGGCGACCCGAGGCGGCGTTCTTATGGGCTAACTTTGTAAATAAATTCACTTAAGTCTCGGCTCGTCATTCATTAAAATTGAGTAGGACGGAAGAAAGTGCCGTGTAAATTTAGAGAGAAAATCTGAAAACATTCCGGGAGCAATGCAATTTTCTCCTTCGCGTGAGAGGAAAACATTGTTTGGTTGCATTAGCTTGTGAAAAATTAAATTTCGGACGACGAACATTGTTCAATCGAGTTTGGAGAATACTAACTATCTAGATCATTTAATTTACTTTGTTATTTTGAAAAGATTGGGAATATCCTATTTAAAAGAAATGTTACAAATGAAGATAGATAAATAGACTTGTAGAGCATGCTAGTTGATGGAAACTAAATTTGATTTCAATGACTGAAAATCACATTTATTCTAAAATTAATCTTTACAAAAATCTTGAAAGTCAAAGAAAAAGAAAATGACAAAAAATAACGTACAATAGAAAAACGTTGACAATGGCCCGTCAAAAATGGAAAAACTCACACACGTGGACTCCTTACTTGCTATCTCAACGCTGTTCTTCACTTTACTCTATCGCAGGCGTTACTTTAGAAAATTGCCAACTGTAAAGTTTTCCATGACTGAGAAAAAGTAACAAAGATAGATAAAAAAAAAGAGAGAGAGAGAGAGAGAGAGAGAGTGGCAAGATTTAAAGGTACCAATATCTAGTCAAGATTCTCCTTCCACTTCTCTCGGACTTTTTAAAGCGCGCGTGTGTGTATGTGTACACGAGCCAATGTGTCATGCGTCTCGAGACTGGTAATTTTTCACTGGATAAAAATGGAGCTAGGGCGACGGGATAAGAAAGGAGAGGAAAGAGCGACGTCCGAGTTGTATGAAGTAGCTGTATTGAAATTTTGGAATGCCTCAATCTCAGTTTTCTAGTGGTTTTTTTTACGGATGACACTATATTGGAAGAGCGAAGATAGCTCGGACAAAGTCGTCTTATGTGAGAAAGATGAACTTTATAAGAAAGATTTATCCAGTGACATAGAAGTGGATATTTGATTTCTTGGTTGCTTGTACTTTATATTAAAAAGTTTTAAAGCTTTAAAAGATATATATATATATATATATATATATATATATATATATATTCCATTAAAATTCTTTAAATACATCTTAAAAATTCATTACAATTTTACAACTAAATTTTCCAATCTTTTTTCACAAATCTGCAATTCTTTTTAAAATGGAAAACTAGAAAAGCTTTTTTCTTCACAACCGCTTTACAATTTTCAATCGCAGAATTTCCTCTTTATCTTCGAAAATTGGAAAAATCACTAGCAGACGATGAATATCAATTTAAGAAGTAGAATCAGAAGAAGAAAAAGAAAAAGTAAAAGTAAGAAGAATACTAGGGAAAAAAAGAGAAAACGAATAAAGGAGAAAATGCGTCTCGGTAACTTCAAAGAAAAGCATCTTTGAGGAGGTAAAGAGGAAGAGGCGAGTTTGTTCGTCGCGATGTCTTTTCAGCGAAATTTTTCCTCGGGCCTTCTCCGGTCTGGCGTTACTTTTCATTTATGTGCGTTCATAAGGAGCTTTTAGGTGAATTCGATTCCCAGAGCACCCAATAAATCTCTCTCCCCTCCAGCTACTCTCCGTTCTCTCTTATTCTCGCTCTTTCCATTTTCGGCCGCCTCGGCAGATAAAAAGTAATCGCATTACGTTCACGGCCAGTAAGTGGGAATTTACGGTCTTCCTCTTTTCCTTTAACCTTGAAGAAGTCTTCAACAACGCTGAAGAAAAGTCTGAAATATTCGCCGTTCCGGATGTATACGTTTCAATCCAACCTCTCTGGTCTTTTGCTTCAAAGTATAGTATCACGGAAATTGTGCCGCGACGCTTACGCGAGGAAACGCGTCACTTGATGTTGATGCATTTGATTTTATTTCAACTTGCTTCCAGGCACTGCTCGGAGTATAACGGGATACAAAGGAAGATAATTCGTTGAAAAATGAGTATAAGCGTGAGAAATAGTCGATTTGCGTCATATGTTTGAGTGTTTATTAGTGGATCTTTTGTTAAGCTTCTTTTCTCATCGGGATGATCGAAGAGAACGTTATTTCAGATTTGACGAACTATATGAGTTTTAAAAATTACCAACTCTACATCTTTATTGATTATATTTTTATCTTTCAACCTATATAATATACTAATAAAATTCTTAAATAATGGTGATTTAAAGCAATAGAACAATGCTATATGAATTGCAACAAAATCAAAATTTCATTAAATTATTTGAAACTTTTTTACAAATTTTTAATTAATAATTAAAGGGCTTCATAAAATAGTACTAAGTAATAATAATATTGATAATAATAACTCGCAACAATGTTTATAGTGAGTGTCAAATTTAAATTTTTGTCAATTTTAAAAATACTTCGCCGATGTAGATAATCAAAGTATTATTTAATGATAGATTGACAAAAGAACAGAACAAAAGCCAATGTCGTTGAAAAATTCTTCAAAATTTCACTCGGATTACTTATTCTTTTCTTTTTACTGGTTGGATTGACAATTAAATTTACTTTCAATATCCCGTAATTCGTCGTATTTCTGTGTCGTAATGCTGCTGCTACAGGGTCGACGACGAATTTCACTTCGACGTGTAATCTCGAATTCCGATAAAAATAAAAAATTCCGCCCATCCCTATTCAGACACATCTCTCAAATCTCACCGCAATCTGTTGAATTGACTCTGATTGTATTACAATTCATGACCTCCACAATACTCGAATAAAAAAAGTTTCCTCCTATTTTTGAGGTTCCGGTCAAATCGACTGTATCACGCGAAACTCACCCATTCTTTCCAATTTCTTCTCGCTCTTTTCCTCTCGTTCTCCTTTTCCTTTTCTCGAGTTACACTCGAGTTATTTCTCTTCGAGTCAGACGATGTTTTGCCTCCGCCGGCAGCAGCTAGAAGTGCATTGCTCTCGTCTATTCGTAAAGAAAGAAAATTGAGAAAAATAAAAGGAATCTCTCACCGCTTTCTTTTCTTTTTCTCTTTCTGTGCTTTTAAAGAATTTCTGCGTGGAAAAGAGACTTTTCGGATGTTGCTTTGAATAAATTCAGGTATTTTTATTTCGCACCTTGCTCTACGCTTCGATGTACTTTCATATTTTAGAGTTGAATCGCATTCCATTTCGTAATATTGTAATTTAAATTTTTCTGTTTTACAGCGTTAACGTAATCACATCGTATGATTGTAATCTACTTGGCACTTTTTATTTCAATTTATTTATTACATATCTATTTAAGTAGTTGACATTCAGTATTATTATTATTATTATTATTATTATTATTATTATTATTTTTATTTTTTTTTTTAAGGGAATAAAAAATAGTAAGATATAAAAGAATAAGTAAAAAAGAAAGTAAAAGAAAAAAAGGGAAAAGAAGAAATATACGCCAGCATATGTCTGATATAAAACCATAGACATATGATGCGCGGATGGAATCTCCACCTTCTGTCCAACCTGCAGCGTGGATCTACTTTCGTATTGCTTCGCCGCTGCAGGTTCTGTCTATTCGTCAGTCCGTTCCCCGTAATGTTGTAACCTGTCTCCGTTTCGTAATTCCTTTCATTCACATTCACTCACTGACTCGTGCTCGTGCTACCCTTCACCAACTAATCCAGACACCCGTCCGCCTTCTTACCCCTCAAGACAGTCTCGACGAAGGTAGCTATCGCCGTCCAACTGTCCTCGTCTTGCAACATCCTCGCCACTGTATTTTCGGGCGTGATGCTGCCCGTTCTTGTCTCAAGTGCCAGTCTGTCTGTAGTCCATCGTCGGCACACATAAAACGTGTGCTCGGCGTCATCGCGCTCGTAACCGCAGTACTTACATTCCGGCGACCTAACCCGGTTACACCGAAATAAATACTGTCTGAAGTAACCGTGCCCCGTCAAGAACTGGGTTAGGTAACAATTAACCTCCCCAAACCCTCGTCCGGTCCACGATACCAGGTTGCTTATCAAGCGTCTTGTCCACGTAGCAGTGGCGTCCGTTAACCAACGGTCCGTCCATTCGCGCATTGTCCTGTCCCGTTCATTATTATTATTATTATTATTATTATTATTATTACGAAAATATATTAGACGACAGAGAAATATGTTTTATCAAAATTGTTACAACCCTTTCTCTAAATAAAAGTGAATATACTCCTTTGACTTTTCAAGATTGAAACACAAATGTAATTTTTCACACAAAAACACATCCTATCCGAATCGGATATATTGAATCCCCTTTCGGGAGATGGAAAAATTTTTCCCCCTCTCATCTCACCGAACGCGAAAGTCTCGAACGTTGCTCTCGTTGTAAATCCCGCGTTTTATAATTTTCATTAAAAAATTCAGCATAAATCCGCTCTCTTTTTACCATAAATCCCGCATTTGAGAAATCTCCAGACGGTAGTAAGTATGAGCGCGCATTCGCGTTCGCGTTCACATATATTCCAGTTGCATGCACATGTAAGTGCGTGAGGCAAGGATGAGAAAATAATGTACTCTCTCTCTCTCTCTCTTTCTCTCTCTTGCTTACTCCAAGCGGGAATAGATATAAAGCATCCCAAGGGTTTGTAGAAGGTGTGCGTAGTGTCTGCTGCTACGGAGAAGTTGTAAGTTTCACGATGGAATTTATAAATAAGCGAAATATTTCCTTCTTACTCTCTCTCTCTCTCGCTCTCTCTTTCTTCTGTCGTTTTCTTCCTAATAATTCCTTACGTATATTGAGGGAAGAATAATGAGGAAAGGACACTTTAACTTATGACAATAAGAGGCTTTAAAGGTTACGAGCCAAAAATAAGGTACTTCGCGTTTGCTTTCTTTCTCTTTCAGAGGGAGATGAGTGGGTAGGGGGGGTGGGGGGAGAAGAATAGGCGCAGGAATAAGCAAGAAAACCCTTAATTATTATTGAAGAGTCGAGCCTTTTGTTAAGTGTTCATCATTCACTTAACGTTGTCGTCACTTTTACAACGAACTTTTTATTAATGTAATGAATCTCGTTAATCGTCAAATAGCTGCAAAAGATAGAGAGTCGACTATTGCTCTAGTCTATGATTATATGTCCAAGCTTTATCAAAGAGAGATGAAATTATAGGTAATTTTAAAAGATATACGATGTATAAAAAATTAGATATGATATATTGTAACATCAATATTAACGCATTTTTCTGTAATTTATTGTTGACCAGAATAAAAAGATTTGTTTACGTATGATATAATAGTCACAAAAAATATAAATGTAAAAATGACACTTTCATTCATCATTTTCGTAAAGTATTGTTTTTCTATGATGCTGAATAAAATGAGGTTCCGACAATTCACACCGTTTGTAATAGAAACAATTTGAAAAGCGCTTGATGTATAGTTGAACGCTAGTATTGTTAGGAGTAGTTTAACTCGAAAGATTCAAGCGTTGTTATACAAAGTTGATGCTACATTTTCAATCGAATGAAATTGTATTGTTTTCCATAGCGTATAAAACTTTGGTATTAGTTATTGAATGATTACGTAATGAATTTATTGTTCCTTAAATTACTTATTATCTTACATCATTAATACCTTAATGAAGTAGATGTTCACCCATTTTTCAATCCAAACATACTTTTATTTATCTAAGGTGACTTAAAGTAGAAAAGTATACATTATTGATCTAAAATAATAAACGAGATACAGTGTTGTTTTGCTAAACAAGATATGAGAAAAATATTCTTTTATACGATTTAAGCCGATAAATAACAGCGGAGATCAACCTGAAATCCTATTATATCGTTATTTTAATAGAAAAGACAAAGTATGTATTTTAGTATATGCTCAATTACTATAAAAATCGAATATGTTTTTTAAAATAAAATTGCAAAAAGTCTGTACATTGAAATAATATGTATACTACTCGTACTTTCTTTCATTTAATTTACATCTCTTGTTTTATAAACTTATGGTACTCTTCTTTAGCATTTCTCAACTTTTCGAATATTAAAAACTGTAGCTCACTATCTTTCTTACTCGTACAAGCATGCATAAATACAGCTGGGAAGAAATACAGGATTATAACAGGAGATATGGAGTTCGACGTTCGCTGAGAATGTTGTTGATATATACCAAGAGTTGTGTTCAGCTTTTAAAAGAAAGAAAGAAAGAGCAAGGCTCTCGGTGCATTATCTGTGTACTTTAATTAATCTAAAACTCCCGCCTATGACTACTGAGAATTACTTTAATGAAATTTACAACTTCAACTCCATTTTGCAGCTCCGAAACAACGATGGAAGGAGTAAAACGGGTTCGCAATCCCCCGAGCTTTTCGAACATTTCCGGTTTCTTCTGCCGCGCTCGCAAAATTTCTACCTTCTCTCTTTCCCTCCCATCTCTTTCTCTCTCTCTATCTCTCTCTCTATCTCTCTTTCTCTACTCGGTGTCATTCGCGTCCCTCGGTTGCTTTCTAATGCTTGTATCTTCTTTTCCCTAAGCAGGTATACACTATTAACTTCTCTCTCTCTTTCTACTCATCTAATTGGCTCCCGAAAAAGCCTCCGGTTTCTCCGATTTTATTTTACCCTTTTTATTTTTACATGAGTCTGCAAGGGCGATTTAAACTTTTTACTTTGTTTATTTTCTTCCCGTTGTTCTCAACATTGTCGAGTTTCTTTTTTTATGATTTCACGTGTACTAAGTGAGTTTGTCCGATGTATATCAGAGATAAACTTTTGTTCCTTAATTAACGTTGCTTACTAATTGTCCAAAACTGAATTGAAAAAATTTTCTACGGCCTTAATTTAGCGTTCTGCGAAATTATTTCACTATAAGATTTTGAAAACGTTATGCAGCCAACGCTTTTATTTTCATCGTTTAATCGAATAATACATTATTATAACATTTTTTTATTAATATTTATAATGTAAAAGATAATTGAATATTAAGCTTCTAAAGTTGCATCCGATATGCATTTACTCATGCAACTCGTAATAATTGTAAAAAAAACTCTTACTCACAATTATCTTTATTTTCATTGATTTAAATAAATTTTCTAATAAATCATCGTTGGTGTTATAATAAATAATAAATTTAAATAAAAATGAATATAAATAACAAATAGATAATATTAAAAGTGAAAAGTGTGTTACAAATGCATTGATATTTGAAACTTGCGAAGTGCAACTATAAAGCTTAGCTTGAGAAAGTTGGAGGACAGAGTCGAGTTCATCCTCCGTTGAGATATGTACTATGCCAAAACAACATGTTACATGCTTACATTCATAAGCCATCATAAACTCAGAATTGCTAGAATTACAGCTGAAGCGCTTTTCAAACATAAGTTTCGAGAGTCCTTGATGCTCATTTTTTTTTTTTGCTTTTGTACAAATAAATAGTACAAATTAAATAAAATTTCGTAAACACTTGAGAATGATGTAACGCGTATATTTTTAGAATTAATTTTTAAATCTTATAATTTTTTGCTATTTCAAGTTGTAATAAAATAAATTATTTGAAGTATCATAATAAAGTTTGTAGTATTAAAAGGTTGCCATTGAAAAATTCATTAAATTCGAAAATCTCGTTACGTAAAGATAACTACCTACAAAGCTACAACAACCACGCATATTACACTTCTCCTTTAAATGGTATACGATTTGTTGGAATAGAAAACAATAGAGACAAAGATAGAAAAATCGTCTTTTTCAAAACTCAAATTCACAAGTAGACTTGGCGCACCGTGAAAAAGCATCGATAACGTATTAAAGAAAGAATTTAATAAAGCACGCGTATAGCGTACAACTGGCTCTTTGTGTGCATTCGTTTCTCCCATACCGATACGATTTCGAGTGCATCGTTGGCCAATTTCGCGATATTGCTTGTATATCGCGCGCGCAGCGAAACTTAAGCCGTACCAGTATACGGGGGAATACGAAATCAGTGGAAGCAGACACATCGCTCGAAATGGAAAAGTTGTTGTGTCCCGGTATGCGCTTTACGCGGCTCGTGAAACACGCGATTCGATTAGTTGAGTAAAGGACTGGGAGATTATAAAGCAGAGCTTGTAAAAACTAGTCGTTGGTCTTTCTTTGTTTTTTTTTTTTTTTTTTTTGTTTTTTTTTTTATGCTCTACATGGATTCAATAATTTTTTGTATTCCATTAAAGTTACCCTATGAAGTTTGTTTTTACAGCGCAAATTGACTTATGCGTTGGATTTTTTTTTCATTTAACATATTCGATTTATTTTCAGAGAATCATTTTTGAGATTGGTAATTGTCGCTACGTGAAGAAAAAAAAAAAAAAAAAATGAAATAAAATAAAATCACGCTTCGAAACCGTAATAGTTGCGTGAAAAGTTAAAAAAAGGGTAAAAAAAGTTAATCTACTTTTTACGCCTTTCCAAAAAAAAAAGAAAAAAAAAAAAAAATTGAAAAAAAGGACCGTTATCGCGTCGTTACACACTACGCGTCGATACACCAGTCGACTGCGAACATCCCGGAATAAACCCGCGCTACTACTCTGCCTCTTTTCACATGGCAATGACAATAATGTCTATCGAGAAAATAATGAGCGACTGCTTTCGAAACTCCGGCGCAACGTCTCGCGGATGAGTTCGTGCGCGATATCACACGTGCATGCACTCGCAACCGAATTTCACCCTTCGGAAAAGAGAACGTCTCTCTGTCTCTTGCTAACTCTCTACCTCTGCCGCATACTCTTGAGATTATATCCGTTGCTACTAGGATGGCATAGCGATTCCTTTCCCATTCACCTCGCAAAACTACCGCGTAGCGCTATGTTCCCCGTAATTGCGAAATCTTGTCGCTCGACGACGAGCTTTCTCACTCTCGTGCACCGACGTATCTACGCAGAGAATTGAAGAAGCCAGTATGCGTATGTGTAACCTTTCACCAATATCCTCTGCGAAAGCTTTCCTCTCTCGACCGCGGATTTCACTCTTCTCTTTATCCCCCTTTATTATCCATCTGCGTGTAATGGAAGCCGAGCACAAGCGCGAACGTGCTTACGTCGCGAGACTTTGTTACGAGCGTATATAAGACAAGTTCCGCGTAGCTGAAAGATAGAGAGAGAGAGAGAGAGAGAGAGAGAGAGAGAGGCTTGGAGTATATTGAGTTCGGTATTGCAAACTTGAGAATTTGCGGACTTCATTTACTTCGTCTTCGGTCGGTTGCATCGGCGTATCGTCTTGGAGGAGACGAAAGAGAACGAGAGAAGGAGGATCATCCACGATATATATTTCAGCTTTCTTGTCGCTGGGTTCAGCCATTCTTTCATCCCCTTTTCGAGATAAGCCTTTTCTTGGTCGATCCTTTTGTGTAACCAAGGCATTTAGCGTCAAAAGTTGAGGATAAAATAGCGCGGAAGAATTTTTATCGATTGTGGGAAAATAAATTTTTAATATCCACGGTTAATATATTTTGCCGATGTTTCAATATTCATCGTTTAAAATTTCTCTAAGCCTCGACTATAACAAACGAAGCCTTATTAAAAATAATAATAAAATATTGAAACGATGAAATTTCGAAAAGTTTGATAACATCCGTTATGGTAAACATGTTAAGTATAAAAAACATCAAGACAATTTTCCTTCTACAAATTCACACGAAGGAGCGTAGAATCCTTCGTATATGCGTAAACACTTATCTGGAATTATTTGTGCATACACTCGTCGACGACTGGACTGTTAAGAGAAAGAGAGAGAGAGAGAGAGAGAGAGAGAGTACGCGAAAGGATGTTACGTTGATGAATTTGCAACTGCGAGAGACGCGATGTCGAGTGGCGTGCGAGGTAAGAGCTTGCGCGTTTTCCTCGCGTTCCTTATTCGTACTTGTGGAAGTGTGAAATTACCGTGAAGAAGAGAGAATATGCCGGTGTAAAGAGAAAGGAGGGGAGAACCGATTACCGCACGATGTACACAGTAACGCAAATTTTCATTAGTGATTTGTCTTTAGATTTTTCATCGAATTTAAGAATATACTTAAATATGATCATACGCAGTTATTCCATACAACGTTTTGTGTTTCCTTTCTCGATCGCGAATTTTAATTTTGTATGCGGAGGCGCTTAAAGCCAGGATTTTAAAGTTTATATTCTGTTTTAAGGTTTGCTCGGTCTTTTTTCATTTAGCTGTAACGCGTTTCCGTGAGGAAAAAATTTTAAGTGAAACGCTTGCACGTGTTGTGTATGTAAATTGTCTATTAAGTTTAAATGCATGTAAATGTTGTACTTAATGTATGCGTACGCCGTTTACTTGCACTTTTTTTTTTTTTTAACACGCGCGTTGTTTAACAAAAAATTAAAAAATTTTTATATTTAATTATGTAAAAGTATTTCGTTCAAACGATTATTTAAAATAATCTTGCACGCTTTAAATATAATATATTTTAATTTTAGATTTTGAATTACAATTAAAATAAAAATTTAATTATTGTCCAAGATTGAGCAGCAAACCAATGGTCAATTTAGTTTTTCCACTAGTCTGCTTACGAAAAATAAACGGATATGAAAAAAAATAGAATGTGACAGAGAAAATTCATTCGTATTTACAATCTTCTTCGACGCATGAGTTTTTCGTCATTCATCGAGGCGTATATTTTTTTAACTTTTTGGAATCATTGCTCTCTACGTTATCGAAGAGAGGAAAACTCTCACCGATAGAGCGAGCGAATAAGTGAGAGAGATAGGAGATTCGTTGCGGGAGATTCGCAGACAGTTTGCGAGCAGTCTAGAACTCGATCTCTGAGTTTCGGGAATGCTCGTCTCACCGGAAAACTACCGGTCGTACTTTCTCCCTCTCCCCCCCCCCTTTCCCTCTATATGTCTCTCTTCCCCTTTCAAAACACTCTCTTTTTCTCTCTCAGTTGGAAATGGCAGTGAGAACTAGCGGTGCTGGAGGTGAATGCGCGCAAGGTTAAAATGGTTTGCGAGAATTTGCGATTTGCATTGGTTGATGTCGCCGGTTCAGGACCAAGAGTTGGGAAAAGCCCGAGAGCGTTCCCGTGTATAGTTACGGATGGAAAAAGAGACAGATGACGCGGAGTGGGAAGAAAATAGAGACGGGAGAAACAGATACGGCGAATAACGCGAGCGTCATTGGACCCGCGGAATTTACTCGTTGGGATTGGTAGAGGAGATTTATTCTTCAAGAAATTTGTTAAGAGTGTCTTAAAATTTATTTGTGTGCTTTTTGAAATGCGAAAAAGCCAAAGTATAACAGAAGTACATCGTTTAAAAGAGTTTGAAAGCAATTTATTTTTCACTTTTATTGAAATTTTAAATTTAAATACTGAATTAAGATCTGCGATCGATTGCCTTCCGTATAAATAAATTGCCCGAATTTTCGAAATTGTTAATTTAAATTGTCAGATCGCGTGATATTTTGTATAATCGCGTGAAAATCAATAGTAAATTTTGATATGCAAGACAGCAGATTTAATATGCAAATAGCAGTATCTTATTCTTAGAATTGCAAGTTATAAAAGTGACTTTTAATACTGCTTTAAGTATTTTAATGATTAAATTGACCAACTATTGAGTAACTAAATATAGATTTCTATTGAAATATGACGCACAGTTAATTACTTTGATGTACACTTTAATTGAATTTGTACAAAACTAGTCAAATTAGAAAAAAAAAAAAAAAAAAAAACAAAGAAAAAACGTTATTTTCATGACTTTTAAATCAAAATTATTGAATATCTTTATTGAATTATATCGCACGCTTATTTTAAAGAATCTTAAAACAAAATATCACAGACTGTCAAATTTTATTTAGCTTCAAAAGAAATATCACGTGACTTGATACTTGAGAACCTTATAAGACTCGCGACTTGTACGGAGTACACTTACTCGTACAAGAGACATTTAAACTAAAAATATTACGCTGATTCAGAAAAAATGCCTATGCTTAACGAGGCACACAACCTTGCTTACGAAATGAAAATTATGTCATCAGAACCACTTACACAGTGAATTCGAAATTCTTATTCTTGAAAATAAATTAAAACAAGTTTTGCGGTTAGCTTATATAAAAATAAAAAAGTGACCTAATCGATAAATAAAAAAACATCGTGACAGTGACAAAGAGTCGCGCGAAAAATAAAGGCTGAAAAAACATGCGTTGGAAAGCGTCGACAAGAGAGACTGTACACGCGGCGGACTGAGTGAAACTAAGCTACAATGTACACGCATACGTGGAGCGTAAAGTAGAGCTACGTGTACTCTGTGTGTACAGTTGTGTCTCTCACCGGAATTTCCAAAGGGCAACACCAAATATTGGAACTCGAAATTGTATGCGCGAGATCGAGGCTGTCGCGCAGAATTATATTGTTCTCGCGGTCCTCGAAACGCGTGATTCTGCTTTAGTGAAAGAGGTGATGCGCGCTTATACAGAATACAGAATACAAAATGAATGTTCAAAATACTATCTTTTTTTTTTTTATCGAAGTCGAGATTTTTTTTAAAGTTTTATCGCGATGACCTATTTTTATATTGTATCATATTTTATTGTTTCATAAATTTTATTGCTTAGGCTATGCTTTTCTTGATTGAAACTAAAAATTATATTTATTCCTTTAATAAAATTTAATTTTAATAATTATATTTTTTCTTTTGTTTCAGGTGAGTTTTATATATATATAAATATATATATTACTTCAAGATGCAATTTATCTTGAGGTAAGTCGTCGATGTCATTACTGGTTTATTAAAAAAATAAATAATATTCATAATACGCGACTTAAAATTTGCGAATTGATTTAAAAGTTGTAATATAAAAAAAAATTTATCATTGATCCGATCGAGCTTGAATAGCAATAGTTATATAGTTTTACGGACAAAATATCAACGCGAGGACAAAAATAGGAATATAGTATATATATTTGACGATATAAAGGTACTCAAAGTAACAAGTCAGCGTCAGATCTAGAGAAGCTCGTCTATAAGTAAAAGAAAGACGTAAATATCGCGTTCGTAAGCCAGCGGCATCCGCTGGTAATTGAAACGAGCAATTAGCGCAGCAACTCGTCGACGACGACGTCAGAGAGACTCCTTGGCGAGTTTCGCATGTCTGATGGGTAATCAGGGCAAGTCGAAGTTTCGTCTTCCTACTTGGGGCTCGGGGCCACCTAACCTTATCTCTCTTTCCCTCTCTCGTTCTTCTCCCATCCTTATCATCCGTCCTTTCTACTCGTCTCTAACTCCTATGGGAGGGAAAACGCGACGACGGGACGAAGACGCGCGAGGCACGCGTGTAAGACATAGCTTATGCTATCGGCGACCGAACTCTTCGACTTCGTGAAGGTTTCGTGAAGGTTTAATGACGCTTTTGTTTAGTTACTGGTACTTTTAAGCAATTATGTTGACAAGCTCGAGCTCGAGTTTGATTTTGGAAATATTTGGATTTTTCCGAATTATTCTATGCGATTTTATGTGTCGATGAAATATTGTGGTTTTTGGAGAGAATAAACCTGATTTGTCGCGAATAACTTTATAATAGTTAAAATATAAATATCGATGAATGCGTATTTTAAAATCTTGAAGTTATTATTATACTTTACAATAAGATATTATTTCTTCTGTAGTGGAAATAGCTTTAACTAAGCAACTTTAGCTAACAAACAAAGTAGTTTTCTGAACCAATTTAAGTTTGTCACTACAAACAGAGTAAATTTTCCATTTTTACTATCCTGTTTTAGTTACCTTACGTTGTCGAAAACTAACTTAAACATTTGCCAGTCACTTACCGTAACCGTAAGTTGTTTTTCTTTGTTCAACTCTTACTAAAATTTATGGTACATGTTGAGAATTCTTGCTCGATTTGTAATTTAAAAACTTTTAAACATTCGATTATCGTTTGCGTATCAAAAATTTTCTCAAATTAATTTTCAAACTAAATTCAAATGAAATCATTAAAGAAAAAAAAAAAAAAACGTTTTGCTTCAATTATGTCTATTTTATTATAGAAAATATTTTATAATACTTGTTTTATTAACACATTGTTGTCGGGACACGTGAAAATACGTTTTTCGTAAATTGTGAGTAGAGCGCGGGCCACGTTTATAATAACGATGAAGAATACATTCTAAGGCAAGAAAATAAAAGTTTAATAAAGAAATTCAAAGCCTTTTTAAATTTATAGTGATTTTTTTGTAACAATAAAATTCACGCACATTTTTCAATAAATTGCCCGCTCCAGCCATAATGCTCCAGTACAAAACGCCCGACCATAATGTGTTAATGTTTTTGCAATATGATTTTTTACACAATGCGAGAACGCAATTGTTTTGCTGGAGTAAATATTGTATAAAAAAAAAAAAAAAAACAGTTTTAAATAAAAAATCAATACGAATATTTTCACTATTAAACTTTATACGAAAGCGAAGATTTATAATTATCAACAAATTAAATTAATACCCAATAAAGTGAATAGTTCCGTTTCTTTTAATGAGTAAATGTCAATAAACATACGCAAGAATAATTGAAATGACCGTATCGAGGCAACGTATCATAGTATTTCACCGACGACGCAGAAAGGAATATCTCGTCGGTGACAACGAGCGAGTATCGGAAGGGTTAACGGTTGACTTGGACGAAGAGGCGGCGACGATGGTAAAGGAAGCAAATGATCCAGTGAAAGACACGTGCTCTCTTCCCTCTCGATGCTCAGCGAACCGAATAGAGATCGAAGGCCTGTGTTCCACTTTCGCGTGATTTCCCAGTTGTACAGCGCGCGTGACGCGGAATATTTCGAGCATAGAGCAAGAGAGAGAGAGAGAGAGAGAGAGAGACAGAGAAAAGCGATGGAATACGCTTGCCGCTGATACTCGCGTCGGTATAGGAAGAGACGAGAAGAGAAGGGAATTAAGACGCGAGTAAAGTTCAAATGCAATTGATGTTGGGCGAGCTTCGGCCTGTTCGCACGAGGGGCACGTAATTAATTAGCCTTTGGTACGACCAAAGTAAGTTATTCGCCAACTAATATTCAGTAGACGCCGTCTGGAATTTCATTTTACGCAAAGATGCCCGAATTATTGTTCCGCGTACGTGTCATCATCGAGCTACGGTAATTTAATTGTTTTCTTTTATCTCTCTTCATTTCGTCTTTGCCACAAAAATATTCGGTTGTTGCCAAATTCCTAAAAAAATTGCTTTGCTCGCAGTTAAATTGCTTTTTGAAATTATTTTTTTATTCCATAACATTATTGAAAAAAATATTCACGTTTAATTCAAAAATATTCAAATTTAATAATTATGTATAATAAACGACTACAAAACAATTTACAAAAATACTAATTTAATGTTAAAATCATTTCTTTAAGATGCAGTACAATTTAAGAATAAAAATACAATATATCGCGTAAAAAAATTAACGGATGAGATGATTCATTTCACGAGAGTAGGCAATACAACATTTTTTGCTAATCTAAAGTTGGAATAGCTCCACCGCCATGAATAAAATAAAAAATTGTTGTTACTTGCCAAAGATTTTAAGAAAACTGTCCAAACGACAGTTTATTTGTTCCTGATAAGGCAAATCTGCAGAAAAGCTAACTAAGAGATCAGAATTTTAAAATATACAGTTTATTTTACTCTACGAAAATAAAAAACGCGATTCTTGTATGTTTAAATTTTATTTTTTTTTTATCTATTTGAAATGATTAATTAAAAGCATAAAGGTAAATATTTTTAAATTTTTAAAATTCTAGAATAAAGAACAATCGCAATGAAATGGTTTTTGATAACAATAAACATAATTATATTTAAATAATTCTTTATATGAATTTATGTAATATAAAACAACAGTGAAAAAAATAAAAGCCAATACTTAAAAGTATATTTTCGTTAGCCATATTCGTGTTTTATTTTAAAAATATAGAATAAAGGAAAATCTGTTGACGACGGGTATCGAATTTATTTAGAAATAAAGACAAACGATAGCAAGTAGAAAAATATGATCGGTGGAGAACATGTGCCAAGCTTTGCAGCCATCCGGAATCGTGTCGTCGCAGCAGTGCGATATCCGCCGAGGTGATAAAACCACCCGCTCACACGTAACATTCTTTTCCGCCTCCTCTTGAGTCCACGCGCCATATTACTTTTTATTGGCCGCATCATCTGGAGTCTCACAATAAAGGCCCGCGCACACGCAGCGTATCTTTCCTTTTTCTCTTCTCTTTCTCTTTCCATCTCTCTTTCTCTCTCCCTTTCTCTCGATTTATACGTGTGCGCGTTTCTCTCTTTCTCTTTTTCTCTTGTAGATACTGATTTACTGCGGGCACTTAAACCGTTCGATCCGTAACACCGCAAGCTTGGTTTTCGTGCAAGCCAACGCTGCTGCGATTTCTCGGTTAAAAGAGTGTGTAAGAGAGAGAGAGAGAGAGAGAGAGAGAGCTGATGCTGCAGGTGCTTTTTGTAAAAATGTCGCACCTCCCCGTTACGAGCCGTAAAATTAATCACGGAGAAAAGAGCCGCAACCACGTACACTTTCACATACATACAAATACACGCTTGAATAGAGTCGAGTCTGGAAATGGCTCGAGTGCTTTGATTACTTTGCTTTCTTTTTTCGATCGCTTGATGTGATTTCGTTTGGATTGATGATGTTGTGTTTAGATGCCGTGTGAACTTACGGTAAATCGATGTATCTTTCATGGCATGTTCTCTTTCGGATTATTTAGCGAACGGTGGAAAAAGAAAGAAAAAATAAAAGTTATTAAAATTGGGGGGTATAATCCATACTTTTTTTTTAACGTTACTATTATATAATTGAATGCGTTGAAGGTGAGAAAAGCATAATAAAGAATAATCGCGGAGTAAAGAAATTATTACTGGAAATTATCCTCGGATAAAAGTAAAAAATGTATAAGCAAAAAGAGGATTTTACTCGATGAATTTTAACTTAAAAAAATTTTGTAGATAATAGTAAAAGTTTTCGGTCGTAATCTATCATTTTTGAAAAATCTTAAAAAATTTTATTATTTCACATTTGAAATATAATCGCGTAAAATGCACTTCAACGTTTATAAAAAATAGTAAATTTTTAAGAGCTTTTTACATCATATCAAATTCTGTTTTTTTCTCTCAAAATAATTCTACATTCACACTTTATTACATATTCAACATAATTTTTTTCTTTAATAACGTTTTATTTTCATCGCAACGCGTAAAGAGGAGAGTAGAAAATCGTTTTATGCCAGCTGATAAAAAGAAGGAGGGGAGGGGAAAATAAAAAAAATGAAGAAATCGTTAAATCGAGTATAAATCGCATGAGAAACGCAAGTCAACGATTGTGTTTTTCCTCTTTTTCTGATTTTCTCTTTCTTCCAAGTCCGCGAAGGATAAGAAGAGAGACGAAGGGAAGGAAAAAGAGAAAGCCGAGGACAGAGAGAGAAAGAGAGAGAAAGAGAGAGAGAGAGAGAGAGTGAGATAGAGAAGGAAAAAGAGAAAAAAGTAAGAGAAAGGAGCTTGCATTCCTTCGCTTCCCCTTGGGCTGATCCTAAATTGCTATTTTGTAATCCCAGCGCTTCGCCTCGAAAGAAGAGCTTTTGCCATCTTATCGCTTGGCATACAAGAGACACAGGCGATGGTCTCCTAGCAAACACTGTCTCCGATTTTCTCTATTCTTACCCTACTCCTATCGTTCTATATTTCTTCATATGCATTATGCGCGATTCCTGTCCCGGTTTTCCTTACTCTCTTTTTTCGCATCTTTATATATCGTCCTTGTCGTCGTGAATATTTTTCCTGTCACCGTTTCGTCTCTCAGATTATAGTGAATTGAATATCTTTGCGAATTTATTATTTATTATTTGAGAAATTAAACACGATAAATAATTTTTTTAACTTTTTGAATCTTAAAATTTTATGTATCGTATATTTTTCGATTTTTGCTTAAGGAATGATTTAACATCTACAGAAATATCTATTACTTTTAAATCTTTATTTCCTCATGTTTACATACATGCATAAATATGTTGGATCATTGATATTGTAATTCAAAATATAATTTACACCAAGATCATAAATTAAATTTAACCATCGTATCAGCATAATAAAGCCAATTTTCACAAAAGAAAGCTATTCGATTCCAAAAAGATTTATCGAATTCGATTGCATCTTTATAAATTTACCTTCTCCCTTTACTCGTTCCCCATTCACCTTTTCTTCTTCATTCTTTCTTCTCCACTCACAAGCGCACGCACGTAAGTTCGATTCTCCTCGTCCATATTCCTCTTCCTTTTCGAAGTCGAATATTTTTCTCTTTCTTTTAACGTATCGCACTTGCAGCTTCCCTCGGGGACAACTCGGGATATTATGGAAAATCCGGAAAGAATTGCGAAGGAGCGGTCCGAACCGCGGAGATACGAAGGTTGTTTCATCGATATACACGTATACACTCGGGTGTACACACAAACACACACAAACACACACACACATATAGAAATAATATATCGGTATACAGTTAGTACATCCGGTCCAAGTAAGATTTTCTATATATGTATTTATATGCGCGTCCAACGTTTCGAATCAGAAAAATCGCGCAGCAGCATCAGACGGCCCATTCATTGACTCGCTCTATATATTTCCTTCTTGAGCTTTTGTATCTGGGAGCTCTTTCGTCTCTTTTCTGAATTTGTGTGAGTTACCTGGAAGGCTTTTGCCTTCTTTGTGAACTTCCGCGCTTCGTTGTTTGGCTGTTTTCTTTTTCGTGAGCTGTTGTTTGTTTGCTTTCTCTTCCAACGAGCGTTCGCGCACATACGCGCGCGCGTGTGTGTGTGTGTGTGTGTGGGTGTGTGTATAAACGAGCATAAGAAGTTTCAGCACGGAGTGTCCGATTGTCGATAGAAACTTATACGACGTGCAGATTGCGAGCCGATGGTGCAAGAAGAAAGTTTCTGTGCTCCGTGCGATATTAAGATGTAGAACGCAAAGATGGTACGATGCTTGCTTTTTTCGCTTCGTTGCTTTTTTTATACTTCCGTAGATTTCACCGTATCGAAGGTATCGGCGAATATTAAGATTGCGATTTATCGACTCATTAAGAAAAATATATCCTTTTTTCTTTTGCTTTTATTAACTTTGCCTTGGAGCACAATATTGATGTCGTTGACTTACACTTGGTTAATAATAAAAAATAAATAAGAAAAATGGATAATTGAAATAAAATTTATTTACATGTCAACTTGAATTTCACTCTTTCCTCGATAAAATTTATCGTTGAAATATACAAAGTCCCCTTGATAAAAATTACCATTCGAATCAGTCTTTGAAACGGTTTAAGTTTTTATACAATCAATGTAAATCGCAACGCTAAATAGTAAGACGTAACAGTGTAACAATCCACATAAATGCACTCGGAGCATCGATGATAGATTAATTGTCATTGCACTTTTTAAGAAAGAGAGAACGATAGAAAGAGGGGGTTACAAATCACAGTAGTTTTATAAACCAATAGTGGGCCGATTTTTAAAAAATTTTAAAAGCATACTATTTCCATTCAAAATTAATTTGAAGTCCTCAATTTAGAACCAAACCAAGGTTGGATATTGGCGAGTTGGAACATGATGCCTTACGACGCGTTCCCTACCTTGTAAGGATAAAATTGCCATCTGTATTGTTGACACAGATATTTTTCGCGTTATCGCGATTTTCCTCGTCGTTTTCAACCCCATCTTTGGCGGCGTTGCCATGTTTAAATCTGAATTAAATTCTCGGGCGTGGTTTACCTTCTCTCTTTTACCGATAGCTAATCTAAAAGCACCCGTCTTTTAATCGCTCCGTAGTGAGCGAGGTCTTAACTTTTAAATGGAAAATTTTACAGAAAGTGAGAGAAAGAGAGAGAGAGAGAGAGAGAGAGAGAGAGAGAGAGCAATCGAGGAGTTTCTTTGCCTTCCTTGCTTCTTTCGTTTTTCTCATTATATACTTACTTACCTGTGAGAATGAGAGCGTAGGAGGAGATCCGAAGAAGGCCGTTACGACCGAAGCTGATGGGATACTATTAGGATTTTTTTCCTGATTTTTTTCGGATTAAAGGAGGATGATAAGGATGATCTTTCACGCTTGAGCTTGTAATCATGTATATCTTTAAATCGAATCGTTTCCCGTAATGAAAAGATTAAAAAAACGACAAACGTGTCATTCAAAAAATTTTGCTAAACTATAGAGCTTATACACTAAATTCGAAACGAAATCTATATAAGCTTATACACTAATTACGAAAAAAATTTGTTTTTATAAATTTTCGTGAATTATTTTATAATAAATTTTTAATCAAGGCTATCACTTCGTTAAAGTCTCTTTTCAATTAATCGAGAATTATACCAAGTGTACTAATTTATTTTCGTACTTCGAGTAAGAGTAGCGGAAAGGAGTGTAAAGTATTGCAACTTTTTGTTCTATTTGTTAATCTTTAGCCGTTTATTTAATTTTAAATATCGCCTAATAATTATTGAAAATTAACAGACAGACATTTTCAAACTTGTATTGATTCGCTGTATTGGTAAAATCTGCCATTCCGTTGCTCGAAATGTAAAGTTGTGTGCGTTGGCTCTCTACTGGTTTACTTGACCAAGGCCTTTTTGATATTAATCGCTCTAAGCTTTTCAGGATGGACAAGAATCGGGAATACGTCTCAGTGAGATTAAAAAACTTAGAATTTTTTGCTCGAATTTTTAGTTACGGCGTTTCTTGAGAAAAAACTCCGTTCGCGAGATATATAATACAGAGTATGGGATTAGCTCGCGGCACGCATTGCTGCAGCTACTCAAGAGAAAGCTTTCTCTCTCTCTCTCTCTCTCTCTCTCTTTTACCTTAACTCTCTTGTGAGATTCTTGAACAACTGCGGAGTCGATTAAACGTTTTGTCTTTCTCTCGCTTTTTCTCTTTCATTTTCTTTTGTTCTCACTGACATTTTCTTTTGTTCATTTTTTTCCTTGTTTAATCAATGGAATCGTTGGTTTTGAGTTTATAATTACTCACGGAATTGTTTGGTTTTCCGAGTTAATTTAATTCTTTTGATTGATAGTAATTTTCAGCTTTGATTTATTTTATCTGTTGGTTAAGCACTCTCCTTAAGTACTTTTAATTTTATTTGATCAGATTTGGGTTCAGTAATTTTGAATTAACTCATTAAGTTTATCGACATTTGTCATGCATTGATTGCATGTAGAATGCTTCCTTTTAATTTTAATCGCTTAAACGATAAAATAAGTTTAAAGTAAAGAATTTGAAATCTTTTGAAACATGATTATTTGGTTATGATGAAACGATGAAAATTGTGTTAAAAATTTTTAATTTAATTCAACTACGTAAGTGAAATAATCTCAAACTTTTGTACTGAAATTAAAGTTGAAAATAAAATATTTCTCTCTTCTTCAACTCAATTCCAAGGGTAAATGTAATTAACACAACGAATTAGTTTAATATAAACCGAACGGAATGAGAAATGTATCGAAATTTCAGCCAATAATTGAGTTCGCCCGAGCCTCTCAACGATCAAAGCACCGTTCTTCGCTGTCTATCCTCTCTACTCTTAACGAAAAGTCATCATGCTTTCAGTCTTCGATTTCTGGGAGAGAAGAAGAAAAGAGAACAGAGGCAGTAGATAAGAGAGGAACGAGAGAGAGAGAGAGAGAGAGAGAGAGAGAGAGAGAGAGGAAGAGAGGTAGAGCTGCTGTCCGTTCGGGGCTCGTACGGACGAGTAAACGCGCTCGACTCCTAAACAAATACTCGAGCCGGTCTAGAACCTCCCGACTCTCTTTCCCTCATTCCCTTTTCTGAATCCTACTTTCAAGAGGCTGATGGCTCAAGAGGTCGTTTCTACACTCGAACGAGTTGGTGCCGCTGTTCGCTTTTCGCAGAGCGAGTGTTGGTCTTCGGGTGTACATGTGCAGGTATGGATAGGGCCTCTTGGAGTCTTCAGCACCCGCGCACACCCGGAGCTAAGCTAGTTCATCCAGAGTTGAAGAAAACTCTTCTACACGGGGCTATTTCTGGTAGTGATCTATATAGCCTCTCTTTCTCTTTTTTTGTTGCTTCTCCTCTTACGATTTTCTCTCTTTTCGCCCTCTCTCTCTTTCTCTCTCTCTCTCTCTCTGTTTCTACTCAACGTTCACCTACGAAACGAGATCTTCTAGAGAGCCCCTAATCTCTCTCTTACCTAACGAAAATGAAGAAGAGACTTGTATTTGTCTGCCAATAAGGTACCAACGTTGGATAAACACTCGGGACATAATTAAAAGGATACGCTCTGAACGTATTCTTTGTCTTGATGAAGAACCTCGTTTTTTTACCTCGCGTAAAAAGAACGAAGATTTAGATGGTTGAGACAAGAAGGAGAAAAAGATGGAAAGAGAAGAGAAAAGTAACTCGTTAACCTATAGCATACTACGTGTGTGCTGCCGAGGAAAATTGAATTTTCCCGTTTGCTTTAATGAGGAAAGGATAAGCTAAGGTAGGGGCAAACGTTGTACATGGATGAAAGATTCGAGGGAGAAAAACTTTAATAAATAAGATGAGAAAATTCTAATGGTTTAATGATTTTATGGAATATTTATAGATATATTAATGATTTGAGAACTTTCAAATATGTGCTTATAATTTAAATTGAATTTAATTATAGTAACTAATTTACATGTTATTTAATAAGTATTTAATATGAAATTAACTTAGTGTATTTGTATAGAATAACAAATTATTTTTCGATAAGTTTTACATCTAGAAATTGAAATAATTCATATATAAGTATTTTGGCATATTCCAATATTAAAATATAAGTAGCACTTGAATCAATATAATTATTTTATTCCATATAAAATTCTTTAATTAAAACTCTCGTATTAAAAATGTATTGAAAATCGATATTAAAATATAAAAATATAGCGATTAAAATGACAGTTTAAATAAAAATGTGCGGCATTCAGATCTTAACTTAGTTTCAAGGAGATTATTTATTATGATTTCTTAATAAAATGTCACATTTTTTTTTCATAAAAAATATTTATTAAAATGAAATTATTGTAAAAAAAGTGATTTATAAAATTATAGTGAGAAACAAAAAGAATGATCAAAAATGAATTTAAAAAGAATTTAACTGGTTTACTCGTCATTATTGACTAGCTCTAATCTTTAAAAATAAAGCTCTGCTCTTTTATTTTAACATTGGATAAACAAAAGAACGAAGACCAAAAAAAAAAGTCCGAATTTTCTTAAAATACACACCGAGACAATTCGCCAAAGTAAACCGTTTAACAAAATTCTACGATTCCCCATTTTCTCCGTTCCAGAAAATAGAGAGAAAGAGAGTAAAACTTCCATAGAGAAGAGATTAGCCGCATCCGAGACATTACCGGTTAGTCCAGCAATGAGGCACGAAAAGGGAGCGAGACGAAGAGAAAACGTCGATGTTATCCTCGAACCCGTGAAACGTTTCGTCAAAGCCCACCGCGCAACTATCTGCGAATCTTGCTTGAGCCAATTACGCTGTGTCTTTTCAACGTCGAGTATGGCGTGCGCCTCATCACATACACACGCTGACCGAGATAGCTGCTTTGACGCTTTTTTCTCTCTTCCGCTCCCTTTCTTTTCGTGTATATCAGTGGAAAAAAAAATTGTCCGCGTTTCCGTGTCTTTCTCGATGCTCAGCTCTCTTGCGTGTACGAGGTTTAGGCCTTTCTCTTTCTCTTTTTTTTTCTTTCTCTCTTGTGAAATTGCTGCATTTTTCTTGAGCTCGGGAGACAGTCGACTCGCTTGCCGAGTGAATGTCTTTTAGGTTATTAGTTTTCGCTTATCTAACGTCAATAGACTGGAGAGCTTTCTGCCGAAATAAGCTGCTGCAATTGCTTTTGTTTTCTTGTTCTACTCCTTATTCCACTTTTCCTTTTTGTGATTCTTTCTTCCGCTGAATACGCTCGTTCGGCCCTCGAGATTTTTAAGACGGTTCTTCCTAAATGTCGTTTCTATCTTTTCAATTTTTCAATTTACCGACATTTTCATTTTGTTGGTTTACTAAAAATCTCTTTCCTTTCTTTGCGATTTTTCACTCGGATTATCGTAAAATTTTCAATTCTTTAAAACTGCATATAATATTGTACAAAGATTATGATCTTGTAGAAAGTCACAAAGTGACGCTGGCTCTTATGGAAAATTTAGTCAAGATATTTGACACTTGAAAATTTAATTTTTTTTTTTTTTTTTTTTAAGTGAAATTTCAACAAAAAATGAGAACTCAACTTTTTATTATCAAGTCAAATGAAATTACCAATTTTTTTCGACACGAAAAAGCTCGGAAAATATATTCTCAAAGATTAGATTATCATGATAATCGATTAAATTATGCGAAAAAGAATTTTTCAATTTTCCCCCCTACTAACGAAGATAATGTACAAGTGAAAAGTTAAGTGCATCTTGTCGAAAGGAGAAAGAAAACGTTCTTTTAAGAAAAACCATTAGTGTCCTTTTAATCAGTTAACTGTGTCGCTCTGTTTTTCAGTGCGCATATCTCTGTGTGTCGCGAAAATTGAACGACGACGAGTATAGTCGTCAAGCGTAGAGTAAGTGTCGCTGTTGTCAAATATTGCATGAAACAGATACGTTTATTTAATAAAATTGCGACTTTTATTATATGTATACTCGTAATGACAAAAAATTCTGCCACTTTTCCATGACGAGTATACTCGTCAAACGCAGTTAACTGGTTAAAAAAACGATTGAGCGGCAGTTTTTGCCAAGAGTTTTATCGTTGAATGAACTTGTCCGATTACTTTTAAATTATCGTGGCGGCTTGTCCCTCTTGAAATTTATCGGCTAATATCCGTTGAGAGGGTTAGCCAAACTTTCTCCTTTCCTTCCTTCCTTAGATTTGAATCGACAACGATCCAAAGGTCTTGGGTGAGTCCTCCGTTCTCTGAAATTGACCGGAATGTTATTTTACTTCCGCTGCTTTCAACGCCTTTTACTCGCGATCGATAATGTGCTTTATATAGTATGAGAGCTACTAATTTAAAAATCATGTAATATATACATTTCACATACATTTCACTAAGCTTAAAATGAATATGTTATAATCAAGTTTGTAGTTTTTATTAAAATAAAGTCATCGCTACATAAACAATCGTACTATATATTTTATTGTAAATATTATATTAAATATTGAAATTAAATTTTCTTTTTTAAGCATTTAATAATGTCAACTAAAATTACAGTTCATTTATTTTAAAGACGAAATATAATATTACATATCGAGAAAATTCTAAAAGTCGTGTGATCTAAATTTCTCAGTTAATTAAATATATCATAACGCCGTATTCATTTTCATATTCTCGAGCTCGCACTCGGGCGAAAGAGAAAGAGGAAGAGATTTCATAGCTTTATGAATTTTAAAAGTGAATTCTTACACGTCTATCTTGCCACCCTCTCTTTCCATCTCTTTCGAAGCGGCTGCTCGTGCTTGGAACTAGGTTGTATCTCGAGAGATTTTAAAGGACGTGCCTTTATTGGATTCCCTTCCATCTTCCTCCTCCTTCTCCTCCTCTTACTTTTGCTCATCCTCATCCTTTTCTCATCCTCTCCGTTCGTTGGTTAGGTGCCGGAGGAGCGGCGGGTCGACGACTCGAGGCCCAAGAAGAGTAGCAATATGCCAAGAAGCAGCGGCGCGCAAACGCGGTCGTGTATAAAAGAGCCTAAGAACTTGAATATGTTTACGCTGACTTGGAGTCGTTAACGGGCCGCGCGAAGAAGGAACGCCTTATTCGCCTATATACACCCGTACCTTACTCTCCTGGTCTATCTCCTCAACTTTTCTCGGGTCCCCTTTCGAGCGAGTTTTATAGTCGAAATGAAAACGTTTAAACTCGCTTAATTTCCAAACGGGAGTTTCAGAAGCCTTGTTTCCTCTCGCTTTTTCTCCTCGCTCTTCACCTTTCATTCCCGGCGACCTTTTCACGGAACCGTCCTCTTCCTCCTTCTCCTTTTCCTCCTCGACGACTACGTGATATCGCCGTTTGATTCTTTCTCGCGACTTTGCTCGTCAACGTCGCCGTCGCCAACCGCCGCTGGCTTTCATTTCCCTTGACAGCTAACTCGGCTTAAAGCCTTTTTGCCAATGAAATGAATTTCGCTTTTCGCGTCAGGCCAAGGAAAACGTTATAATCGTGCTTCTTCTCAACGCCTTCATTTTTATTTTTTATTTTTCTCTCTTTATTTTCTTTTATCGACGCTTGGCTTTGTAATTAAATCGTTGCATAAACCATATTGTACATAAATTAATGTAAACCTCGATATTACGTTAAAGAAAATTTAAATTATGCGAAATACGAAAAGTGTATTGTGTTGCCTGAATCGCAAATCAGTTTCATTTAAAGCGAGTTGAAAAGTTTGTTAAAGTTTAGTAATGTACAAATCAAATATCGCATTTGAATATTTTTAGTTTAATAAAAGTTGAAAAAGCAAGCGCCCCAAAGAATTCCGCTATATAAAGTGTTAAATTAAAAATTACAAGATTTAATTTGCAACGCACACATCAACAATGAAATAAAAAATATCTTCCACTTGATCTACCTCTTATTCAAAATCAAAATGTGTAAAAGTAAATTATTCCGGCGCCGTCGCCATTAACGGAGAGCAATAACGGTTTACGCGATGAAGTAAATGAAAAGCAAAAATGAAATGAAACGGAGAGAGAAGTTATAGCGGCGCAGCGGCGAAAGCTATGTTGAAAACGGAAGATAAAAAGGTTCGGCAGGATAGGAGGTTCGCCACTACTGCTCGTTTAATACAATAATTAGCCTCGCCGGCGTAGTAAATTCGCGGAAGCGCGATCCGAAAAGGGTTTGCTACCTCCGCTACCGCTGCTACTCTTTCTCTCTCGTTGACTTTTTGAAGGAGAGAAAGTAGGGAAGAGTTAAAACACCGTCGAGCGCTCACATAAATTGTGTGCCTTCCTACTTTGGTACCCCCCCCCCCCCGTCCTCTTCGTATCTCTCATTTTCTCTCTTCTCCGGTCTTCATCTTTTCTCGCTTCCTTTCCTAGTCCAAAGCCCAGGGCGTTATCGAATCTGCAATTAAAAAGTTCCGCAACTAATTTCAATTTAATCACTCGTCTTTCTAGGCTTCTCTTCTTGCGCTTCTGGGCCCGAGAGAGTTAGAAAAAGATGGAAAGAAGCCGCACGAGAGGAAAGAAAGGTTAAAGGGGGTGGGGGGCGAGGTAGGAATTTATGTAGATCCCAAATCAAACTTTTCTTCGAGTTTCGTGGCGATGCGTTCGATGCCAGCCCGTTACTGCGTTTCGTTAAAAATGAAAGTAGTATGGAAAAGACGAAATTAGAAAGAAACACGACTTTCTTAGCAATGCAAAGCAGTGAGTTCACTGCTTTAAACTGCCTTGTAGATTGTAAAAATAAACGTGGAGTTAGGTGTGGAAGGTGGAAAGTCCGGAATTACAATGAGTTTGCGAATTCGAAAGCAAGTACTGGTGTGTTTGAACACACACGAGGAATCCGTTCGCGTGAAAAGTTCATATTCTCTCTCGCGCTTGAAATTCGTGTCGAGAATCGATATCGTCTCATAAATTTAAATTTCTGGTAACAATCTCGATCCGGTGCGTGGAAAATTAAAGCTCCCTCAGTAATTGGACAACATTTGAATTTTTTGAATTGCTGGTATTAAAAAAGTTCCTTTCTCCGCTTAACTAATTCTAATATTGGAATAGTTCTTGAACTTTTATTAGAGTGCATTTGAATAGGCTAAGTTGCGCGTTCGTTAAAAAAAGAAGTAAAAAGCCATAAAGATAAATTTAAGATATTTTGACAAATGAAATCTTCATACTAAATCAAGTACCTTATTAATTTATTAATAATTCTAATCTATTAATATGGGTTTTAGAAATCAGCATAGTTATCGGTAGTTTCAAACCATCGATTCATTGAACATTATCAGCTGAAACTTAAAACCTATACCAAAGAGTTCGATAATCCAATAACCTTTTTAAGATTTAAAGAGTACGAAAGAGTTGATTGAGTTTTAGAATCAGCTTTAAAAAAATTCAAAGAGCAATTACGTTTTTTCTCGATTGGTCGAGGCGACTACCGGCTTACCGGCGAATGAAGATGAAATTGTTTTTGAATAGTCGAGGAAAACTATTATCCGTTCGCTGAAACGATGACGCTGGAAATTCAGTCAATCGGCCAGACTATTACGGAATCTCGAAACGATAAGAGATTAGACAACGAGTTCCCGCTACTTTCTCTCATGGAAAATGCGTGTTACCGGTGGACCAGAAATAGATAGGAGCGATTGTTATATAAGTTGAACGAAGACTGAACGATATAAACCGAGTAAGCATATAAGACAGCGCGAGAAAAAGACAGAGAAAGAGAGAGAGAGAGATAGAGGGGGGGGGGGGGAGAGTGAGAGTGAGTGAGTGAGTGATAGAAAAAGATGAAAGATGTATAGACTTACAAGCAAGAAGTGTGGAATAGAGAAGTGGTTAAGGTAAAATGGTAGAAGCCGAAGCGTTCCTCTAGTTATATATAGATTACCAACTCGGGATGTTAGTGCAGGCGAGGAAGGGATCCGGCTTTTCAGACGCTTAAAAGATTAACGGTAACGAGGAAGGAGGTAGATCCGGTGTGGACGTTACCTAAGGCACGTTCTTTCTCCTCCCCCTGCCACTCCTTCCTGGCATAACCATTTCACTCGGTCCCTTTTGCCAAGAACCAGCGACTCTAGGACACGCGGCGCGAAGAAGGTCTTAACGGTTTAGAACTCAGCCCATCTCGCCGACTCACCTCCCCACCGTTCAGCTACGCGGGATCATAAAGGTCTTAACGCTTCGGAAGATTATTGCCTGCGCGGCCGAGGTGACACCGGAGTTACCAACGACGACGAAGACGCTTTGGAAGGAAGCGAGTCGACGAGCGCGCCGAGATTGTGTTGGTTACACTTGGCCGTCCTTGGTGTGCTCGCCTACATAAAAACGAATAAAAATTTAACGCATGCTATCAAATATTATATTTAATGTATGCATTTTAAGAAGCACTTGAATTCTGAAAAACAATAAAAATGTGGTATTTGCGTAGTTTAAACATGATTGAAAAAACTGATGACATAAAAAAGCTATTAATCAATCTTTCCAACACTCGAACTTATATAAACGAAAAAGTAAGCGTGTTCGAGTTTTATGCGCAAGCTCCACCAACACCACTACCGCCGTCATTTTCGCACGAAGACGAAAGAACAAAAAGTCAAGCTCCCGGGGATTTATTCACGCGCGACGTGTATGTGCCTCGAGCAGGCATAGACCGACGAAATTCCGAGGCTCGCGAAAGAGTGAATTACGGGCTCACGTAGCGGACGCGCTTCGAAGTTCAGGCCCGGCTTTAAGTAAATAACGAGCCGAGCTGCCGCGCGACGAGGACGAAGAGGATCGATACTCGTCGATACTCGCGCGACGTTAACCCTTTCCCTCGCGCCTCTATCCTAAAATGAATCGCGAAATGAGTAATCGCCAACTCTGACGGGTTATAAATTCCCTTTTATTTGGGCGCAAAAAAATATTAAATAAAAGTAAAAACAACCGACGATGAAAACAGTGGAAGAAGGATGGAGGAGGAGAATATCGGCCTGACTATGCATTTATTAATACTACTAAATCGTTGTGAGAGTTGCTGTGGTGACAAATATACGGAAACTTTTACCCGAGTGATAAAATATTATTGGAGAAAACTAAAATTTTTGATTCAATATACTTAATCGTCAATGTGTTTATACCTTAGTTGTTTGGATCGATTCAAACACGAAGATTTTTTGCTCTTTTTATTTTTTCTTGCACGTTTTAATTTAAATTTTAAAACGGCTACATAAATACCAACAATATATAACGAATAATTAAAATAATTTAAAGTTTTATCATATGTTTATATTGTTTTACTATGCAACTTGATTTATTTTGCTATAGTTCATTTTTTGAAAATATATTGTTCAACGATGAATTAATTTTTTTTCTGTTTTCTACTTATTTTAAATGGAATTAACGCAATCTATTATTTATCTACAGTTATTTTATATTTTATCATAATCTGACTCTTTCATCAACGTGTCCTACAATTTTTTTTTTAACAAAAACAAAATTCAATCAAAGGAAAGATCCACACAAAAATATTTCGTTAACAATTGAAATCGGCGACAGTAAATTGGTCATTCGACTGTTTCGTCGTTTCCATTTTTCCATTCGCACAGAAACATATACACAGGTGTCTATATACGTACGCACACCAATTTTCCGATGCGTGTCTCTCTTATTTTCTCTTTCTCTCTTTGTCATACTTACAAAACGGTCTAGTCGTATTGTAAAAAAAAAAAAAAAAAAGAAAAAACGAAGAGAGCTCGCGTAAAAAAATCGACGACGACTACGATTATTTTTTAAAGTCCGTAAACCGCCGCGTGACTCCGATTTAGCATCGACGCTGACGAACCGCACGGAATTTGCGCGCCTATGCGCCTGTCTTTTTTTTTAAACGTCGGTCATTTTTCTCTTTTTCTACCTCTATTTTCTTCTTTTTTCCTTTTTTGTTTCGATTCCATTATCCTGGAGCTGAGTTAACTACTCGACGTTGCTGGGGGGAGATGGGAGGGGAAAAAGAGAAGAAAAACAAAAAATCCATCGCGAAAAAAAGAGCTTCGCGCCTCGATTTTTCAGTTTATTCAAGTTACGACACACAGTTCGGCCGCGAACAAACGGCACGTCGAAGCAGAGAAGTGGAAAGTGCCGTGGAAAAAAAGGAACGCGCATACGTTCGTGCGGTGTATGCGCATACATCCCTGATTGTTTCTCACGTTGTTGTTTTTATATGCATATTAAACGAGATATATTTTCCAACTGATTGACAAGTATTAATTGTGGAATTCAATCGACGGGAATTTCTCGCGTACACAAAGTTTTCATTACGTAAACCTTATAAGTATTAAAATCTATGATCGAAAATTCATTGATGAAAAAAAAAATTGAATCCTGAAAAATTATTAGTAAAATCGGTTTTTTTTTTTATGAAAAGAAGTTGGCAATGCCTTTTAAAATTAATTCTATTCTAATTAAAAAATTGTTATATTATATTTAATTACCAAGAGATAACGATACTTTTGCGAAATTTTGATCATATTTGCTCGTTTCGTACGCACAACAAAGTTTGTAGCAACGTATCTCCAATTTTCTCTCACGAAGTAATTCGTTAAATTACGCATCTCTCGTTATCAAGTAATGCAAACGAAAAGAACACCGACGGAGCAGAGCGGGATAAGAGAAACGAGTATAGCACGCAGGCACGAAGCTTACTAACTGCATGGAAAGAAAGAGAGAGAAAGAGAGTCGAGTTAACTAGTTTATTTCCAGGCCATTAAACAAATCGTCGGTTATATATACAAGAGAAAAGGAGGATGAGTTAGAGCGAGCCGAGAGCTTCTACTTCCTCTTTCTCATCCGAGTAGAGAGAGAGAGAGAGAGAGAGAGAGATAGAGAGAGAGATGCGGGAGGGGGGGGGGGGGTAAAGGAAAGGTACAAGAGACTGAGTTTTCGCGTAAGTCAAATATTTTCGCGAAATATCGCGAAGGGATTTCACAAGTTTCTCCGAGATTCTCATCGCTCTCTGACAAATAGCTAAGTACTATCGCTCCTTTTCTCTCTAACTCTCTTCTTCCGTCCCCTTTTTTTCTCTCAAACTCGACCTGTAACCTCTACTTTATATTTTTCGTCTCACTCAACTCTCTCTCTTGTTGACATTTTCTTTTTTTTTTTTTTGCGGAAACTTGAGAGTTCATAAGTCAGTCGCGCGGTTGAAAAGCAGACGGCACGCGACGCAACTACTTTTTCAACTCGCACGCGGTTAATTCATCTCGAAAATTTTCCGCTCTCGCGGACCAAATCGAGAGTAATCGAAAATGTAAGGAAGAAGAAGCTCGAGTTCTCTTTACTTTTAACGATGCATTATTCATAATCACGTCGGGTTGTCAATGACGAGCTTTACCTTTAATTGCATTCTTCCTCATAGTAAAGTAGACTTTCTTGAAAGAGTTTTCTCCTCTTTGACTTCCTCTTTCTCTTTCTCTCTCGAGGGAACTGTTAGAGCCGAGCGTCAGTAGTAAAGGTAGTTCGGCGGGAATTGACCTCTGTTTTTATCGGCGCCGAGTGATTTAGGGAATGGGTTTCCTTTTTTGCCGCGGGTGTTTAACGGGCCGCCGCTGGATATATTTTTATGAGGGGAGCTCGAGTCCGAGCGCGATTTTATTCGTTTGGCTGCCGGTTGTAATGATGTTGTACTTGCGGAACTTTATGCGCCTTTTTTGTGGAGGAACTCAGGTTATATTTCTCTTGATTCAGCGATTAAAATCTGCATTTCGAATATTATTTATTTCATCCATCTGATATTTGTTTAGTTTTTTGTCAATAAAAACTTAATATTTTTCAAAGTAATTATCATATTAATTTTGCAATGCAAAAAAAAAAAAAAAAAAAAAAATACATCGTCGTATGAATTATACATTTTTATTTAAAACGTTAATTAAAATAAATATGTAACTTTAAAAATGTTTTGGTTATAGGTAAGTGTTTACAAGAATTTCAAGGAAACAACATCGATCGTGAGTTAATATATTTTACATTATAAATTTTATGTTATTCGTGTTTATCTGCGATAAAAAATTATTTCTTTGTCTCGTAAATATAACAAGCTAACAATACAATAGTTGCTTTCTAATAAATTTTATATGGTCGACTGTACAAGTACTCGAACAGCAACTACTGAAATTTAAACGAACTCACAGTAATAATTCATCCAATTATCCCTGGTATTCTCTTCTCTTAAAGCTGCCACGCGAGGATAATACATTTCTCGAGTTGGGGGGTGGAGGCTTGGATACTGCAATAAAAGTTGATACACCGGAAATAAAAAGCTCGAAGCCAGGAAAAGCGATAGAAGAGGAATACGCGCGAGACCGTATATACATATATGTACATATATGTGTATGCACGCATACAAATATACATTCACCGGGGGAGACCAAAAATGGCGAACGAATCGCGCATCGCGAATAACCTACATACCAATGTACGCGCGCACGTGTGCCCAGAGAAAGAGAGTGAGAGAGAGAGAGAGAGGAGAGGACACACAGGATATTGGAACCGGATTACATATTAGTCCTGCCCCTCCCTGTCGTCGGAGACGATCGTCGCAGTACTATACGCGAAACGAACACGTTCGCAGGAAATCGAGTTTTATTCGGATATCCGGGAGACTCGCCTTCCTCCCCCCCATTTGGAAACTCCTTCTGTCCTCGAAATTTACACGCCGTACTGCTTTTCTTTCTATCGTTCTCTTTGGTATGCTCGCTGAATTATTTTACTTTATCTTTTTTTTTTTTTCAATGGCAATGCTAGGTTAGTTGCGCGGTTTTTCTTTTTTAACGAGAACTGTTATGTTTTCAAGTATGCGGTTTAAACGAACAACGAACGGACATCTGTATGGGTACGAGTCAATAGTGAATGTACAACGGATAAAATTGATTGGATATTTTAAACAGCAATTTCTCGATAAATCTAATCGAATATTTTTGTAAAGTTTTGCGTTCATAAATTCATTCAATATCTTCGCGTTCGTTATACACGAACAAAAAAATTGCAAGTTTGTTTGTGAAAAAAAAGAAAGGAAGAATTTATTGGATTCTAGAAAACTACAATTGTTGCTGGATTGGGGGGGGGGGGGGGAGAAAAAGGGGTAAAGGATGGAAGTGGCAGAAATAGAGATCAAAACTCGTTATCCGAGCGCTAAGGTTAAAGAGCAACTAGGAAAAATACTCTCGGCCACTTGATTAACGAGTGTGGGCAGTTCGTTTTCTCCCCACCTATTTTTTTCCTCCCTTCCTTCTTCCTTTACGTTTCTTTTCTCCGACCCCTCCGCTATCTTTCTTGTATTCGGTGAGTCGGGTTCTTAATTAAGACAGGCTCTGGCTCGGAATAATTAAAGTCCTTGCGGCCGTGTGAAAATTCAAGTAGCGGGTTTTCTTTGTAAATACTGCTTAAATTTTTCAGTTCCCTATCGGCTCGGGCACTGCTGTTTATGAATAATCAAGAAATTGATGCTACAGTTTAATTATTTCAAAACTGACGAATGAAAATGCATTTATTTCTTAAATTATCATTTCTTAATTATAATTTTTTCAGTCTAATAATTATGCATATAAATCACGTTATTTAAAGAAAATTTTTAATTGAAATACTTGCCACTATTTGCTCTTAAAAATTATGTTTGAAAAAATTATAAATTTTTCATCATGTAAATAGATTTATCTTTTTTAAGTGCAGATATTTTTCTTTCATATTAATTCAAGTTTAATAAAAAATTAATTTAAATATCCAAATCACAAATGATTTATTCAAATTAAAGATTAAAAATACATAAATTTTTTAATTCACAGTAGGTACACACAGAAATTCGTTTACATCTATAATCGTAAAGTAAACTCGCATAAAAATCACCTAAAGTAACGGTTTAAGTACAAATATCTCACGATTTACTTTACTCAGGCGTAATTTTCTTAAACAAATCGGACGGATCTTTCTCGTAAAAAAGAACAAGCTCGCTCGTTATTTTTCCCTCTACGAACTCGCTCAAATACCGAGAGAGCGGTGCAGCAATTCGGTTTGAATTTCCCGCCGCGACAGAATAGAAAGAGAGAGAAGTGCATAACCGCTAATCGTACGCATACACACGCTCGCGCGCGGATAAAGAGAGGGACAAGCAAACGGAACTCGAGAGAGAAAGAGAGAGAGAGAGAGAGAGAACAAGCGAGCAGGAGAGAAAGAGAGAGGGAGTAAGAGAGAGAGAGAGAGAGAGAACGAGCGAGCAGAAGAGAAAGAGAGAGGGAGTAAGAGAGAGAGAGAGAGAATCGCTTTGGTTTTCCAGAGAAAAAGAGAGAAAGTTCAGGCACGAAGCGGGCCGTTATCGGGCTTTGGACGTCCTTCTCCAAATGTTTGTTCGGCGAAAATATGTGCGCGAGTGTCTGCGTCCCGACGATAAGAGCCTCGTTGCACCCGCTCATCGCGTGCATCCGCGAGTAGAGAAATACGATAAGGGAGCAATGAGAAAGAGAAAGGGAAAGAAAAGCTATAAACCGAATGGCCGAACATCTTTTCCACTTGACTAGAGCTCGAGGAATGTAAAAGAGGCGCTTTTCGATTTCAGAGGGCAAAAGTGAGAGACCGAGAGAAAGAGAGAGAGAGAGAGAGAGAGTTGGAAAGCGCTTTTCGGCTAAAGAAAGCGAGTCTCTCTGAATGGGCTTAGCAGTAAGCGAGTCTTTGAATTCGTTTGCGAGTGTTAGGCCGGGGCGCGCGCGTTCCTGTCCTGTCTCGTGCGAGAATGTGTTGGCTTGAACGTTTGCGCAATTACGTTTTTGCGAATTAGCCGGGTCGTCTTCGTTATGCGCTACTACGAGAGTTTATAAAAGTAATTAGTTCTTACGGGTTATGTGCACGTGCGTATAGTTTTACTTTTGTAGGTGAAAAACTAATTTTGGTGATTGCACGAACGGACGTGAATACGAGTAACTTTCAAATATAATACAAATCCTGTTTTAATATTGCTTTGAAATTTATTCGTTGATATTAACAGGTTTAATGCATTTTTTAATTTTCCATGTTGATTAGAAAATTAAATTTTTCTTATTCTTTTTTTTTTCCCAAAATTATTTAAGTTTCAATGAAAAGAATATATCTTGTTTTAGCAATTTAAAAATAAAACTATAATCACATATTCTATTCGTACAATTAAAGATTCAAGTATTCTTTTAATAACTATAAATAATCAAACGAAAGAGAAGATATAATGGAAGACGAGTTTAAAATAATCAAGCTCCACTCGAAGGAAAAAATTGAGTATAGAGAGATAAGAAGATAATATTTTTCATCATTCTATCTTGAGCGAGTTTCTTATTTCTTCGTAAGGCAGTAACTTCAAAGAGAAAGAAAGATAAAAAGAGACAAATGGAAAGAGAGAGGAGGAGAGCCGTTTGTCTGATCACGAACTAAATGTGCTTATCTTACCCTCTAATTACTGTCGATTAAGCGTTCGAGGCAGAAATAGCAACGACGCTCCATCGGAACATTATCAGCTCCCTCGAGACGGAAAACGTGGAGACGGTCAAGGGTCTATTAGATAGGAGCGTTTGTATGCCGTGTGTAGGCTTAACATTGTCATAAAGACAAACGCCTACGCTTTGCCTATATATAACCCATGTATGTGTATTATATTGATTCTCCACTGATATTGAACATTTTTTTTAATCGTTTATTAATTAAGAAACGGTTATTTGTTAATAATTTTGTTGTATTGTAGTTAATAAATACAATATGCACTTATTATACATAGATGGTATTGTAAATATCGTTGTTAATTTCCGTTCGAGTTAGTATTCGAAAAATTTTTAAAAAATGAATATAATTTCCAATGTTATCAATAGAAAATTCAACGCTTAAAATAATTCAATTACATATCTCATTTAAATACTGATTCCGCGTAAAATGATATAATACGAGAACCAAAGAGAAAACGATAGATATAAGATCCTCATTAATTGGAACAAAATTAACGGTCGTTCAAATTCCCCACTTATTCATTAAACCGAATGACTTTCCATTGAACTTGCGAAGCTTACGAAGAACAATTTAATCCAACGTCGCGACGGTTAAACTCATCGCATAATTGTCCAAGACGCGCGAGTGCCTAGTTTGTCTTCGAGTAGCCAGTTCTCAAGGCTTGGTTTCTCCGCTGGTCGTACAGCTTGACCGCGAGCGCATATTTCGAGTGACGTTTTGACTCTGACGGCGAAGTCGAGAGGTGGGACGAAAAGACTTTATTGTGTGGGAAGCAGCGAGGAAATTGCGAGATGATGATGAATCTTGTGCGGTTTTTCACACCGACGGGCATGAGAAATATAGACGAGTGGATAAGTACGACAAGCTTATTGTGGTGAATGATTTGAGACCGAGTACATTATAATATTGAGGTTTTAACGGGACGTTTCTATAATATTATAATACTAATAATGTATTTTTAAATTTTTGAGAAATTCATTTATGCATTGTATGAAAATAAAGTTGACACAACGTTTGGTGTCAAATTTATCTTAACTTTATTTAGAAGCCTAACATATTTTAACCAATTTTCAGTGATCTTTTATACTTTGTTAACAATTATTTTAAATTACACTTTTTACTCTTATTCGTATTTGAAAACGCTTGGCAATCTTTAATTTTTTATTATTTATTTTCGTTGAAAAAAAAAAAAAATTTTAAATTTCTTTTACAGAGCCGTGAAAATTCGAAAATTAAAATAACAACGGCCATAAACTAAAAATGTCCAAGTTTCTAAGTAAAGCCGGAAGGGCAAAACAAGTTAAACAATGCATCCTCCTACGGTAGACGGGAAATCCAGCAGCAGTTTCTAGGTACTAAAACCAGGGAAAAAGGAGCCGCCTATTCCTTCCACAGCCACTATACGCGTTGTACAAGTTAAAGCGAAGAGACTCTTTCCTTTTTGCCTCGAGAGAGAGAGAGAGAGAGAGCGAGCGGCGGCGAGGTTCGCGAGGTCGCGCGTGGAAGATGCATGGCGCTGCGCACGTTGTTGGCCCCCATAATTCTGCGTCCGATTTGACAGGGGGGAAGTAGGTACAACCCCTCCCTGTCTCTCTCTCTCTCTCTCTTGATGCTGTTACACTATGCATGGAACGCCGAGATGTCGCTAAAGCGAAAGGAGCGTGCACGAGAGAGAGAGAGAGAGAGAGAGAGAGAGAGAGAGAGCAGAAGTAACAAAATGTTTGGATGGAGTGGGAGAATACAAACATTGTGAACTCTTGCGTTTCCTGGGTAAAAAGCGAGACAGTGAATAAGAGGACGCGGTGTTGTTAGAAAAGCCGGCGACGCGTATACTTTGTGAGCTTTTCTGCGGTGTGTAAGGGAACCCCGACGCACAACCATCTCGATGAGACGGAGCGACTTACAATTTTTTATCCACTTAGCTAGTGAGATGCCAGGAAAAAAAAGAGCGAGAGAGAGAGAGAGAACGTAAAGTTTGAAAGGCGTTAATTATTTCTGTAATTCTCTTGTCGTTAATTGCTCATCGATTGTAAATATCTGTACATATGCATATCTCTATGCATCAGTATATACGTATCGTTGCGTACGTAACTGGGAGTCTTTAATAAAGATTCTGCGTTTCGAATTTCTCTATTTTCTTTATAATTATTATTGATTTTTTTTTTATAATTGTAAAAATATTGTTGGTATTCCCGATTAAAGAAAAAATATTATCTTTTTAGGTAGTCACGTTCGGTGCAATTTAAAAAAATCGATAGTTATAAACATTTTACTATTATAACTTGTGACTGAAATTAATTCTTATAAGCATTGGCTTATATTTTTTAATTATTATTAAACATAAAGCACAATTTGAATCTATTTTGTTTCACGCAGTTTATTAGTCTAAATATGTTATGTTTCACTCAAACATCTAACCTTTGTATATTAATAAAAAAGAATTTTAATTTTTTATGTATAAGCGAAAATGAATGTAGTAAAATTAATATATTTTTAAATTTTCATAATCTATATGGGCAAATAATTAGTGTTCACCGAGTTTACTTTATGCAAAATATAAATTTTTGTATTATTTTTATATTTAAAATACATCGTTGCAAAGACAAGTTTATGATTTTTATATTTATCACTCATTCTTCGCTTGCATTCGCAAGTATGAAAAGCTACCATTAAATAAAGTTTTTATGTGTATTTTCAATGTAATTTTAAAAAATATAAAAATAAAATCTTGAGAAAAAAGAAGAAAAGAAAGTAGACAATACTCAAAAGTTTCTCCAAAATCGTATCGCATATAAAACAACATTATCTCTCTAAACCGTTTACAAGAAAAAAAGCAACGAATACAAGATACAATATAAAATCCCCATAAATATGAAATTATCAGAAAGAAAAAAAATGAAGGAAAAGAAAAAGCTAGAGGACGTTTGTTTGTGTGTGTGTGTGTGTGTGTGTATGTTTTCTTTTTGTCTCAGTTACACAGCTCACGGCGAATATTTCTGAAAGAAAGCATCTTTTTTCTTTTCCTTTCTCTCTCTCTCTCTCTTGCTCTCTTGCTCTCTTGCTCTCTTTCTCTCTCGTAAAGTGTTAATATCACGATGGGCGCAAAGTGTGTAAGCACCTTCTCTATTTTTCAGAGAGCTTCTTTTTTTCTTCCCTCCCTTTTATCCCCTCCGACTTCCTGTCTTTTTTCCACAATAATACTATACAGCAGAGCAAGCTCTTCTTTCTCCTCGCTGTTGCATCTCGTTCGCCGTATGCAACGAGAATCCGAAGAGAGAAAAAGAAGCCCGAGAGAGAGAAAGAGAGAGAGAGAGAGAGAGTGAGAGAGAGAGAGAGAGGGAGAAGGAGAAGGAGTGGGAGAAAGACTCTCGAACGAAGCCCGTAATTTAAAGCGCCGAGATGCGTTGTCCCTTGTGTGTGGCTCTGGGTACATATATATGCATGCAAGTAAGCTATGCACTCTCGAGCGAAGAAAAAGGAAGTGGAAAGCGAGAGAGGGGAAATTTGTACGTTAAAGGCAATAGCGGGAGCCTCGCTCCGGGAGTATAGACAAGCGACGATACGATGAGCCGTTGGGTCAAAAGGGATAAAAGAGAAGATGAGAAGAAGAAGAAGGAGAAGAAGAATTTGTGAGGGAGCAAGTGCGAAATAAAAGAAGAGGCGAAAAAGGGAGGAGCGAGACACGTAGCTTTTTCAACAAAGTTGCACCGACGCCGGGGCTGCTGCTTCAAGTTTTTAAACGGAGTGTCATCGGCACCTTCTCTCTGTGTTCTAGTACAACCGTTTAACCCCTTGAGTCGAGGCCAGCTTCTCTCTCTCTCTCTCTCTCTCTCTCTCTTTCTCTCTCTCTCTCTCTCTCTCTCTCTCTCTCTCTCTTTCTCTCTCTCTCTCTCTCTCTCCCATACTTCGCATTCGATTTTCTCGACGATGAAAACCAACAAAGATTTAGAAACTAGTTGTGTATACTGGATATCGAATTTAAAAAGAATTTTTCTTGCGATTTATTTTGTTATCGAATCGTTGAAATTTTTTGCTTCCCATCTATCGCACCAGTATAATTCCCTTTCCCTCTCTATTTTTTCTTCATCCTTGTTTCAGAGTTCTTGTGTGAAAACGAAGAGTAAGGTTTGTTGAAAATCAATTATGCAAATATAGAGATTTACTAACGGACCAATATTGGAACGTTGCCGGTACGATAACGACGGTCACTTGATATTAATGAACCAGTATCGATTCAATAACGGATTAGTGTCTAATTAAAGATTAATCGCTGAAAGAATGTTCGAATGCCGTGTTGCACAGCGAAAACGTTTTGTCGGGTATCTGTTGATATGCTGATTTATATTTTTAAAATAGCTCGTGCGCATCGTGTTAAACGTAATGTTTACATTCTTGAAGCATTGATTAAGTTATAACACATTGATAGCAAATAATTGGTACATATAAAAAATCACATTCCCTTTTTTTTTTTTTATTAATAAAAATGCTTATCGAGCATCATTATAAATATTACGTAACTTAATTATCGCCAATCAAACCGAATTATTTATTTATTATACAGTTTACTGCATTATATCGAAGTGTCATAATGTAAAAAAAAGGAAAATGAAGTAGGAAAAATATATTCTGAATTATTTATCGCTGTAATTGTTCTGATCATTAGCTCAGCATACACAGGTACAAACATTTCACCTATTCTAAAAGAAAAAAAAAAAAAAAAAAAGAAAAGAAAAGCACTTATAACATTTTACCAACATCGTTAAAAAAAACGAACGAGTTTCTCGCTTTATTTTTTTACATCCAAGGCTTGCCGCATGGCTTGTAGAAACTGAACGGACCGGGCATTAAGGTTTTACGACGCTTACTTCTTTCAGTATCTCCCTTTTCTCTCGGTGCACCCGGTTATTTTCTTTAACCGCTCGGCGCTGCAAAATCGGCTTTGTTTGCCTAGCTCTTGCCGACGACGCGTAAGTGGAAACTCTTAGAAGGAAAATATGTATCTTTCACTTTGCGTTTAAAGATAGAGAGAAGATGCATTTTTTTTTATTCAAATAATGTCTCCGTTTCTCTCAATTTTACAGTCGTTTTATGCCGGTTGTCTTGTCCTGCGAATTTATTCTCGTTATTTTGCCAAATGCAGAATTTGAAACACACGAATTTGTTCAATTGAAATTGTTCAGTTGCTTTTTCATCTAGTGAAATTGTTTACCGTCCAGCCCAAACAATTTTTGTTTTACCAATGCTAGTACAGATTAAAATTTTCGAATACCGATCCATATACCGAAAAATAAAACAAAGTGATATTACTTTTATTTTCAATTTAAAACAATAAATCATCGTTAAGACAAGCTTTTCTCACGAGTAAAAACTGGACGCTGGCTTATACACATATAATATGGAAAAATCACGAGGTCGATCCGTATATATCTGTCGGGTCTTTCGTTCAACTTCCGTCGTCTAATTCATCAATCGCCGAGACAACCTCGAATGAGGGAACGAGAATTAAGCCGAGATAGAAAACTTCTCGGTGTGGTTCGTTAGCTTGAATTTTTCATGCGCGCGAGATTTACTTTTGCTTGATTTTTTAAGGGTATTTCATTTCGAAAATAGAGACGTGTTTGCCGTTCTATCTCTCTCAATTTTTTTCTTGATTTTTATTCAATCTGGATTGTACGGAAAGCTATGTGATTTATTGAAGTGTCGAGAGAAGCTTCGGATTGGTAAGATGCTTGCTTAGCCCAGAACGAAGACGAGTTTTTTTTCTTTTTTTTTTTTCATAAAGACTATTAATATTTATATTAAATTGAATAATAAAAGGATAACAAAGATTCGCGATTGAATAATTTATATTGGATGTAATTTATAATGAGACTCGAAAGCAAAAAGAGCTTACATTATTTATTGAATTGAAAATATGATAAATGTTTCTGGAAATAAAAAATTTATAAATTATTTTTTATTCACTAGTATGAGAAATGTCAAAATATAAATTTTGACTGTATTTGTTAAGATTTTATTTTGTATTAGTCGCGACATACAAACAATAAAATTAAGAAACGAAAAATTTAATTTATTCAGTATGAATTTTTCATTAGAAACATTATACATCAATTATTTTACAAAAAAGAATTAGAAAGAAATTATGTCAGTGGAATATATTAAAATCCGTATGAAAATTAGGTAACATTTCTACGCGTGTCTCTAAAATTAATCAAAAATAATAAATCTTATTTTATTGCAAATTTAATAATTCTGTAGTAAAACGAAAGACTTTGCGTTTAAATTTGATTAATAAAAATAATTGAAAAACTATTAAAACAATTAATCAACGTAATGAAAATAAAAATTGGTAATCACGTAAAATGTACATATAAAAAACGAAGAGAGAGAGAGAGAGAGAGATATATAGAGTAGGAGAGGGAGGGGAGAGGAAAGGACTTCGTTATTCGTCAGAAGAGACAGCATCTATATCAGCGGTCAATATATATTACATTCCAGTGTCGCAGGAACGTCGAATATTTATTTTGTATTCATTTATTGAATTGCGGATGCGCACCGGGAAAGAGATAAAAATAAGATAAATGACGAAGGGACAATATAGCGGTGGCGGCGGTCGAAACCATCGCGAGAGTTTGTTAACGCGCGGAAGTTGACGTGAAAAATGTTGGCGCATGTTCCAGCGATTTCGCTAATTTGGGGAACTTTGGTACGGTAAAAAGTATACACGCGGACAGATTCGTATTACGCGCACATGCACGAACAAGTTTAATGAGATAAAGATAATGACGGGGCCACTGGATGCATGTGCATATACGAACTCTCCCGACACGTTGATGCGCTCTCCCGTAAGGTCCATTTATCACAATTGCATTTCGATTCGTTCGTTTCGAGAAAAAATTTGCGAAACCCCGTGTGTACGCGCGCGCGCGCGCGCGTGTGTGTGTGTGTGTGTGTGTGCCTACCCGCGTCCAACTACCCTCCGATTTTTTGGAGGGACATTTCAGCTTTATCGGCGATGCAAAAGAGAGAAAGACAGGAAGAGCACGATTAGTTAGATGCTCACGATTCGGTCAATGCATATCGAGAGAGAGAGAGAGAGAGAGAGAGAGAGAGAGAGAGAGAGAGAGCAACTGCCGTGTCGATAATGTGTAGAATAAAACAAAATGCAACAAAAACGTTAAATTACGTTAAGCCAACGTTTGAGTTGATCTGTGTAAATGACAACTTATTTTTTAACATAAATATTTTTTTTTATCTCGGATTATACGATCTTTTTTTCGCTCAATGATTCAAAATTATTGACGATGGTTTAACGGTAAAACAAATTTTTTTTTTTGCGAAATTTTTAATTTTTTTTATCCTAACACGTAAAATATATTTACTTAAAATTTATTTCCACTAGTATTTTGTTTATTCAATGTCAATAGGATTTTAAATACTAAAAATGAAAAAAAACCTAATGTCTTAGATTATTTCGCTAGTCGGATAAAGCGCAAGATTTTCATCACCTTTTTTGGTAAAATCTCGGGCAATGATCGATCGACTTATCACGACCGATTTGTCGTGGCGCACCGCGTACTACGAATAAAAAAAACGAGTTCAGAGTAGCAAATAAAAATAATAAAAAATAAAGAAAAGGAATCTAGGAAGAAGAGAGAAAATAAAAAAAAGGAGAAAGAATTTCACGGCAGAACCGCGAGAAAGAAAGAGAGAGAGAGAGAGAGAGAGAGAGAGAGACAGTGAGAGGGAGAGTCATAGCAGTGAAATGAGAGTAGATAAGGGGAGGTAGCACGGGGGATTCGATTTATCGCTGATAAGAAACGGCGTAACCGTCAGACTCAGATTGGCCTATCAGAGATGGCGCTTACGTGCGATTTTATTTCCTCCCTCCCCCTTCTTCTTACTCAGCGACCTTCTCTTTCTCTCCTTTTCATTTTTTTCTCACTTTCGGCCGATCTTTTACCCTGCCAATATTTTACCTTAAGGGATTTATGCCGCGGCTCTTCTTGTTCATCGCGTTCTTTTCTATACATTTTCTCGCACTCTCTTTTCCCTTCTTTCTCTTTCGTTTCAAATTTCTAGGGTTGTTTTACGTTTGAGCTACAAACCACGGCAATTTGTTTGCTCGCGCTCTCACAACTTGTCCAAATAGCTCTCGAAGGGCTTCTACTCCTTTCTTTCTTTTTTTTTTTGACAAGATTCTTTCAACGCGTTTTCTTGCTACCGCCACTTTTATGCCTTTCTCGCGAACCATTATACTTTGATTTTATGCCGAACGTTCATAGAATTCAAATTTTTATATCGCCGTTGACGATGAGATATTTTTTTGCGATATCGTCGCGTTGGTAAAGAGCAACGATGATCCCTCGAGACCTTTTTTCTTCTTCTTATTATTCTTTTTTGTTTATTTATTTATTTATTTTTTTTTTAAATAAAAAGAAAAATATAAGAAAGGATGAAATCCGAGAAATCATGGATTTTTTTTCGTAAATCGCAGTTATTGGTAATTTCACGACTGTTGGCATCTGAAAAGATTTTTATCTCTTGACCCTTTGAAAACATATCTTTAAGAACGTTTCTTCTTTTTATTAAACTATTCATCGAATCACATCCTTGCCCTTAATTTTCCTCTTAATATACAATATTTTAAAGTTTCTTACAAATATTATCTTTAGAGAAATGAAAATTTGCATTTCAACAATATACGTTTAACTTTTCAAGAAGTTATTTTATATAAAATAATCGGTAAAAATAATAAAAAATGTACTGATAAAATTTAAAAATAATATTTGCTTTTAAAAAAGAAACTAAAACGGATCATATGATCGTAAAGTATGCAAAGGAAATATTTTGTTCTATCGGTTTGTGTAAACTTCAAATTTCATAATTATATAAATTTAAAAATAATATTTATTATATTTATTTTAAAATATTTACCTACTAATGTGAAGCTATTATTCAATTCATCAGAATTAAAATCATTTTACTTCGAAAGTATATAGTAAAGAAATCAATACATAAATATATTATTTCTTTTCTGCAAATTTGTATAAAGAATCCCTCATTAATAAGAAAATATCCAGAAATATATATATATATATATATATATATAACATAAGCAATAAATCTAATCGACAAAACAAACAATTCTACCATATATTCAAAATAATCTTTTAATTCAAATGGCATAATTTTTCGAAGCTTCAACGAAGAAAAAGAATGAAGAAATAAAAAAAGCTCGCGCGTTTCCAGGCCCAACCCTCGATGAGATCGTGCCGATAACGAGGCACAAAAAAAATAAAGAATAGAAAAAAAATGATAATGCCGCCCCTTTTGAATTTTGAATGCGTCGTGTATATACATATATATACAGAAGAGAGGAGAAAGGAAGATAGAAATCCGCACGTACATATCCACGCACAGGCGAAAAATCGATATCTCCGCGAGCGATCAATTGATTTGATTTTCGGCTTCAGATACGATTGGAACGGCTGTCCAAGAATTCCAATATTTCAGTCCCTCCCTTACCTCCACGACCTCGGCTACATATACTTTTTTCATCCGCGGCTCTTTTCAGCAGGGCAGTCACGTAGCCAAGGGTAGTAGTATAAACGCAATGAGAGAGAGAGAGAGAGAGAGAGAGAAGAAAAGATAGAGCGAGCGAGCAAAAGAAAGAAAGAAAGAAGCTCTAAAATCATTTTTGAAATGGATGGTTTCTATCTTTGCTCTTCCTTTTATGTCTCCATCTTTCTCTCTCTCTCTCTCTTTCTTTCTCTGTCTTTCTTCTTTCCCTCTCTCTTTCTCTCTTCCTTCTTTCCGCGTCGTCTCCTTTTTTCCATCGACGTTTATTCCGCGGGTCGTGGAGCCCCCAATCGATGATGAAGTAAATCGCACGAAACGACCGTTCGACTGTAAATTGTCCCCTCTCGCTCTCCCTCTCTCCTTCTCTCTTTCTTCTCTCGGGTATAAGCTCTGTATGTATATGCGAGCGAGTGTACAATCGTGTTCAAATGTTTCTCTTTATATAGGTGAGTATACGCGTGCGCGCTCTTACGGATATATCGAGTATGTACATATAAACGATTCTGAATGTTTGTGTATGTGTATATATATATATATATATACGACCGTGCGTGGACTTTTCGTCGGGTTATCCTTTACAAAATGTATTGTCTCTCATCGTCGCCGACTTTATCTACTTGACGCAGACTCTTCCGCATCGATAAAGGTGTTTTTTTTTCTTGAAATTTTCTCTCGTTGTCTCTTTTTTTTTTTATTAACGCTATGAATAAAGCTGGCGAATTCTTGACGACGGAGTTCAGTCGAATGTAATAGTGCAAAAAATAGTTAATTGTGTGAGTAGTACTTTGAAAACAGTTGCGAAATTGTATGGATTTTTCGTATATTATTTAATTTTGAATTTTTTTTTTTTTTTTTAATATCATCAATTTATCTTATTAAATCGAACTAGAAAACATTCTATTTTGTAATAGTAAAATTATGACGTTTTGCGTACACATTTGATTGTTTTTCAACTCTATTAAAGAACTTATTGAAGTAAATATAAATCACTCCACTAATAATAAGTCCTTTTATTAAAAGGTCAAAGTTGTTACTCGAAAAAACTACTGTACGTCAATGAATTTTTTATTGAATTTCATATTGCCGGATTAAAACTACAATAAAATGAATACAATTTGAGAAATCAGCCCATATATATATTCGAATGACAATGGCTTTATTATAACACGGCTTTCCAATTAAAAGTATCAATCTAATTGCAGACAATAATCAAATATGGACGAATGAACTTATAAAGTATTACATAATAATTGACGAGTAATTTTAAATTGGAAATTAATTTTTTATAAAGTTACTTAACCGTGTATATAAAAGAGCATTGACTGATAAAAATGTCTACAATTAATTTTGCATTTGAAATTGAAATATTTGTTATGCTTACTGCAAAGTTAGTTATGAAATCAATTAAAAATATTTCAAGCTCATAAAATAATAATTATTTACGATTAAAAGGTATTTTAATTTATTTCCATTTTATTTTAGATAATTATATTTTTAAATTAATTGAAGATATTTCAAATGAAAGTTCACCCGTATCATCTTTTGATTTCAAAGCGCCGGTTATTTTTATTCCCATTTACCAAACGCGCGTCATAACTGTCACACAAAATCTCATCGAAACACCGGCTATCCCATATCCATATATTTATTTTTGTAAATATGAAGGAAAGAAAGACCCTTGGAAATCAACTTCTCGGTGCCTCGTCCAAATAAATACACCATTTTCTTTGAAACATCATCGTCCGAAGAAGCAAAAAGCAAAAGCATCGTGCCTCCTCCGCTTTTCTAATCTCGGCTGTCGTGTAAAAAAAAAAAAAAATCAGTGAATTATTGATACGTATATCCCTCTTGTGGCCGCAGGACAATGCAAAGACAACAGTAATGGCCTTGTTAATTATTACTCGCTCGTTAATTATTTATTCGCGCACTCGCGTGCTACTTATTAATACCCCCTTAATCTCTTCTTTTCCGGTCAATTAGCGTCGCGCACATTTCTCGATTTCTTCGCTCCATTACTTACAACCATTTTTTTTTTTTTTCGGCGCCGAGGGATAAATATGTCGGGATTCGGAGGGGGACAAAAGATTCGGTAAAATATAATTATCGGCCCGCATCGCGAAAGCCGCAGTGGAAACGCGTTCGGTTGTTTGTTCTACGGTGGTGAAAAAGGAAGACGCGAAAATTATACGCAATGTATAGGTGGAAATAAAGCATGAGAGAAAGAAATATGGGAGAAATTTGTAAGGTTTGGTTCGTTTGATTATTTCGTTTGATTATTATGTCCTTTCCTACGAACACCTTTTTCTTTTCTTTTATTTTTGGGTTGCGAATAATAACTATATAATACTAAGGTATTGGAGCAAAAAACTATGAGCTATAAAAATAATGTTAAAAATTTTATTAGAAATACAAAAAAATATACATAAAAATTTAATCTTTGAAAAAATCGGATTAAAAAAAATTGATTCTCTTCACCTCATATTTAAAAAAAAAAATTTTAATTTAATATTAGAAAAGTTATTGCATGACTATTTCAATCCAAAAGTTTAAATTTAATTCAATTTGAGTTGATAAAAATATGAAATTCATTGGCCGGCATAATTAACATAATAAATACACAAAATATATTAATATATACGAACTCAAGCGGGCGACATCTTCCAGAGAATTGAATAAATAGTCATTAAAAGTACGCGCTCAGTCTCTAAAACTAACAAACATAATTATTGCTAAGAAAGAAAAGAAAAAGAGAAATGAGAAACACGAAAAAGTGAGAGAAAGCAAGAGAGAGAATAATGTAGCTAGAAAAGCAAGATAGCGGGAGAACAAAAAAGCAACCGAGAGTAGAGACAAGAGAGCAAGAGAGCTAGAGAGCGAGAACGAGAGAGAGAGAGAGAGAGCGAGTAAGAGAACGGGAAGGGGAGAAGAAAGGTGTGTTGTAGTTGAGCCGCTCGGTAGAAAAGGGCCAAGAAACGAAAGCTCCACCGGTGGTAGCGATAAATTCCGTGCTCCGGGACAATCTCGCTTTGCATTCCCTCACGATAATGTCCCTCTTTAATTATTTATCGCCGCGCGGCCAACCGACAGAGAGAGAGAGAGAGAGAGAGAGAGAGAGAGAAAACTGTGTAGCCTTGCCGTGGCTTCGATGAATTTGCAAAAGAAATTAATGACTTGAATTTCATATTTTCCGCAGTGTGCGCTCTGTGTTTTGTTGCCGTTAACGCTACTACCATCGGTGTGTTGTACCTACCCCTTTTACTCGTCATGCAAATTGCCCGGGTGCTACATTACATTTTACAACGCTGCCGAGGCAAATTTTCCGGTATACCTCTTTCTCTATTTCTCTCTCGCTTTCTTTTTAAGCGTGGGTAATTTTAGAAGAATCTTGGGTAGCTCTCGTCGGGATGTAAAACATTTTGGGCTTACTTGAAATATTCAGATTTCATTATTTGCGTGTTTACTTAAGTTATAGAGACGCTTGATTTTTTTTTCTTTTAAAATTATCATTTTTATATATAAACGATTATCAAAAATAATGCATTGAAACGGAAAAATACATTTTAATAACAATTACAATTTATTCGACATTTCAGTTACTTTTGAAAAAATTTATAAAAATAATTAATTTTTTACAAATTTTTAATTAAGATGAAGAGAAAACACTCGCTTGAAAAAAATAATTGCAGATTTTCCGAGTATAAGAAAAACGATGGAGGGAAAAGTAATTGATCGAAGTCGCGACATGAGTCTCCGTTGGGAAATTCTTGGCATTCACATTAGCTGAAAAGAAGTGAAGGCTGAATAGGAAAGAAAAGGAAATAAATGAAAAGAAAGAAAGAGAAAGAGGCAGAGAGAGAGAGAGACAGAGAGTGAAGTTCGCGTTAATATTGTTTTTCTGTTAAATATTATCCAAAACCAATGAAAAACAAAACCAATGTCTAAATTACTATTCATAAATTATCTCAGAAAATATGGAAAATTTTTTAGTATTTAAAATTCAGATGCTTTAAAGTTCGTCAGTACCATACCAATAAAGAAGTAGCATTGCTACAGTCCTTTCTAAAAAATGATCGCATTCTAGTTTTCTCACAAAGAGAAAGAGAGATTACTGAAGAGATGGAAGAGGGGATGAGGAAACGACTTAAACTTTTGAGCGTCAGTGTAGTAGGGTCGAGTCATGGAGGCTTAATTGGGGTCTTGCTCTGAGCTCGCCAGAGCGGAGAGTTAGGAATTACTATATACAGTTAGAAAGTGCTTTCCCCACGGCAACTTTGTTTTTTTTTTTTTTTTTTTTTTTTTTTTTTTTGTGCCCCTTTTTTTCTCCAACGCGTCGCGAAAACTTTCCTTTCTCATATGTGTACATATATACGCACGCATTTAATACCTCGGCGATTTCCGACTCTTGTTATTATTTAATTTAATGAGGACAGTTATGACTAAACCTTTTATATGAACTACTGGGAAAGATAATTTTGTTTCTTTATTGTTTCTTTTCTTTTTCTTTTGTCTTCTGTTTTTGAAAATAAAAACTTTCTAAATGTAAACAAGAATAAATTATTTTATTTTAATCAAAAACAATTGATCATTTTGATAGGATATTAAAAATGAATGCCGATATTGTTACAATTAATTTTTAACCACAATGTATAATTAATTATATTACAGTATTTATATATCGTAGCAATGACTTGTAAATTTATTAAAATTCATACGTACATTATATTGATCGATAAGATATTATAATATTCTGTATCAAGCTAGTAAATTGCTTATGAATATTTAAGCGAAATAAATCATAATTTATGCAAGTTAAAGCATGTATCAGTACAATAAACCAAAACATGAAATTATCTAAATACATTTTGTAAAAGTTATGTTTACGAGGCATAATTAAATTGTAAACAAAAGCTCCCATTTCGCCATATATTAATTACGATAATATATTAATTTTTAAATCACAGAAAGTAATCACGACATACGTAAAAAGTATCGTTCGATAACTTTGCTCGTAACGAATCGGAAATTAAATTCTAATATAGAATTCGTTAAAATATCTTCTTACGCTAGAAACTAGCGTTAATTTTAAAAAGAAAGAAAGAACGAAAGAAAGAGTACTCCACATATATTTCCAAAAATCAGACTTTTCCCGTTGGTAAATTTGACGGGTAGTAAAACGAAAGCCAGAGAGAAGAGTGGCTTAAAAATTATCATCCGCACGCCGGGCTTTATTTAATCTAAAAAGCGAAAGAGAAGACGCGAGCGGGCGTTCGCGTAAAATAAGAGCGTACCGGGCGTTGGGCGGACGTCCCTCGACTGCAATTAATTTCATAACCACCTTACCCTCCTCACCGTTCCCTTTCTCTCTTCTTTCCGTCCGTTTCTTCCCAACTTGGAGAAACCGTGTCCTAGAAAAGGTTTTGCCTTGCTTATATGTATAATCTGTCTCTCTTTCTCTCTTTCTCTCTTTCTCTCTTTCTGTCTCTCTCTCTCTGTCTCCTTCTCTTGTGGAATTTCATACTTAAAGCTATTAACAAAGTTTGCGAGGGCACGGGCTATTAAACAAATTATTATTCGATTCTCGATGTCCTTACGGCCACTTCCTCGTGTACACTCGACGCGCTGCTGCTACTTTTACCGCTCGCCGAGTATTATGCGCCACTGAACTTTCTGTTCCAAGACGAACTTTTCCCTCTCGCTCACTTCGTCTTTCTCTCAAAGCTAGCCAAATTGCCGCTAAAAAGCCGGCCAATTAAAAATTTTCACTATTTCGGCGTTCACGTTTCGGTGCTTTTTCTTTTCTATCTCTCTTTCGCTCCTTCTCTTTTACACACGCGCCCTGGCCTTTTTTTCTCTGTTGTGACACGTGGCACGCGTGTGCCTTATTGTTTCTTCCGTTTCTGCATTTTTTTTCTTACATTTGTTTTTACTTTTCACGGAGTCTTTCTCGAGGTCGCTCGCGATGCTGTTTATTGCTGCAGACTTTTTCAATGTCTATGAAGAAAGCCGAGGCCAGTTTCTCTTTTTGTATAATGGATTACTTCTTGCGCAAAACTGCGAAGGAAAAAAGGAAAACTATATTATGGTTAATTTAACTCTTTTTGAACTAAGACGTATATAACGCGCAACTACATAATTTTTAATGAAATATTTTCACGACTACTTGAAAGTTTGGATAATAAGTCGGTGAACAATTTTAACGAGTATGGAAAAAGGTAAAGAAGGAATTTGAAAGCATAAATTTTCACAAACTTTTGTAAACTATCTGCTTCTTTATTTGTCTTTTCATTTTTGATAATCAAGATTCTTATTTATATGGAATGGGAATAAAAAATTTTATTTTTCTACGGCAAACTAAAGACTTTTTGTTTGAAAATAATCGTATTGAATCGAGCATGAGATATTAGTTGAAAAGTAAATTTCAACAACTAATTGCTTATAATGCGTAAAATATTTTGCTTAAAGCGATGATTCTATAAAAATATCAGTTTTGGTAAAAAGACGCACGCGAAATACAATTTTCCGAAATTTTTAGTTGAATTTTCGACACACATCACTCTTAAGAGCCTCGCGCTTTTTATTTTACCCACAGCGCGCGCCATCCTGTCTATCTTTTTCTTTCTCTCTCCCTTTCCCCCCTTTTCCCTTTCTCTCTTTGTCTCTCTGTCTCTCTGTCTCTCTGTCTCCCTCTATCTCTCTGTGTTTCTCTTCCTTATGCGAATTCGTAGTCCCAAGAGCGATACGGACTGCGTACGTTTCACGTTATAGCAGAGTACACGCTACTGGAATCACGAATTCCTGGAGAAAACCTCGGAGTTTCAGACACGAAGCAGCTTTCGTGGGAATAATAAGAAGATCTCTTGCACTAAATTCACCTCCTGGCTTCTTCGCTCCTCCCCTCTACGAATCATTCTCTAAGGGTCTTCTTTAACTTATACGTAAAAAAGGGTTTGTTTTATGAAATCTATAACTTTCTCGTGCTTGACTTTTTGATTAAAATCAGAAATACAGTATAATATCAGTATGCAGCTTGAAAAAAGGAAACGTTGGAATAGAAATTTCTTACAAAGTTTGGCATCAGATTTTTAATAATTTATTCAGTTTGATATAAATTTCCGCTATATTTTGTTTTTTCTTAAAATATTCTATGAAAACTATAAGAGAATAAATATAGAACAAGTAAAAGAAATTTTCTATATAATCAAACATTCAAATATTAATATTGATTGTTAAAAAAATATTCTTTATTTTATAATCTCATTTCAACATCATTTATTTGTACATTAAAAAAAAAAAAATGAATTAAAGTCGCACAATATTGCCTCGTTAAAATAATAAATAAATAAATAAATAAAAATAAAAGAAAAATCATCTTCGTATGATGCACTTAAATTTTAAAACTAGAAGAAAAGTTTTGACGATAATATTCAATAAAAAGAGTCAAGCCCTCCGGCGCGATTGGTTAAACGTGCCCCTTTCAAAAATTTTCCCTCCTCGAAAGTTTTTCTACACGAACGATGGGAAATTGATAAATCACGTAATGAGCGTATGCCATTAGGTAGGATTTCGACGAGCACTTGAAACTTTCCGCAGTCTGAAGGCACACCGACGGTAATAACTCGTGCAAGCTTTAAGGAGATTGCATAGTTTCGCCATCTTATACTTCTGTACAGTAGCCTTAGTCTCATTTGACTTTTGTAATTCTGGCTCTACCATTTTTACCCTTAATTATCGATTTATATATAACTCAATTATTGTTATTTTCTCTCCCTCTCTTAAAAAATAAAAACTTTAAATTGTCAATATGCGCACAGTGTAACAACTATTACGTGTTTTATTGTCGTTGATAGTAAGAAATTTATAAGCTATTTAAAAATCATTAATAAATTTTATAATTTGCATATATTGAAGTAATTAATTAACGTAAGGTAAGAAAAAAATATTTTTACCGTTAGTTTTTCAGTAGATTATAGTAAATTGAACGCATTTTAAACTCGCCGTAGTAAAAAAAAAAAAAAAAAAACAATTCAATATACAGCTCTCGGTTCTTGGAAAAAACTTTAAGAAAAGTCCGCGTGCACATCCGCATTAATCTCTTATATCTGATATCGACAGCAAAGAAGTTTTCTTGGAGCAATTTTTTTTTATCTTCAAATCGAAGTTCACACTCCCCGCGCATCGAATAAGTTTTTGAAATGTTGTATCAAATATCTCCTTTCCGAGTTCTTATTCTGGTCTTTCTTTTTAAAAACTTTATATGCATGTGTACGACTCTTCAAAATAACTACTTTTTTTACCTTAGCAAATAATACATTTACCAGATTTCAAATTGATATTATTTCAGAAATTTTTTTTTATTTTAAAGGGTAATGGTTTCATAAATTTTTTAAGAAACCATTGATCTATATATCTTAGAAAGCATCAAATTTGAAGAAATAGATAAACAGGGACATACATTCTTAAAGACTTTATTTTTTTTTTTATTTCAGATTTTTGTATTCATAATATATATTATGTAAATACTGAAAGTACAGAAATATATTTCACATTAGCCAGAAAAAAATAGAATTTTTTTAAACTTTATACGAGCAAACTTTCTGAAATGATTTTAAAAACCGCCTAATATTTCCGCAAGTTACTCATGAATCTAATTTCAGAATTTCACCTAACCATATTCAAGAGAAAAACTTAATTACGTATGAATCTTCAAAATTAACAAAAGAAAAAGCTTTTTCTATCGTTGTACCAGAAAAAACAACGTAAAAAAAAATGTCCCTTTACAGTCTCTCATCTGGTAACGAGAGATACGTACACGTGGATACGCGAACAAGAACAAAACGAACGGTTTTCCGAGTTAACGCGCCAGATGAAGAGTTGCTTTTTGTCGAGTCGTCACGAGTACGACGACATGTTGGCCGCGACGTTAAACTTTCGCTTGTCGCCATGAAATTTCGTAGTTCGTTGTCGTGGAATCGTCGGCAGCTTCTCTTACCTTCTCTCTCCCTTGTTTCGGTTATAAATTATACCAGTCCCACGTTATTTTGCGCCTTTAATAAACGTCCCGTTTTCCTCTACCGGTCTCTCGTTGTTATTTTGAAGCTTTGCTTTGAACGAAAGTAAACGAAAAAAAGCCAGATGAAACTAAATAGCGATTCTCCAGAATTTGATAATTAAAATACATGTTTAAATTGGACGGATTGTACACATTTTTTTAGAAAATTAAAAATTCTTTCGGTTTAATTTGTTAACCGGTAGTTCATGTGAATATTTCTTGATAAGAGAGCAATGTCCTTTCAGCTAATTAAGTAAGAAGTTCAAAGTTTATCACTTTATATAACAAACTTCCTTTACAAAACCGAGTCAGATTTCATAATAGTTAAATTATATCCATTAAAGATACAGCCAAGTTTCTAATTTGAAACTATAAATCCACAAGTTTAACCGCATAGAGAGAAAAAGAAGAGTTTGTTATCCCGGCGCACACGCAGCAACATCTTACGTACTTGCAAGGCAACTTTCTGGGAGATATCACTTATTCAGAAGAAGATCTGTAAGGAAGAGCTCGGTAAGAGTTTCATCTCCGGAAAAAGGAGGCTATGACGTAAGCGAATTCACATCGTCGAAGTTAAAAGACAGCCAACACATATGCAGCACTAGCAGTAGCAACAGCAGCAGCATCAGCAGCACTAGTTCGCTTTTGGGGAAGGAAACGTTTCCAGCGGATGAAGTAACGCTTTCCTCTCTTACTCTTTGGCTGTCTCTTTCTCTCTGTCTGTCACTCGTCTAAGGTGGATCAATGCCTCTTCGCGCCGAGATAGTGCACACAAGCGACATGAAGCGCCTAGAAAAAGTAAAAGAAGAAAATATGTGTGAGAGAGAGAGAGAGAGAGAGAGAGAGAAATCGAGAGATAAGCGAGAAAAAGGAAAGAAATGATATTACCATCGCTATCCAGGATACCCGTAATCGAAAAAGGATCTGCCTTTCCGTTTAGGCACTTTCCCAAAAATATCTTCAGGCTACGTTCATATCTTTCTCTCTTTCTCTCTCTCTCTCTCTCTCTCTCTCTCTCTCTATGCGCTACTATAACCGGATGGCCTGTTTGACGAGGCTAACGGGATCGTGTTTTGATATACTCTCCCTCGAACCCTCTGAACAAACTCCCCTGATCCCTCTCACTCTCTCTCTCTCACTCTCTCTCTCTCTCGCTTGCGATTCATATTTTTTCTTTCTTTATCTAAGTCTCGCTCCCCGGTCTATCAAATACATTATAACAAGGCTCGAGTACGGTCGTCGTCGCAACCCCACACCTAAGGCTCTTCGCGCGAGAGCCTCGTCATGACGAGATACATCACGCGGAAAAAGTAGCGGTCCCCCTTAAAAAGCCCACCCTAATGCGTCTCGATATTGCGCGCGCGACTGTCGTTGATGCTTGGATGTAGTGTGGTTATGTCGCATCGGAAAATTTGCGCACCTTTCTTTACGCGCAGTAGAAGCCGGAGATGTCGGCAAAAGCTCGGTGGGAAGAAAGGACTACGAGATGTAGATTACTCTGTTACATTCTTTAATGGCATTTTTATTCTAACGATATCGTTTTTGTTTTGGTATTATGTTTAATGTACTACGTTGAGTGATAAATAATAGTCAATTCATTAGGATGACTTTGTGAGTCTTCGAAATGTTTATTTTGGTAATGTTCGATTCAATAATGCATTAAGTAAAGTGGTTGAAAAATTGATTAATCGATGTAATAAAAAAAATAAAATGACTTTATATTGCTCGATTTAATTAATTAATCGTTTCGTTTTATAAAATAAAGTTTGTAAACTCACCGATTATATATCATTTTTAATATTTCAATGGAATATGTAAATCACGTTACAATACAAGGACATTAATGATAAATAAATAAAAAAATAATATCGATAAATGTATAAAAAAAAAAAAAAAAATGTGGTAACCTTTGACTTATGATTTCAAATCATACTTACCCAATTCTGTAAATTTCAACTTCGGTGCTAAAATTTAGACGTCAAAATCCTTCATCGTCCCGATCAACGGGGAAAATTTTCAGCACGATTTACATCATCGACACTAGCCGATAAATTGATCAATCATCCCTTCACGTATCTCGCCTGGCTGAAAACCCTTGCTCGGTGTGTGCACTATCGGGTGCAAGAAGATCTCTCGGACACACTCATGGATGACCACGTGTCCGTCTTTCCTCGTCCGTTTTCACGAGTCAGTCAACTATATATATACACGCGTCTCTATAATGACGCGGCATACCATACGTACATAAGAGAGTACACGACGAAGGGAGAATGGACGTAGAGCGAACCAAGATGTAGAACCCACGGAGGGTCACCGTTAGATAAGCTTAATCTAACCGAGGCGTTCGAATGGAAGAAGAGAGCTGACTGAGCTTTCCAATGGACGAGAGATAGAAGGACGAAGATATGGGAAAAGACAGGGAGGGGACGAGATTTTTTCACGCTGTCTCGCTAAGCCAGAATCGCAGATCGGCAGTTATCTGTTAACACATGGTCAGTCCGATAAAAAGACGGAATCCATATCTACTCGTATGTCTATCTTCTTTACCACTGCAAATCCTGCTTTTGTTCCTACGTTTATTTTTTACTCACCGCTCCGTTCGCATTCTTCGTTAGTTGGGAATACAATTGTCCGATATTCCGATGAAAAATTTTCGACGTATGTCTTTGTCAAATGCTCGGAAAAGAGAATATGTCGATGTCGTTGTTGTATTTTGATATCTTCATATCTCTTGTACTATTTAAAAAATACCATGACATACCGTTAACCGACGTCCGATTATTTTAATATCCTGCAGAGATATTTAATTATTAAAATTAATTTTTCACAAAATTACTTTTTATGTAAAATATTAAAATAAACGTCACTCTTCAATTAGTATGCATTATCGAATACATCTATTTATAGATTTTCAATTCGTAATTATAAATAAGAATAAAATTCAAATAATTTTATCGATAGAAAAATTGTATATTAATCCGTTCCAACGTTCCGTTACGTAACAACGAAAAGGCCAATAAATATTTTAATTGTAAATAATTTATGGTTTATAAAAATATAAATATATTTCCATTGATGTGTTAGCATCATACAGTAGTATACTCGTATATGGAAAAATTTCCATGAGAAAGGCGCACGAGCTGCGATATTTTCGCGTTTTCACGATAGTGCGATGAAAATGCTTTAACGAAAATTCAAATCAGCCTCGGTTTTAAATATATATATATATATATATTGTATATATATTCATACGTATACATACACATTCATACGTATACATACATCCGAACTCACTCAGGCTTTTCCCACTCTTTCACTTTTCCTCTTTCGTTATACGCGCGACGGTTCATTCTTATTCTTTGCATATAGCTCGAGTCCTATTTTTTTGCGTTCTCACTCACTCTCTCTTTCTTTCTTCTTCTTCTAAGGAAATTGATGTTTTGCGCGCATTGCCCACTTAACAGCGAGCAAAAGAGACAGAAAAAGAGAGAAAGGAATAGAGTTCATCTTACCGGGCTAGCTTCATTCACGAAAGTCTTACTGAAATTGTCTTTTCATGTCGTCTCTCTTATTCCTACATAACTCACTTCCATTTCTTTTTTTCTTCTCATACCTCGCCCTTCTCAATCTCTCTCTCTCTCTCTCTCTCTCTCTCTCTCTTTTATTCTTCTTTTCGTTCACCTTTGATGGAAGTGATATAACGCGTCTCGAGCTCATCTTTTCTTCTCCTGCTTTGCACCTTTTACCTCAGTGGTTTATCTCGCGTTAAATCACCAGTAGTTTGATATCCACGCGGTAGTGCTACTTTCTTGCACTAATATAAGCGTACGGATGTACTATAACCATTGGATATCTGAACGAGATATACTTCACAGAGTATAGTATATTTGTAATTTACTTTTGCGTACTTTGTGCTGCTCTTGCTCCCATTCTCTCTCTCTCTCTCTCTTTCCTTCTCTACTTTATGTCGTACACAAATTTTAATTCTTTGCACTTGAATGTCTCTTTTGAGGAGTCAACGCAAGTCACTGCTGAAAACTAAACACAAAGGATTAAGCGATAAATGGCTTTTTATACTCATTTAACTCATTTTATATTTGGAGTTCGTTGCCGTTGATGTAATGCATAAAAGTTTATACATCTTACATTTATATGTACTTCACATTCACATTTTGATATTTGAAATTATCGCAGTGATGAATTTAATATATATATATATACATAAAAAAAAAAAAATTAGCTAACTAAATATATGGAATATTTGAAGAATGAAAATTGAGTAAATATTAATTTATTTCATTTTAATCAATATTCCGCTGCTTAAAGCTTATAAAAAAATCATAAAAACATATCCATACGATTGAAACAAAATTATATTTAAAAATGAAATTATATTTAAAAAAAATTGCGATACCGTGAGAAATATTTTAATATATGTACCTACATTAAAATTAATTCTTAAAAATAAATTTAACAAAACCAATGTAAAATTACAAATTAAATATAAATAATATTAATAAGCACATCAATATTTAATTTAATATTAAATATAACAGTCGACGTAAATTAGTTATCGAACTTTCGTTACTACAGCAAATGTATAAATGTTGAAAGTTTTGAAATTTATGAAAAGTCGGCAACGTATAATTCAGTTGAATTCCTCACTCTCTGTCTCCCTTTCAATAAAACCTCGTTCGCGTAAATTATTTTAAAGTAACGTTAAAACAGTGGACGGGTGCATTCCCCCAACCGCATATAAAACTCACAGCTCTCTCAAAACAACAACAACAACAGCCATGACGTTGACGTCCTCGACGACGAGACACACGCTGGTATCATTTCCCTCTCCCCCTCTCTTTCGCTCACTTTATCTTTATCGGCGTGCCGGGCGACGGAGGATTCCGCGGGGAGAACTCGAATGCGGGAGAAAGGAACAGAGAAAGAGGGAGAGAGAGAGAGAGAGAGAGAGAGAAAGAGAAAGAGAGAAAGAGAAAGAGAAAGAGAGAGAGAAAAAAAGAGAGAGGAGAGAGAAATACTCGGAACTCGCGCTCCACAAGTTGGCTCCGGCGCTGCCACTGCCACCGACGCCGCCGCCGCCGCCGCCGCGTTATTACCAATAGCGCCGGGTAATGGCCCCTACGGGCGCGGGCCGCGCACTTGCGCCAAATGAAAAGTAATATCGATGCCGAGGGAACTGGAAAGAGAAGGAAAGAGAAAGAGGGAAAGAGAGAAGAAAGAGCGGATCGATCCGAACGAGAGAGGCGCTGTGGGAATATGTACGACTCTCTCTTTCTCTCGCACTTTTTTCGTCTTTGGCGCGCTAACGCTCCCTGGATAAATCATTCGGTCGAAAGTTGAAGGTGTCTGCGCTTTTTCTTCTCCGAGTACAAGGGAGACCAGGGAATCTCTTGTCGTTGGTTTATTTTTTCCTTTCGATTTAAAACACACACACACACACACACACACACATACACACACACATTCACGATGATAAATAAATCTGGACTCGCAAGCGACCTGTGAGTTATGCGTATACCGCGTGCTTTTTTTTCTTCTATCGTTCGTCCAAACGTTTATTTGTTTTTTTTTTCTCACTTGCACACGGATGTTTTAATGATTCCTTTTCTTTTTTCCGGTAAATTATTTTGGGATCCAAGCGGGATTTTTCGTGGTTATTTGCTGCTGAATTCACTTGAATTTAAGGTTCGTATTACTTTAGTAGCTATTTTTTAAGGCTTTAGAAAGTAAAGTTATATATTTTAATTGCTTCTATGTTTTATTTTTATTGAAGATTTCATTGATTTTATTATCTTTAGTACGAAAAAGTATTTTTTGCATCAGAACTCGAAGTTTTATTAAAAAAAGAATCGAGGCCACTTCGCTTAATATTGTATCGTTTATTAAATTTCTTCGCTGTAATGTTACGTCACTGATAATTGACGTTTCTTGGACGGAAACTTTTTAAAATGACAAAGTTAAAAAAAAATTATTATCGAGAAAGTAATAAATTTAAATTTCTCGTTGTATCTTTCATTTTTTGAAGTAAACAACTTAAATTTTTAAAGTACAATAAATTTTTTTAATTTCACCAAGAATGACGATAAAAATACTTACAACAGAGTGATAAGTTTTAAAATTAACAAACCTCACCTCTTACTGCCTTCAAAATTAATATTATGAAAACATTACGAGTAATGAATTAAAAACAAAAAAAAAAAAAAATAAAAGTAGCGGAGCAGCGATGAATTCTGAAAAAGCCGAGAAAAGCGCAAGAAAAAGTCGGAGTCGTTGCTCGGGCGCGGGCGCTGACGAATTTATAACTTCACGACATCGCGAAGATTCGGTATATAAAGTAGATGGGAAGTAAGTTGGAAGGACGACGAGACAAAGTATCGCGATGAAGCCTTTGCACTAGGACGTTTACTTTCCGGTGCGGTGGCAGCGTGAAGCGCATAAATAAATGAAGAGGGCACCGTCGTTGCCGTTGCCGCGAAAGGTGTCTCCGGTTATACGCGAACTAAATTTTTCCGCGTACAAGCCGGCGACGCGGAAGTAGATTTTCCTTGAATGTGTGTATACATGTATAGATGTACATATGAATGAGAAAAAGCGGATGAAAGACAAAGAGCCCGAGAAAAAAGAGAGAGATAGAGGTAGGGAGGAAAAGAGACAGAGGCAAAGATATCCCTTAGCTCTGGGCGAAGTCTCGAGGATGGCCATAACTTTCTAGTGGCTTTCTCATTTTTGTCGTTTTATACGCTACACTCTCTCTCTCTGTCTCTCTCTTTCTCTCTCCCTCTCTTCAACGCTTTTTCTATGTCTTTCCTCGTTCCGGCGCACGTCTTCCTTTTGACCTTTGTCTTAATTGCCGCCTTCTTTTGCGGCTAAGTTGACACTCTTTCTCTCCTTTTAAGTAAAAATGTATTAATTCTATGACTTTTTCTAAGTCCTTCATTAACAGAGGCATTTATTTCCTTGCTTTTTATACTCTTCGCTTTTTCTTTCTCTGTTGCCTTAAGTGAGAAAGGAAGTAATAATGCCGCAAAGTTAGACTTTTATTTGAATGCAAGGAATTGTAAATATTATCTTTTATTAAAGGTGATCGTTGTGAAAAAATTAAAAAAATTTTTTTATTAACGAGATAAAAGAAATAATAACAGTATATTATTCGAGACATAAAATAACGGATAACATTTTTATTAAAATAGTAGTATCGTTACATTTTAAATTTATTTCTTGAACGGAATTTTTTTTTTTTCTTATTATTATTATATTCAAGTTTTAAAACTTTACATAAGTAACTTTTATCCAAAATGAAAATATTAATTTAGAGCGATGTAAATAATTTTCTCTTGTTGTGCATGAATAAATTTAGTTATGCTCTTTTTGAAAGAGGTAGAAAATTTATTTTTGTTAAAATATCTTGTTATTTCTTTAAACTAAATTTTTTGCACAAAGCTAAAACTTTATTTTGAGAAAAAAATTATTTCGTCGGATACTTTTATAATTTTAAATAAAGTATTTTATAAATTTTCTGACATATCTCGGAACGCGATAAAAACAATATTATTTTTTTTCTAAAAATATATTCTTTTTTTCCTATTTTTCTCTTATAAAATCTAACAAAATAATTTTCTCTTTAAATAGGGACTGCTCTTCTCTGTTGTTTAAATAAACTATTTACTTACACGGAATTAAAATTAGTCATGCATACCGAAGTATAAAAAAGTGTCAATACCAATGAGAAAGTGCAGTTTAATTAAAACGTCATTAGAAAACTATTCCGAGAGCGACATTTTTACACTTTCGTTTCTCTATGTCTTAAAAACTAATCTCTTTCTATAACTCCTCGGTTTAGTAATAGTAGCGCACAATCAAACAAACATTAACGATTTCACCCCGAGCAAATAATATTGGAGTTGGAAAGACGGGAAATATTTACCTCGGTGCACTGTGCGCCCACGCTCTCTTGCAATACAACTTAACCACGTTATCATCGAGCAAAGCTCTCGGGTACGTATACACATATACAGAACACTGCGTCTCTCATCTGTGCCGTCGTCGTACAACCTTATACCCTCTCTTTCTCTCTCTCTTTCTTTCATCGTTGCCTCGGAAGAGGAGAAGGCGACCAAGGTCGCGGAAAAGGACAATTAATTCCAGAGGTTTCGAGTGCCGTCGTCCGCGGCGGCATCCACTCCCTTACACGCCATCAATTACACTCGCCGCCCGCTGCAAGCTCCGATGCACTCGAAGAAGAGTCGACTGTCTCTCCGCGTTGTGTGTGCTTCGCGTACGCGCGCTACGAGTATTGTACGCTTCCTCTTCACTTAGCTGGAAAGTACTAGGGTAGGAAGGGAGACGTTAGATCTCGAGAACCAAGATTTACTAGTCGATATTGGCTTTGTCGAGTCGTACCTTTTGGAAAGAGTCGTCGAGCTTTTCTTTCGGAGCCGAGCGCCGTATTTGTATCCTTGGAATTGAATTTTCCTTATATTTACAGCCTTGTTTTTTCCTTCGTCGTTAACTTTTACTTTTGCTGGTAATATTTCATTAATCCTCTCCCCCCCGTCGCCCCCCCCCCCCCCCCACTTCCTCGCATTAAATATGGCACAGAGCGCAAAGTATCAAAAGCTTGTCTCCTTCACTCTGTTAAGCGAAAAATATTTCGGAAAAAGGTCGCTGGAGAAATAAGTTATTGGCTGTCGCGTGGCAAAAGTTGCGTAGCACCCGTACACAATTTCGACGCCATTTGATCGATGGACCCTCGTCTCGTACCTTTTTCATCCCTCCATCTTCTGCATTACTCTTTCTCTCTTTTTTTCTTTGGCCCAATTTTCTCGTTCGTATATGTACACGCAGCCATTTTCCCGGAGCTCAATTTTCCTTTCATCGTCCGCTCTTTTTTTTCGTATATTCGTCGCCCTGCGTCCTTTTTCGAATCTCCGTAGCGCGACGAGCCACGGCGCGTGCAATGGCACCAAGAGAGAGACAGGAAAATAACACGCATGTCGTTTGTCACTTGACGTCGACGACGGCTTGGAAAGAAAACGCGAGAGAGAAAGAGAAAGAAAAAGACTGGCAAACCTGGCCCCCGGCGTTCTATTTTTCCTCTTTAGTTCGGAATCATATCTCGCTCTCTTTCTCTCTGAAAAGTCGAGAGTTCAAGGGAGAAAAGAGAGATTAAGGGTAAGAGAGAAGGAGAGAGAGAGAGAGAGAGAGAGAGAGAGAGAGAGAGAGAGAGAGAGAGAAAGAGAGAGGGACAGAGAAAGGGAGAAAAGGAAAATGACGAGAGCGAGAGAAAAACGAGACGGGCAATGAAATGTAGATATATACAGTTCGGGCAAGCCTCTGGTGTTTTTTATGCGCCTATGCTCGGCAGATTTAAAAAGGGGTAAAGGGCAAGAGAGAAGTTTTTTGTAAACGGAAGAAGAGAAGATGAGGGATTTCGGAGCTTAAGTTAAGCACTCATACGCATGTACACGTGTGCGTACTCAGCTAAATGGGTTTTCGGTTTGTTTTGTCTTACGTTCAAGATTAATGTTTAAACAGTCGGAATTTAATGGATTGACGTTAGCGTATCTCAGGCCTTCTTTATTTTAATTAATAAACTGTTTGCAGTCTGCAATAACGATCGTCTGAAAATTAACAGAGCGCGAGAAATCTGTTTGAAAAAACACCAGTTACATAATCGTACATTTCCACCTCGTGGATTTTGCGCGCACCTATATAGCATGAAAATCCTTTTTCCTTTTTTTTAATTAAAGTTTCGAGTAAAAGTGGGTTGAATAAAAGAAATCCAATGACAAACCACTTGCAAAGATTATCCGCTAAGAATATAACAAGAAGTAAAAACGCAAGCCCCGCGAGATGAAAATTTTTAAAATGGAGAGGAATTACCGAGAGAAAAAAAAGCGAAGGAGGAAAAAAACTTGGTTAATAATAGCGATTTTTCGACGAAAAGGCCCACCGGACCACAGTCTCGCAAAAAGTTTTAGCGCGCGCGCAGCTCGACGACTGCAGCCTCGCTGTGTAAACTCGCGATTTTTATCCGCTCGCGCACCGGGATATGCTTGATTTATGCTTAACAATGTGTATCTCGGTGAGGGGCAGACCTTCCGGCGCTTGTTTTTTGTTTTTTTTTTTCTTTTCTTTTTTTTTCTATTTTTTAAACTATTTTTTTGTTTGCGCGAATAGAGATGTTTCATCGGGGCCGCGGAATGTATGATTTTATTGCGCCGGGCTTTTTATTGCGCGTCGCTACGGCCGAGATGAGAGGGGAAAAAAAGTAAACGAACGCACGGGGAACGAATGTTGAAGACAATATTTGAAAGTAGGGGCGGTAAAAGGGAGAGATTTATTATTTCGATTGGTCGTTTGTCAGCTTTTGCTTCTTGTTTGTCGTGCGAGCATTTTTTTTTTCTTTTTCTCGCTAGTTCGCTCTTTTTTATTTTTCTTTTTTTTCTTTTTTTTTTTTTCTCTTTGAAAGCCGTGATAATTGCGATTCCAGATAATGTTGCTTATTATTTTTTATGATGTTGCATAAACGATAACGATGAAATTATTTTTTACATAAAATAAATCAACGAAAAAACTTTGCATTCACTTTAACTAACTGAAATTGTTTCGGGATGATTTGTGTTTGACTAAAGGATGTATTTTTATATATTTCAAACTTTGTTTTTTTTTTCTCTGACGAGTTTAATTTATCTCTGAGTTAGCAAAGCAAAACATTTTTCCTTACTATTTTATAAAATGATGACATTAACTGTTACGTCAAGTTAAATCCTTCTACTTGAATCGATTAAAAAATACTCGACACGTTTTTATTAAACAACTTAAAAAACTAAAATAAATTCAACAGCCTTCAGCCTAAAGTTTTTTAAAATTCATGAAATAATCTCTAAAAAAAACTCCCACATCGATCATTTCAAAATCTCACCAAATTACACACAATGACATTCGTTATTTCTTCCATTCAATCTTGACTTTTTCCAGCGCGCTGACTCATATTTTCATCGCGCCCGCCCCTTTCGGTAACAAAAACAAACACCTCGCGCTTCTTTCTCAGCGCCTAATAAAAACATATCGCCTCGACGCGCGACAAACTTTCCTAATAATCTTTCCTCCCTCTCTTCTATTTTGTACTTTAGGTAGGTGAGAGAGAGAGAGAGAGAGAGAGAGAGAGAGAGAGAGAGAGAAATGGGACACGTCGTTGTTGTGGACCTTTGAATATAACTGCACCGCTACCGGCGCTAGAGACCTTGAGCCTATTAATTTTTATTACCGTGTTTTCTCTATTTTCTCCCTTGTTTTTTTCATCGCAAGACAGCGCTAATTGATCCCCCTGTTACGCAATTACTGCGACTTCTAAATGAAATCTGCTGATCCATTATTTATCTCTCGAGTCGAGTCTACACATACGCGTATACATAAATATCTGGATCGTCCGTTAATGGATATTGATCAAACTTCGCGCTCTTTATTACGGCGAGTATAACGTTTATGCCGTCGGCTATCCCTGAAAGCGTCATCGAGCACACGACTAGAAGCTAGAGTTTGAAGGTTGCACGCGTGCTTTTTCGAAAATTTTACGAGACTGTTGTGCGCGAGTACTTTTGGACTTTATGGCTTGTTTCAGACCAGGTTTAATCTTCGTTTACGATACCGATGTTTTTTTAAATTTTTGATAAGGCTATTATTTTTCACGGGTTTTGGTTATGTTGATAGCCGTTAGGATCAAAGTAATGAGCTATAAACATGAGTGCTCGTATAGTTTATTCTATATTACAAATTTTTATTTCCAAAGTTTTTATCGTTAGCGAATTTTTTCCCCTTTTCGAATGAAAACTTTAAAGCTTTGACAGTGAATCAAATACAAACTACTAATTTTTTCAATTTGTAAATTTTAATTTACACATTGAACGAAGATAGAAGTGTATTCTTATATCCAAAAAATTTTTTTTAAAACGTATAACGTTGAAAAATATAAAAAATAAAATAAAAAAAAAAAAAAAAAAAAACATTCAAAACTTAAATTCGCTTTATAAATTTTAAACGACATAAAATTACGTCCACGCAATTTTACGGAGAGTACAATCAAAACTGTAAAATATTACATTTATTTTTTCAGTTACGCAAAATTCATTTTATATATTTAAAATAAAAATTTACAAGCCATTTATATACATATATATGCACATTTTATTACATTATTTTTTCCAAATACCTATACGTTAACATTTATTTTGCTTTATGCGTTAAAAATTTTTTTTGTTTTATTTTTCACCTCGTTGCAATATCGAATATCCGGTATTTATTTACGATTAGCAAATGAAGCAATATCGATGAAAAACAACATCCAATAAATATTTATTGCACATCAACGTAAAAAAATTAAAAGTAAAAAAGAGTTTTGTTCTATCTCTTTTTTTTCCTCTTTACAAAATATATAAGCGATAAAAAAAGCGTTAATTAAAAAAAAAAAAAAAAAAAAATCCCAGTTTATCCTATAGTATTATCGGAACACATGATTCATCAGTAGTCGAAAAACAGGTCACTCTGTCATACGCGTGCGCGAATATTTAGCGGATTTTAAATGCGTTTAAATGAGCGTCGAGGACTCGACCCTAGTGCTATTGTACACGCAATATTCGTGCACTCGGCTCTTGTTCTCTCTCAAATGATGCGAACCTTATTATTATCCAAATTTTTTCGTTCGCACTATTTTTTTCTTTGTTCTTTTTTTCGCTTTGTCCATGTTTTTTTTTTTTTTTTTTTTTTTTTTTTTTTTTTTTTATACATAAAAATAAAATTTTAATGTTATTGCATTGAAAAATATGTATTCGAAATACGATGGAAGCAAATAAAAGTGCGAATTATTACGAACATTTACTGCAATAAAAAATGCTTGTCATAACCGTTTCGCCATGATCCACAGGAGCATTTGTATTGCCGCTGCTTCCCCGAGTATCAAATAACATACAGTACGATTTACCCTCAAAGCACTTGTAAGTCTTCAATCGTGTGCGGCCCTTTGTATTACAGATTATACATGATGGGTTCTCACATTATATCATAAATATTGCCGCTCTATCGCTATACCTTATTAGATGTTCTATATTAGAATTTTATTAATACCTTTGTGTGGTTAATCAGTGAAATTACTATCAATTCAGTGAAAAATAAAGCATGAACAATAAATGATCAAGAAGTTTTAAAACTATATAACGCGTTTTATTTACTTTTCGCAGTATCTTAAATAAATCTTTTGGTTCGATTTTTAGAGGTTAATCAAATTGTTTTCCACGGAAGGTATTTTGTTTGGATCTCGTGGTTTTAATGGAATCATCCATCAAACTGTGGTTTCGTTCGTTGAAACAAATTGAATACTTTTATTTTTTTTTTTCTTTTCAGTCTTCAACTAAAATCGGTTAAAAAAAAAAAGTTACCTCACAGTATTAAAAACATATATTTTAAAACGTTTTCAATCGATAAAGTAAAAAATATCTATATTAAAAACAGTCATTATTTTTTAGTATTAAAAACTACGTCAGCTACAAAAAATAAAATTTATTTCTATACCTGCCGATATAGGTAAATTATACTATATTGAAGGATTAGATAAGCAGCGTCATTAGTACAAATTGAACGTTATCAATATATTTAGTTTGATCAAACAATATCAACCAATGAGTTTGTTTTCGTAAATTCGTGGAGCTCATCAATAACCACTATATAATCATCTAACCAATTACAATACTCAACTCCTCCCCGAATAATTCATTTTTAACTTTCTCTTTTTCTCTTTCCTCTTCTTTAACCAAATGCAAACACTTTGTAGCGATCGAAAATAGCATCGATAAACACTCGAGTATAAATCATTGTACCGAGCGAGCCTCATACGTGCGCACGCGAGAGTGAGCCGAGCTTACAATCCGAGCAAATAATTAATGCAATCCCCGCATGAAATTACCGCGCTTGTGCATATATCTCGATTTTAATTATATACAAATCAGCCCACAGCGAGAGATCATACGTGCACGCGTTTATGCTCTCTTCCCTCCCCCCTCTCCTCTGCTCTCTCTTTCGTAGGTATGTGTCCAAGTTTACTTCATAGCTTATCGCGCGTTGTAAGGCCGTGTGTCCGTTTACCCGCGGACTTTCCCCCACCTCCATCCGCACTCTTTTAACCGTCGGTATAAATAAGCCCGTCGCGCTTAAAAAAGGACGGCAAAGTGGCTGGTAGAGGTAAGAGGGGGAGGGAAGTACTGCTCAATCGAACCTCTACTTAAAATAATTACCAGGATTGATTGGCCTCCCGGCACATACGTCAATTTGGATTTTGCGCGCAATTTTGAGTTCGCGCATGCGTCATCCCCCACTGATTAGGCACCGTACACGCTCACATCTATAGACATACGCGCTGTAAATGTGTGTACATGTCCGAACGTTTCGAGACGTTTGCGCGTTTAATGAATGACCGCGAGTACGGGAGAAAGATAGAGAGAGAGAGAGAGAGAGAGAGAGAATGAGGGAAACCTCGCACGGGACCAGAATTTTATCCTGCATGCGAAACGCTCAAGTGGACATTGTTTCTCGTTTTGTGTAATCGTACAAAGATATTTTTGTATAGCGATCAGAGAAATTAATCAAGCTTGATCATTTTTAATTTAAAAAATTTGTAAAGTTCTTTATGCACCCTTTTTTATTACTCGCGAGATTACTTAGGATTTGTTGAGCTTATTTGTTTGTCGACTTAATTTTCGTGCTTCGTTAAAGAATTGAATGCTTTACAGCATTCGTTAATTGGATACTGTCAGATTTTATTTTGATTGTTGAATACGTCACTGATAAAAAAAAAATCAAGCAAATTTCATCATAAGGTTTGTTAAATACAATTTTTCTAAAGATCCTTTCTCAAATAGTGAAAACTTATTCTAATACAAATATATAATGTTATTTATACTTAATAACATAAGTATTGCATAGTTATAGTTCTTATAAAAATTAACTGAATTTGTGAAAAAAAAAATGTTTTTTGCAAAATACTTGAAAAAATTTATAATTTAACCGATGCATTTCACGAATTTCGCAAAATATTTAATTAGCTGACCGACAATGAATAAGGCCACCCTTCGTCAAATGAGCCTCTGGCCCGAATATAATTTTCGATGTAATCGAAGCTCTGCTTTCTCTCGCGCGCTTTTACACATGCGAATTGCGCAACCTTGATAAGTATAATTAACCGAAGCACGCGATAATGAAAAGCCCACAACAACGCGTTTGCAAAATTTTATCCTTCAATATCTCCCCTTTCTTTTCCGTATCATCAACCCTATTTATAGATACCGAAGCTTTCCCCTCTGTGAGAGTCTCTCTCTCTCTCTCTCTCTCTCTCTCTCTCTTTCTCTCTCTTTCTCTCTTCTATTCGTCCATTATACGCTCATTATTACAAAATTGCGCGTGCAAAGGTTCGGAAAGCGAGCGCGAGGGAGGAGAAAATAATATGCGCCATAGTTATTCTTTTGATGTGCATTTACGAGCGACCGATGAAACGCCGTTTTCTCTCTTACTCACTCCCTCTCTCACTTTGTGGCTAATGTGCCGTAGCACGAAAAATACTCGGCTCAAATTTTCCGATAAATAAATCGTGTATATACGCACACATACCCATGCACGTGGGTGCACATACGTCTAAATCGCGCGCATTGCACCAGAAAGTCCGCGGGCGATCTTTTTTTTTTTCTTTTCTTCTTTCTCTCTTGTGTTTTACGCCCGGCAAAATGGAGCACGAGCGCTAATGTACTCGGACAGCTCGGGTGTGGATGATAGATACAATGCGAGTTAATGGGAAGGCACGGTAATTTTGGAGGCAAATGGCAAATTTTCACGCATCGTAATTCCGCAAGAAATGCTCGTAATTACAACGATGGCTATTTATTAAAGGGTACGACGACATTGTCTTCGTCGCGTGATACTCACCGACTTAAATATTTTCGATCCGAGACAGCTTGCTTCTACCATTTACATTTGGGTAATGATTATGGAAGCTCCGATAATGTATTAACCCTTTGCATTGGAGCGGCGCCGATATGGCGCCTGGCTGATTTGAAGTGCCAACTCGAGCCTCGCTCCTACGGCGCTACGGTCTTTTGTAACTCGATCTACTTATTTACGATGTGCGATAAGATACTAGTATTTCTCTGGGAAATACATTCGTGGACTAGACTTGGCTTACATTTTTAGCCAAAAAGGCCTCGAGTGCAAAGAGTTAATAAAATTTTGATTTTTATCTCTGCAACTTGTATATTCCACGATATCACTATGGGTATATATAGTAAAATTTTTATTGTGGGGTTACGAAAATAACATTTTTAGTTAGTGTGTATTGATATCGTGAAAATTATTTATTACATTTGAAAGGATTTTATTTGCATATAGACAGGTTTTCATTTTAGACTTAAACGAACGCACCTATACACACATATATTATACGTTTATGCATATTTGTGTGTATTTGTAATACTCTAATCGATTGTAAAAGCATTATAAATTTTGAATATTTATTTTCAATTTTCTAGCACTGAGAATAACTATCTCGCTTTCAAAAAGCTGTACTAAAATATTTCTTTTATTAAACATTAAATATATATTTTATATTTTACATATTAAATAATCTTTATTCCGTTTGTAAACAAAATTTCCGACGTTCCCTTCGGAACTTTAGTTTTCATAAAAGTAAGAAAACACAAGATACACTGCATGTAAATCCGAAAATCGAAGCGCCTTATAAACTAAAAACAGAACAAATTCGGCTACTTTAAGTTTATAAATTACAGATGTTGGTGGAAGAGATAGAAGAAGTGGTGGGGAGATGTGTCCCAGTTTTTTTTTTATTTTATATCAGTTTATCGCGCGCGTGTGCGTGCGCACACTATACTGCTCGTAATACGACCCCAGAGGGATTGTCCAAAAAATTCACGCTAGCCCGTCACATAGTAAAAAGAGATAGAGAAAGAGAGAAAGAGAGAGAGAGACAGAGGAATAGACAGGATAGAGGTGCGCCTCGTAAGAGGATTTTTCAACGGAAATCCGCGGCTAAAGTCAGCGTTTCTCCCGGCAAATTATACGGGCGCATTTCGAATTAACTGCCCGGTACATACATATACCTTGATTTTCTTGATCTTTCTTCCTCTCTCTTTCTTTCTTTTATTTTTACGCTAGAAAAGTAAGCACCTCGTGTTTTCTTTCTTGCATCGCTATGCTTTTTCTTTTTTTCAGAATACTTTTAATTCCTGTTCTCGTATCCTCGTTCTTACGTTTTTGATTTTCCCGAGCGTGTAAATCTGCAAGGAATTAAATATTTTTGGCCTTGCGTTCATCTGCTACATTATTTTTCCAAAATCATTTCTTTTATATTCGTTGCTTATTTTTATTTATCAATATTTTTTATATTTTAAAATTCGAAAAAAAGCAACTTCTTTAATCGAAAATTTTTCTTCCACCAACACCAGTTACTTTGTCGTGTCGAGGTGTAAACCTGCAGCAATTCTAGTCGCAATGTTTACATGCAACAAAGCGTCATCTAACATTACCCGTGTTATGTGACTCGCACGAGTCAAAGGGAAAAAAACGAAAAACGTACGAGACTCGTTGGAAATAAGAAAATATATATATATATATATATAGAGTGGAGTGCGTCTGGTGAAATAAGAACGGAGAGCGGCAATGATAAAGCAAAGTCGAGCTCGAAAATGCGGGAGGAATAAGTTTGCCAGAAGAACGCCGACTTCCCATTTCCTTTCTATTTGTATTTATGGCTTCGTCTTTCTACGCTCGTTTTCTCTTTCTCTTTTGGGATTACCTTTGCCTCGCTTTATGCGCTTCCTTCGTAGCCAGCACTGAAAACTGCGCGACACTTTCGAAAAGAAATTATGGCGATCTATAGGTGAGAGATGAGAATCGCGTGTGGAAAGTAGAAAATTGGTCGAGTTGAAAGAAAACTAGGATATTGGAGTATTACGGAATAGATTCAAGTGCTAAGGAGAAATGATATTTTATTTATATACGGAAGAAGCTTTCGTTCACCTTCATTTCATCAACCTAATAATTAAATTAATTACGATAAATTTATTTTAAAATATCTTGATAAAAGAATTTATAAAATTATTCTGCCGCTCGCGCGCATCCAACATTATTATTAAAAATCTTGTCTAATCGAAAATCAAGCGCTATTTCGAGAACGCAGATGGTGGTCAAGAGAAAAATGAGCAAAACGTAGCAAATAAAAAAAAGATAGAGAGAGAGAGAGAGAGAAAGAAAGTAAAGGGGAAGATAGAATAAAAAAAGAATATCTACAACGCGCCGCAAGGCTTGTTATTAACTCGTCGTTAGTTTGCCGCCCGGCACGAACGAAACTTTTCTTCTTTCTGTCGGAGGCACTCGGTGCTGTCCCCCCCCCCCCCTTCCACCACACACACACATACACACACACACACACACACACACACACACATCCCGTTCCTCTGCGATCGAGCGGACTTTATTTCGCGTTTCTGCCAGGAAATTGGCGTCGATGTTTCCTCCGCCTGGAAAATTTTAATTGGAAACGGCGGTTCGCGCGCAAAAGCAACTTCTCTCTTCATCTCTCTTCCTCTCTCCTGTACTACTCTTGCCATTGGTACAAACTTTAACTAAAAATCCTGCAGCGTCTAAGGCATTGTGCCTTTTTTTTATATTTTATTTTTTATTTTTATTACGAGTTATAAATATCGACGTTGTCATTATTATTTTCAGCTTGATGAATATTGTTTATCTCACAATAGGTATACGTGTGTTTTAGATGTGTGTCTTGCGTGAATTCAGTTTTCAAGATGAAAATAAAAAGTTGGACATTTTTATTTGAGATTGCAAGATTTTCGTGCGCGTTCGATTATGTACAATCGAACAAGTAAAACAATTTCCTTGAATTATTTGTGAAAAAATAGTGAAAGAAAAAAGTCTATTAATGATCTAGCGTGAATTTCAATATATGAATGAAATATTTTAATAGTTGAGTTAAAAATTGTTAAGAATTTTGTTAAACATTGCTAGATATTTCGAACAAAAGACTAGTTTCATTCGTTATTGATTTTAGATGCTTTTTATAGGTAACTACTAAATATTTCTTTATAACGGCGAAATACATTTGTTGTATCATAAGCCAAAGCTAATGAAATATTTAACAAAAGCTAAGTAGTACTCGTTCATTTTGTCGAATCCCTTGTATAAATAAAATACGATCAGAAAATACAAGCAACGGCTATAGTTGAAAATCGTTGTAGGATATTCGGTTAAAAGGCCTTGCATCTTTTCCACTTACGCTAATGACCCCGAATCAACAAAGATAATTGCACGAGAGCATAAAGGAAAAAAGCTGCAAGCAAAATGTATATATATATATATATATATATATATATATATATATATATATATTTATATTTATATTTATATATATCTAACCGATTCATCCAAGCAGCCGGTCGCTCTCTCTAATAACAATGGATTTGTAACAATGAGCGCGGGTTAACGAGAGCTAAACTTAAGGAGATGAGAGAAAGAGAGAAAAGAAAAATACGGAGAGCAAGAATGTGGACGAAAGAAAGGGGGAAAAAGAGAGAGGGAAAGACAGAGCGAGAGAGAGAGAGACAGAGATATAGAGAGAGAAAATGAAATTGGAGTAAAGAAAAATTAGCTCGTGCTCGGGCGCGATTACGTCGGCGTAATCGCGCTTCGCGCGAGCTTTCCTTCCCTCTGCGCTTCTCTCAAGTTACACGCTCTCTAATTTTTCATGCTCGTTATATGCCGAGCGTCTTGCCTGTTTAGAGGTAACTTGCAGGTTTTCTTGTCCGCTTTGAACTCGGCATGCGGTGCCCCTTTTTTTCTCTATTTTGCTTGCTCTACCAGAACTTTAAAAAAAATATTTAGCCTAAGTGTGTTTAAAACGTTTAAATTTTAGATTGAGAGTTGATTTTGTTTTTTATATTTCATTCTATGAATATTTATTTATATTGTATAAAGCTCAAATTTGACAAGGAAAAGTAAAATTTATTTGAAAAATCTTCAAGTATTGAAGAGTAAGAAAAGTGTATAAATTTGCATAGAAAATTTCAGTATATGTATATAATTAAATTAATTTAAAAATGATTTTAATTGCCTATACAATATTAAATAATTGTATTTAAATCTATAATTTCATTTTAATTATTATTAAAAATAAATATAAAATTAATTAGTTATCGGCCATTTATTTAAAAACACTTTGATAACGTTAATTAAATATATAATCAGTAGTAATTATAATTTAAAAAAAAAATTTAAAAACTGTACCAACTGGTAAATCATTGCTTCTGTAATCTTGATTAAAAGTTTAATTTAATAAAGTGAAATAGTGTTCAAAGAATAAAAATACATTTCTTCGATGAATTTCGGCCAAATTAATCTTTTAAACGCTGAATTTTCGCCTTCATTAAACAGTCTGCAAATCGATCTCATATCCCTATAAAATTAAACACTTTGTTTTTATATCGGGAGTCTTGCAAAACAAAGCTCGAACAACTTATGCAGAAAGAGAGAGAGAGAGAGAGAGAGAGAGAGAGAAAGGTTCGCGTGAGCAGTGGCTCTAATCTTGCGAGAGCGACCGGTTACATCGATCCACCGGCGGCGACGCTATATAGACTACTAACCTTATCCGAAGCGAAGAAAATCCAGAGTTTCTCCTGTTCGGTAAGAGAAGGTAGGAAGGAAGGCGGGCATAGAGGTCGAGAGAAATAACTTACGACTCGTCGACGAATCTTGATTCGACTGCTTTTAGGAAGAGAGAGAGAGAGAGAGAGGAGGAGGATCGGTGTGTAGCGTGCAGGCACGTGACTACTCCGAGGTATTTTCCAAAGTTGGCTCGGGCCAATGAGAGTTTGCTCTTTTCTCTTCGCGGGAAGTAGCGAACGCGAGAAAACTTTGGCAGATCGCCTAATGATGATAATCGCCGAAAAAGAGCCGCCGCCGCTGCTGCTGCTGCTGTTGCCCTCGTCGCCTCGACGTGTTCTTCCTTTTTTTTTTGGTGTCTGTTTGCCCCGCGCTCGCGGGCTTCGATGAATTAAAAGAGTTTCTCGTTTTCTTTCAGGAATTCCATCTTTTTTACCTTTATCTTATTCCGCCGGCTGAATGTTGCACCTCGTATTAACTAATTAAACATTGGATTCTAGGCTAATATTGTAAAAACGACGCTTTTAATAATAATATGCCATTTTTGTTTCACCTGTATGCTGTTATTATACGCATAATTATTCATGCATAATTTTTCATATAAAACTATAACTAGAAATAACGTTGGTTTATAAGCCGATAGGATAATAAGATTAAAATCATCTAAAAGCAATATTCGGTACCCCCTACGACCCCATTTAATCGACCACATAAATTAGTTCTCTCTCTCTTTCTCTCTCACCCCTCACACTCTCTTTCTCTTACCCACGAATATTACAGAACAGTAGCAGCATCACATGGGTGCTAAGGGAGAACTCATTGTTACCTCGTAAAAGAACGCATAATTTTTCCCATCTCCATCCTACCGCGACAAACTTATCGTGAAAAGGTTTTGCTCTTTCTCGCTATCTCTGTCTCTCTCTCTCTCTCTCTCTTTCTTTCTCTATCCGGAATTCTACCTAACGTGCGAAAAGAGAAAGAGAGAGAAAGGTTGGGATGTAAGGTATACACGAAAATCGAGAGCGATGAATGGGCTTTCATCGGAAAGCCTCGGGAGAAGAAGCGCGCGCCGATATATAATTTCCATTGGCCGTAACTCAGAGCTAAAAGCAAGTCTCTCTCTTCTTCCCCCGCGGAAGTTTCGGCTCTAATCGCTTCTCGAATTTCCGACTCCGTGAATTATGAAAAGTTCGGCTAAGAAACCGTCCAAAAGCGAGAGAGAGAGAGGGAGAGAGAGAGCGAGCGGGTCTACGGAATATCTATCACCGGGACAACGGAAGGATAGTAGGGCGCTATATCTCAGTCTCGTGTTCAAGGTGCAAACTTACAAACACTCGAACAACGCGCGCGACAATGGCTCGGCCCCATTGTACACTTGTTCCCATTGTCTTATTGTTCTGGCACTCGCTCGTTCGCGTGTGATTCCCCCCACCCCCTCTCTCTCTCTCTCTCTCTTTTTGGGGCGCCGAGTTACACCGTCCCTTCCAAATCTTTGCGCCTTGTTCTACAACCCCTAGAGCATAGAGAAAAGAGACGAGCAAAGGGTGAGAGGAGTTTGGATGAAGGTATTTCAAGTTCCTCTCTCTTCTCCATCTATCTATCTATCTCTCGCCTTCTGCGGTCGCGTCAGAGGATGAATTCGCGCGCTCGCGCACCCTCGATGCTCCTTTCGATGCGGCCGGCACGGAGATATAGGTGTGCGCGCTCCGAGAACTGGAAACACGAATGAGGCGAGTGCCACCTGACGCTTAACCTCTTCGTTGATCGTCGTCGGTGTCTGCCAATCAGCCGTGAATTAAAGGACGACGACGACGTCGACGACGTTGGCGGACTTGACTTTGTACCCTCGAAGGAGAGACCGACGATGAAATCTCGACACCGATGGTACGCTGTGTCTCGGTGTCGAGTGACACGACCTCCTCCCTGATTTCCACCGATTACTTTGCCAATTGTTTTGATTCGTTCTCGAGACCTTCTCTTCTACAGAAAATGATTGATTATACCGTTAATGGTTAAACCGTTATGGACGATTAGATTATACGTAAAATAGCATTATTTATTATAATAGGCAATATTCGAGTTATTAAATCCATTAAGAAAGCAGCGTTTCGAATTAAAGCAAAATAAATCGAATAAAAGGAGCCATTAAAATTGAGTATTGAAGAAATCGGTTCCATAAAAACCGTCCGTGCTTAACCGCGCGATCGATAAAGAATATTCTTTTTACCGGCAATAAACTCCGACAATCGTAGTCTCCACAGGAATCACGCTCGCGTGGATACTCGTATAATCGCCCAGTAGGTGTCGTAGCAAAAAAAAAAATTATATATATATATATATATACACACACACGATGCACACTCCCAGCATGGAATTTCTCTCTCCTCTTCTCGGTTCATGTTGTCTTGCTCGATTAACGACCTAATCGGCTTGACGAATTCGAGCGTCGTCTGGAAGAAACGAGGACGCCGAGGCAAATAACCCCACCCCTCTTCGGTCCCTCCTCGTCTCGTATAGGAATGCGTTAATGGAGAGTGACCAGTCAGAGCAGTGGTCTCTATGAAAGAGAAAGAGAGAAGAAAATATACGGAATCGAATGGTTCTTCACTGTTTATCCATTTATCAAAGCCTCGACCGGAGTTGTTTCCTTTTAACTTCGGTTCGTGTCTTATCGTCTTCTTCCCCTCAATTTTTTTTCTCGCATACCCTCTTGACTCTTGTATCTATTTCTTTGTTTTATTCGTTTTCGGGTAAGCCGTGCGCTGTATTTCCGTTTGCCGAAGGATGAAGATGAGGTCGGCTTGACCGCAAAAGCCTAACTGGGGTCTCGTTTAAAATACCGTACGGTCACCGCGTTCATTCTTTTTTTTTTTTTTTTTTTTGATTAAGCCAAGTAAAATTTTTACGCGTAATTCGTAAAATTTTGTTGATTCTTTTTTTTTTTCCATACAGTAATTATTTAATTTAAACATATTTAAATCCATTGTTTAAATTAATAGTGATAATTATTAGTATTATAAATATAATTATTTTGAAGTTATATCAATAATTATTCGGACAATTGAAATCTACATTTGCCATGATAAAAGCTATCATAATAAATTATATGTTCAGTATATTATAATTATTTAATATTAATCTCTGAAAATCATACTTGATTTTAATCCGATGATACAGCAAAACAAGTTTTAGTAAAAAGAAACTTTAAAAAACATAATTGAATATTTTACGCGACAATAGTAATTGAAATTATCATGCGTTTTGAACAAAGAAAATCGATGAATGATTTTTTTTGTTAAATTGTATCAATAGAAGTTAAAATGTATTCTCTTTCTTTTGATTGACGCTTGAATTCCTCTAGCCGATTAGGTCGTTAATCGAGCAGGACAAAGCGAAGTGCGATAAAGAGAAATAGAGCGAGAACGTTAAACAGAAAAGAGAATTAAGTTACCGTTCGCTACTTTAATGTCAATGTCCGTTGCAAATTTAACGTTATTTAACTAAACGAACTTTATATATCTATTGTTCGTTTTAAAACTGTTAAATAAAGTTGAATAAAATGCATCAAACTTGAAAAAAAAAAAAAAAAAAAAAAGAAAAGAAAAAAAAGAGAAGTAAAGGAAAAATCAAAAAATGCATGTACAAAATAATTAAAAAAATGTTTCGCCTAAATTAAATATATACGTACATTATAAAAGCATACACGTATACACGTATATACCATTGACGAGCGTCAATGCAATCAAATTTTAATCACAGAACAATAACCGTACGTTTCCGTTCTATGTATAATAAATAATCCAAATTCCACACACACACACACACACACACACACACACACACACACAAAATCAATAATAATTTAATTCAACGTGATAAAAACGCAGCCGCTCGATCGCAACGGCAAGAAGAGAGCAACAAAAGCCGAGCGAGTTTTGAATGGAACAAAATATGATGAAAAAAAAAAAATAAATAAAAAGAAAGAAAAAAACCAGCCGCGTTTCCGAAAAATCCGTTAACCCATTTCTCATCCCTCGCTCGTTAAATTTAGGCGCCGACAAATTGCGAGCCTACAGAGCGCGGTTTTAATAAAGCTACCGGGCAAAAGCGTACGTTTGCCTCGCGTACGGGAAAACTGGTCGGCTGGACTTTGAGCGGAAGCAGCAGCGGCCTTGTGGTTTTGTATGAATCGATTAAAAATCACGGTTACTCGCTCTCGGTATTGATGGCTTCGCGCGATCGTTTTGCTGACTTATTCTTGCTATTGCGTCTTGAGCGCCGTTTAATAAAATTTGATTTTTAACATTTTGACTAAAACCTTTTAAAAATTTTATACTATTGAGTAAAAAATTTTATACATAAAATCTATGTCTTTTTGAAATGAAATATTATTTAAAAAAAAAAAAATTACGAGTACATTTTGATTGAGTCAAAGCGTTGAACCGACTTCCATCACACAGCGGAAAACAAACCTCGCGATGCATAACCGACGCATTCTTAAAAATCCGGCGCCTACGTCCATTCGGCAATTCAGCAAGTACGACTGCGCATTTCTCACGGCAGAGCGTAGCGGAGGTCGACGTCAGTTACCGGGCACGTACCGCATCCTCGTCGCGCTCCTGTCTACGTGACGTCGACGGACAAAGCTATTTGCCCCTTGGAGTTTCTACTCTGTATACGCTTCTCACTCGATTTCGCGCTTGTTGTCTCCTCTTTCTCTCTTTATTTTGGAAAGAAACGAGCCTTCCGTCTCTTCACGCGTTACTCGACTCGATGTAGTTTTTTGTTGCTTTTGCCCTATTCTCAGTTTCAAGCGTTTCGGTAAATTTATTGTATCGAAATAAAATATTTTTTTTCAATAATATATGAATATACGAATGTGTAGGTGAAAATGTTAATAGATGCGTATAAAGTGGCAATTTTTTATTTTCCAACATAATTTTTATAACATTTAAAGTACAAGTATACTTACAATTAATATAGTTATATAATACGAGTAGAACTAATATTTTTAAAAAGTAATATCAAGCGTTAAACTGAAATAATAAGTTGTAATTATATTTTTAACGGACGTTTAAAGAGCGGCTCTTTTCAACTTCAACGTCATGTCGCTCTAGTTACCCAACCATTACTACTGAAATCTGTTTTCTCCTCGTTTTCTGCTGTGATTACGTGTTCAAAGAGTCCTTGTTTTTCTTTGGTTTGTCTGTCGGCGATTCTGCTTACTCTCGCTCAAAGTTTAGTTTGAGACGTGAAAAATTCAGCTCGAGATTCTTTTTAAATGAACGTCGGGACTCTTGAAAGAGAAAAAGTAAGAGAGAATGAGAGAGAGAGAGAGAGAGAGAGAGAGAGAGAGTGGGAGAGAAAAGGAAGGAGAGCAAGAGAGAAAGCGAAAGTCAGAAAAAAAACGAGTACGAACTGTCCATTTAAGTAAACGGACGCGAAAAAAGAAACGTTGACGTTTTATTTTTTTCGACGTAATTTTTTACCTGTCAGTTTGCGTCCAGCAAGTTATGTCTGTCGGTATTTCTCCGAGAGCTACCTTTCTTACTTCTGTTAATGAAATTCTGCTAAAACTAATTTATAGTATATTTCTGGTGAATTTTACGTGTCTTTCTTAAGCGTGGCGAAAGCTTTTATGTGATCTATCAAATATTTAAACGCAAGCAAGTCGATGAAAATCTATTATCGACACCACATTTCAATTGATCAACATATATTTGTAACGAAAATAAATTTCATCTCGTTGATATACGAGTAAGTCGAATAATTGAATTGAGATAGGTCGAAAAATATAAAATTATTGGAATTTTTTAATATTTTAAGAAGTAAAAAACCGTTCGAGTAAACATTTTTTTAAATACAATCTTGGAACGAACAATTTTAAAGACTTCAATGCTTAGTAGTTGGACAAAAGAAGAAAAGAGAATCATCTCATTCCTTGAAAAGACGCAACAGTCGAGAGATGTGAAAGAAAAAAAAAATCGTTTGTTGTTTCTTTTTCTTGTAGTACGTATTTCAGAATAAAACGAAATAGCAGAAAAGCCTTGAATAATTTCAGGTTCGTTTATGTGAAAATAACTCGTCATTCTTACGTTCGCAGAACGGACCCTATTTACCTCGGGCGCTCCGTCATCCCTATGGACGTTCTCGCAACGAGCTGCCCTTAATTCCTCCCACAAAGCATTTCGTCTCCTATATTCCTACACCGCGCTATCTCTTTTTCTTTCTCTCGCCTGCTCGGTTCGGCGAGTCACCCTCTCGTTATCTTCCCGAATCTCGATTGCCCTCGGTGGTGCCGTGGCGGTGCTGCTGGTTATAAGGAAGGGGAGATTCGAAAACGCTCGTTCGTTATGTGTTAGTTTGCGAACGATTGTTTGCAAAACAAACAGCTTTCTAATTATGAACAGATGGCCGGTTACTTTGCGGTTTCGCTTACTTACTATTGTGCGACGAACTTTAGGTTATCTCTCTCTCTCTCTCTCTCTCTCTCTCTCTCTTTCTCTTTCTCTCTCTCCCTTTCGCAATCCCTCTCGGTAATTAGCGTTGTGGGAGATTGATAAACATCGAGTGAATTATTTAACAATCGAGATGAATTATTGATATCCGAAGAGACGTTATTTGTCCAGTATTAGCAATGATAATAACGTACAAATCCCACGACGAATTTGCCGTCGCTTAAGCGCTGAAAGTAATTAACCCGTGTTGAAAGTCAAAAGACAACGTCGGCTAACTCTTGCAGCCCGTCATTCGCTCTAGCCATTATCGGCTGATGCATCTTGTTAACATTTTTCACGAGGGGTGGGGGGGGGAGGAGGGAGGCGGAGGACAAGAGAATTTCAAGACAAGTCCACGGCGATTTCGTTAAGGTACGACGCGCCTTTTCCTCTTCCTCCTCTATTGGTTAATCCTTGATGTCGTATCATATTTACGTTGCGCGAATCCGCGCAGATAACAAGTGCACGGTATACGACGAGTCTTGCTCGGCGGTAACGATGCTTGGGACATTCTAATTTAGAATTAGATTAGGCGAGCTCCGACGGCGTCGGCAGCGCCATCGGCTGATAATCCATTTTCGCCTTAATCCCATTGGTCTCTTTCCTCTCGTACCGAAGCCAGAGAGATGCGACTCTTCTCTTTCCCGTGCTTTTCTTTCTCTCCTTCTCTCTTCCGTCTCTCTCTCTCTCTCTCTCTCTTTTGCTCTCTATCTCTCCTTCTCTATTTCTCTTTCGCTCTCTCTCTCTCGCTCTCTCTCTATCTCTCCTTCTCTCTTCCGTCTTTCTCTAACTCTCCTTCCCTCTTCCGTCTCTCTCTCTCTATTTCTCTTTCGCTCTCTCTCTATCTCTCTGTCTCTCTTGTTTTGCTCTCTTTTTCTCTCTTACTATATTATTACTATATACGGCTGTAGAAAGAGAGAGAGAGAGAGGGAGAGAGAGAGAGAGAGCAAGGGAAGGTAGCGCTTGTGGAAAAATGGAATTTCTAGGGAAAATTACCGAGTTGTTCCGTTTTGCTTGCGCATCTGGAATTATTGGAGAGATTTTTCAAGAGGCTTGTGCTTTTTCGAAATTGCACTCGACTCCTAAACATGAAAATTCATTTATTCCGTTCATAAAAAATCAAAGTTTTTTTAATGAGAATTTATCTATATAATATAAAATAATTTTAAATATGTACTTATAAATGCATGATATTATTTAAACATGATTATATTTTTTATTTTTTTTTTTTGTTCCAGGTAAGAAACACTTTTAATGAAAGCATATACAGTATGTTTATATACTAAACATTGAAATAAGTAAAGGTAAAAATTATTTCATATATTTCATCATACATAAATTTTTTTTATTAAAATTGTTCAAACTGGAAGTCAATAGAGTATAATTATATTACAAGTAGATTTTTTTTTTTTCTAACAAATAAATTATTATTTATAGTTGAAACTCAAACTTTTGAACAATATTTTATATGAATTTATCATTATTAAAAACGTTTTAAATTCTAATGGAATTTTAGTTTATTATTATAAATTTATCGACGGAATTATTCACTAAACTTATTAATCTTGACGTAAAATGTCAAGATTCTTCATTTTGAAAACTAATTGTCTTGATAATTTAAAATATTTATAAGCTAAGATAATTCAAGATCGACTGTACGAAATTTATTTAAAGTCTAGAAAAAGTAAATTTTTCATTTAAGTAATAGAAATAAGAAAATTAAATATTATTGTTCTTTTAATGAAATTGTACAGAAAATTTTTAAACTGATTACATCGGAAGCTTCGACTTGTATCATCGTTTTTTTTCCGACCTAAAAATACTTAAGCGTCCATTTTTTTTTAACTTTCACACGATAACCGATTTTCTTGTTTTAAAGAATTAAGTCATAAGTCACTGCTTAAGTATACCTGGATTAACCTATAAATAAAATAATCTAATTTTAAACGTAGAATTTACAGTATTTAAAAAATTGTTCAAGTCGCTTCAAAAGTCTATCTATTCAACTGGAAAATGAAACATTTAGCAACAATTTTTAAAGAAAATTTCTTTCTAGTAGTGATATTTAACGTTAATACGATGAGTAAGCAATGAAAAATGCTTGATACGTCACATATATATATATATATATATATATATATATATATATATATATATATAAACTCCCGCGCGTGCACACACACACACACACACACACACACACACACACACACACACACACACACACACACACACACTGATGTACATATATGTCTAGTGCATTTTCACTTTTTTCTCTGTGTAAACGGCTAGAGAAATAAAGAGGAGCCGAGGGACGGTAAGATTGAAATAAAAAGAGTAAAAGTATCAAGGAAGAAGACGCGAAGGGTAAAAGAGTAGGACGGGGGAAGCGGTGAAAGTATCGTGTTGAGAAAACAAGAAAATGCCAAAGTTGGATAGCTCAAGTCAATTGGATTGCCAGGAAGTTTACTCTTGCGGAGCTCTAAGAGAAAGGGAGTCGATAAAGCGAAAGAAAATAAAAGAAAAAAGGAAAAAAAAACGATAAAGAAAAAAGAGGCTCTGTATAGGGCCCGATGGCTTTGGTCACGGTGTCGTTTTCTAGTCGAGAAAGGGAGAGGAGGAAAATCTGTTGGAAGAAAGCGATAAATTAACGTTAGATGCTACTGCTGCTTTTGCTTTTTCTGCTTTCTTACTCTCTGCAAAAAAAAGGGATGAATAGTTTGCTAATGGATGCGAAAGGTGAATGCGCTCTCTCTCTCTCTCTCTCTGGAGGTTTATATGAGAAGTGCAATCACGTGGTTTCGCGCGGAAAAAGAATCGCGCTTCTTTCTCTCCCTCTCTCTCTCTCTCTCTCTCTCTCTCTCTTTCTCTCTCCCTCTTTCTGTCTCACACGCACACACACACACACACTCTCACTTTCAGTGCTCTTTATCTCTCTCCTATTCACTCACTCTTGTTTCTTTCCCACTTTACGAGTTTCTAATCGGATGACTTGTAAATGGAATTACTTCCAGGCCTGAAGACTATTCCACTTGACAGAAGTCGAGATTAGCCGTTGTTTTTCTCGAGGCTTTAGGTTCGCGTAACGTGTTCCGTTGTAACATCAAGCGAAATTTAAACTTACTCGTTCTAGGAGTAAGCGGTGATCGGTATATAAACAGAAGAAATACATTTGCCATTGGAATTTTATTTCAAAAGGAAAAATTAATTACGCTTTTGTAAGAGGAATTTCTATGTTCAATATCAATTTAGCGAGATATTTTCTATTATTTACTTTGGTTATTGTACTTTATAAAATCTCCTTTGCCCTTTCATTCAAATAATTTAATCAAATTGATTCAGCTCGCCGCTCGTCGATAAAAAATTAAAAAGTAATGCTCGTTGCAGCTGCAGCGATAAAACAAGCAAAACCAAGAGGAAAAATTTTCACACAACGCGAAGTACATATATTAATCACGACAAAGTGGAGCGATTCGATTCGTTCCGCGGGTTTCCCGTCGTTCTTTTCTTCGCGCAAGGAACCGACATCGGAGGAAGAAACGTAGAAAGGCTCGGAACGAGAAAATGAAGTTTTTCTTCTATCTGCCGTCCTTTCATCCTCATAAGAATATGAACGTCGCCGGTTACTGCTGCAAACGTAATTCTCTTTATCTCTCTGCCTCTCTTTTCCGCAAAGTAAAGTGGCGCTATTCATTTTCGTTCTCGATCCCTTCTTTCAAGAAATAGAGAGAGAGAGAGAGAGAGAATAAAACCGGCGACAGGGATGAAATCCAATCTGGCGTTTTAATGGATGATCGGTTTCAGAAAAGCTCTCTTTTCTCTTTCCCGCTCGCCCTCGAAATCGATGCCTTTCACTCCTTCTTCTTTCTTCCCTTATTCCAGAGGTTGGCTACTTTCCGCGAGAGATTCCGGCGGTGCGGTGCTTTGCCTGTGCCTGTGCCGCGCGCGCGGTCAAAGAGCTTCGAATTTCGCCGGACGCCCAAGCTATTTCCTCCATCTAAGCTCCGAGGGATATATCGATCCCCAGGAGTATCTTGACCTTGCGCCTCGCCGGCAAGCTTGCGGTTTCTTGCTTTTGCTCGGAGCGAGTTACTTCCGGGGAAGGAGGGAGAACGGAGCGAGAGAGGCGAAAGATGAGTTTAGCATCTTGGCCCTCTCGTTGGAAATTGGAAAACGATATTCCTTCTTGCGATCGCGCAATTAATTACTTTCTTTGTGAGCTGCGCAAGGGCTTTGCGGCCGAATGCAATTATCGATACAAAAGGATTCTTGCGCGCCAGCTCGTTGAAATAATATTGATTCTTCTTCTTCTTCTTCTTCTTCCTTCCTCTCTTCTCCGCGCTGCTCCTGTAGAAGAGAGGGTTAGTATTTTCTAAGGCTTGTCCCCCGAGATTAATCGCATTCAATTTCAAGTTTCAAAGGTAATAAACGTCGCTTAGTGTTTCGTAAACATTGAAATCGATAATAATCTACCTTTAATTTTATGTAACGACAACGAACTCATTTTGATACTAGCATTATATAATAAAACGGTTAAATGAAAAGTTTTAATTTTATGTTAAAAAAATGTTAAAAACATAAAAATATTTTTTTTTATTTCTAGTTTTTAATTATCAAACGGCTGCAAAGACAATATAAAAAAGATAAAATTGAGGCGAAACTTTAGATTACTTGTCAAAGAGATCTTCAATCGAGTATTTCCTAAAAACAACATTTTGGTAATTCAAAAATCACAGGACTCCCAAATATTTTTTACTCTCCGAGCAAATCCGATTCTAAGCAACAACCTTCTTTACCCTCTCGTATGTTTTGCCAAAAGCTCCGCGAGCGGAATCTTCCAAAAGAAAGCTAGAAAGACGAAATTTTCGCAAAGAAAAAAAGAGATAGGCAAGAGGAAAGAAAGTAAGCGGGTAGTATCAAGAAGCGGACGCGCCGTTGAGAGATCCGGTAAAGACCGGCGGATTTGCTCTTCCCAGAGGCAAGTAGATCGAGTCGGGGTCGAGTCAGACTCGCTCTCTCTCTCTCTCTCTCTCTCTCTCTCTCTCGTCTTCGTGTCTCCTGACCAATTTTCTCCAAAGGCAAAAGTGAGAGAGCAAAGAGGAAAAGAGATTTGTAAATATCAAAGATATGCGAAAGAAAGAAAGAAAGAGCGAGAGAAGAGAAAGGCAATTTGGTCGAGAGGCTTGGCAGAAAAGTGACGTGCGCCCTTGTGGAACAAAAAAGGCTTTTTTTACCAGACGCATCTTCCTTCTTCCCCGATGATTTATTCTCTCTAAAATGCTGAAAATTTTTTTTATGTACTAAAATGTAGAAGATTCTAATGGATAAAAGTGTATTTAGCTTGGGTTTTTCTATTGCGTTATACCGCGCTATCATCAAAAATTTGTTATCCTCATTTTATTGCACGTTGTGACGTATGACAAAGATTTTTCGTTTTTATGTATACACTTATTAATATTTTACTTTTTTCACTATCTTCAATTACTACATTACTTTTCTAAAACATCAAGTAAACAATTTTCAACGATAGAAAATGACTATTTAAAAAGCCGATGCATAAAATATCGACGCCTTTAGTATAAGCCAGTTTCACGCGTACTTACCATTCGCACAACTTTCGCATTCGCTGTAAAAGCGACGTGGCAGGGTGTGTGTACGCGCGCGCGCGTAAACTTTTTCAAAGCGAAAGGAAAAGAAGAAGAATAAGAAGAGAGGGAAAAAAGGAAAAAGATAAAATACCGAACGAGCGGCACTCGGTGAAAGTTAGACGAAGTGCTTCGACCTCGAGTGACCCCCGGTGCCAGTGTTTACCATGGACGTTAATTTAGCCCGAGCGAGCTAGCGAATGAACGAAAAGAGAGAGGAGATAGATAAACGTGGACTTTCTCTCAACGGACAATCTCGGGTATACTGGAAGACAAAGCTTGAGCTCGGCTGACCGCTGGCTCGCCTTTAAATTTCCCTTTCGTTTAAAAAGCTCTCTCTCTCTCTCTCTCTCTCTCACTCTGTCTTTCGTATACTCTTGCTGCTTCCTCTGCTTTGGTCTTTAGCGTCTTAATTATACCGCGCCGTGTAACGCGGTCGCTCGAGCGCACATTATGACGTTTTGAATGTTTTACGAGGTGTGAGCGAATTGCTTTGTTAACCGAAAGCCCGGAGCTTTCTTATTCTTTCTGAAATGTGTGCGGATAGTTTTCTCGCGTGTTTTTTTACAAAAGTTTACACCAAGTGATAGTTTCACCGCTTCTTCTTCTTTTTCTTCTTCTTCTTCTTCTTCTTCTTCTTTAAATAACTAAAAATGATTTTTCGTCGCGCAAAATACCAAAGCGGTAAAAAAGAAAATATTAATTTTTAATTTAAAAAAAAATTAACTGAAATTAATGGGAGCGTCGGGTCCTATTGTTTTAACAATCGAGTCTCTTTAATTTTATGCGCGCGCTCATTTTATACCCGTCGCATTAATATTCCGTTTCAATCATTAAATTTATTATTGCATATGTTAATTCAGCATTATTTTTCTCGCGCGTCAATTAAATCCTTCGAAAACCATAAAATAAATTATAAATCCGACTTGTGAATCGTCGTTAATAAATAAATAAAAAAAAAAAAAAAAATAAAAAAAAGAAAAGGGTCATAAAATAACACGGGCTTTCTACATTTATATCGAAAATTCGATTACGGAGAGGAAGTCTCGTATTCCCTGCTATTGCTACTTTTTCCGCGTCGCGTTTTTGAGGCACGCGCGCGACCAGAATTTAAAAACACGGTGAGGAACGAGGCTATATGAGAATTAGGGAAAATTGCTTCCGTGGTCGTTTTTTAACGCGTCCAGCGGCGCGGCGACACCTTCTCGCGGTTACGATCTAGATGAGAGATCGCATCGCGAGATTACACCGGCATAAGCTAGCCTTCAACTCTGTCTTTTGCGAAGCCGCCATCGCCGTGTGTATACCTTTTAACTCAAAATTGCGCTCTCCCGAGTATAATAACCCCTTTCCAAAGAGAGAACGAGAGAGATTCCGGGGTGTAACCATCAAGTCACGTGATGGTTTTACCACGCGGACGCTTTCGAGACTAAAGACTTTGGTAGCGGAGAAGTTTTTTGTTTTTTTTTTGTGATTTTCAGTTTCATTTTTTTATTGTTCTATTTGAAAAATGTTAGAAATGTCATTGTTTGTAAAAAAATATCAACTCTTAATTTGTTTACATTTCACGATTTTATTATTAAAGTGTAAACAACGACACTTGCTCTGATAAGGTTATTGAATTATTGCAATTTTTTAAAATAATTTCTTATTCAATATAATTGAATAAAAATTCTAGCTTTTGATAATTTTTTATAAAATTATTGTATCATTTTTTTAAATTTTAATCTATGGTTATCTATATTATCGTATTCTCGAAAAACATTAATTAAAGAAAATCCATACTCCTTTTTGTTATTGTTTTTTTTTTTTTTTTTTTCATTATTAACTGAATTTTAACTCTTAAATTTTTCAATTGTTTGAATGGAGGTAGTAGTAATTTTATTTGTAAATTTTATTTCAATCCTTGATAAAATTTAAAATAAAATTTTAAAATTGTTAACGTAAATTTCGCATTTACTTTTTAGGTTGAAAGACATTAAAATTTTGCCAATAAAATTCTAATTTAAAATATAGCCTCGTTAAAAAAAATCGTTATTATCTATAATGTTGAATAAGATAAACAATATTTACCGTAACAATTTTGTGAATTTAGTTTCAATACATTAAAGTTCATTGGACGTAAAATTTTTACAGGTAGTATAAAATAAAATTTTTTTTTTTAAAGATTGCTTTTTTTTAAACATAGACGTATTAAAATCATCGCCGGTGCTAAACGTAATATAATAGAGTGTAAAATCGATATAATCATTATCGGATTTTATAGGTTATAGGTTTCAAAAAAGCATAGTAGCAGCAACAGCAGCAGCAGCTGGCGTTTAAAGGACAAACCGAAGCGTAAACCAAAAGAGAAAGAAAACGAGCAAGCGAAAGCGTACTATCCCTTAAAGGCCCCGGAAAAAATCAATAATCCAAACCCGCTTTTAATAATCATCGTTTATCGAAGATGGTGGACAATTTGATTACATGTAGCGATGCGCGCAGCCTCTCTCGCTTTCTCTCTCTCTCTCTCTCTCTCAAGTATACACACCTATATAGAGTTACAGAGACTGGAAGTAGAAAACTCGGGGCTCCGTTAACGGGATTACGCGCGAAGTCTGAGTGCGCGTTAAGGTCGGCGTTGGCGCGCGCGTTAAAGGAGAGCGAGAGAAGGTGAAAAGGGATGCTGCTCCCGCGTGTTACGCTAATTGATAGCGTTTAATTAGCGCTGCGCTGTCGACGCGCCCTCACACGCGTTCTCATCCCCTGCTCCCTTCCCCCGTTCCCCTTCCTCCGAAGAGCCGTTCGACCGACAAATTTCAGCTAATTTCCACACTCGGGATTCTTCCTTTAATTAGAATCCTGCCCCCGAGATTTTCTCTCTTTTATTCCCCGCCGCCAGACACGCATATACACATGTGCACACAGACTGCGGCTGAATTTTCCCGGAGGCTCTTTCGATTGTACATTCTCTCTCTCACTCTCTCTCTCTCTCTCTCTTCAACTCTATCTCCTCGGAGCTTTTGCTCTGTCTCTCACTCTCTCTGCCGTTCGTATGCTTTGTTATTTCCTCTCTTACGCTCCATTATATTGCATGAGCGATATTATAGGAAGTGAACGACGCCAACCATTTGCAGTTCTGTCTATCTCTCTCTCTCTCTCTCTCTCTCTCTCTCTCTCTCATGCATACACTTTGGGCCTCGTGCAATTCACTCGTTATGCGTCTCTGCGACACTGCGTGTTCGCTGGTAATTGCGTCTCTCATCTCGCTTCTTCGTTCTATGTCTCCTCCTACTCTCGATAAATATTTATTGTTATTGGGGTATTGATTATTTTAGCGTTAATAATTTTACTTATTTAGCCGTACTAACTTTTTCGGCGATGTTATTTAGAATTTACGGGCTTCCGCATAACCAAAAACGGTGAAGTGTTAAAATTTTTCAAATTTTCATTTGGAAATTTATATTTATCGTTGAGTTTTGAAATTTAAATTAAATATAACACTGAATAGAAAAACTATTCCTCAAATGATCCATTTCCTTGTTTTTATAACTGAAAACTTTGAACAAAGTCAGAAACCATTAAAAAATTCTTGTTTATCTCAAAGTAACGACGTGTTCGCTTACTTCTGTGTTTTTCTCCAATTATTCAATTCTGGGAGGGACTTTGCGAACTATGAGGGCAAGCGCACCGCTCTCTCGTATCACCCACGCTTTTATTCTGCAACGAGAAGGCCGGCAAACTTTTAGTCGACTACTACTCTCTTTATCTTTCTCCCTCTCTCTCTCTCTCTCTCTCTCTCTCTCTCTCTCTCTCTCTCTCTCTTTCTTTCCACTTTCTCGTTTATGGACTTGAACCAACTTTTTCTTTCCTTACATTCATCTTCGTAATGACATCAAGCGAACGAACGAACGTTGGCTTTTCTTCTCTCCCTCGGGTTGACTCGCTCAAAAAAAAGGCGACGGCTGCGCTCGCGGAAATTTTCGTAAAGACGACAACGAAGACGACGTTCTATTCAAGTCCGAGTGGAGCAATACTTGTCAACTTGAAATCTTCCCTACCTTCGTTCAACATAGTAGTTTATTTGAGGAAGAATCTGTAAAACGAAATCTTGACTGCAGCTTCGGAGTGACTTTGGAAAGGTCCGAGGATTCTGCATTTTTACTTTTTTCTACCATTTTTAACGGTGTCATCGCTTATATTGTACCAATATTAAAAAAGTTTCATTTTTATCGAGTATGAAAATTGGTTTATTTTTTCTTTGATCATATCAAAAATGCAGTATTATCAATATTTTTGTTAATAATGTTATTAGTTTAAGAATTAAAATTCAACTTCCAATACTTTTGTTGTATCGATAAGTGTAAAGATTGTCAAAAGCTTCACTAGGAAATATTTAAAAAAAAAAAAACGAAGCTATTCATCATTGAAACCTCCATTTTCAAAAAAGTTTTTTTAAATCTATCGATCTCCGATTCAAAAGGCAATTCCCTCTCTCACCTCGAAATAAGCACTGCTCTTTCCGACTGTTAAAAATTCAAAAAATAAAAGAAGAGAAAAAAAACCCAAAGAGCACAAAACTAAAGCGCGATAAAAAGTAAAAAGAGAAAAGAGAGAGATGGCGAGAGTTGAAAGCAAGTGCGCGCCAGCCGAGTCGGCAAAAGGGGAAAGAGGGGAGGGAAATTCGGTCGAACGCGTGCACATTCACACGACGCGTTGCATTGCGTCCCGGCAATCCTTTGTATGGAAATAAATAAAGGGGTTCGCATCTCTAGCGCGCAGCTAGTCGGGACGAAGATGGAGGGTATGAAGAGAGAGAGAGAGTGAGAGAAAGAGAGAGAGAGAGAGAGAGAGAAAGCAACGAACGCAGAGGAAGCTCTCGCTCTAACTCTAGAGAGAGATAAAAAAAGTTAGAGAGGGAGAAAGGAAAAAAAATTGGTGGAGGGAGAGGGGGGAGAGTAAACGTAGAGAAAACGGCTACACTAGCCCGAACGATTCCTTCCCTTCCTACTTTTCTCTGTACCTCTCTTTTTCACCCCCGCCCCCTGTCCCCACCTCCGTACACCGTTTACTTGTACCATACCTGCCATTCGTCTCTATGGTACACGGTAATAATTCACTTCCTACCCATTTGGCTTACGATAGAACGCCACTTGACAATATATCCACGCGTACGCATATACATATATATTTCGTGCGATCGATGTTATCGCTTTCTTCTATTTTGTTCATTTTTTTCACTTCACTGCCTTTTTTCGCTTATTATTTCTGCGCTGCGCTCCGTTTTGCACTTGTTTCAAAATATTGTTTCGAGCAAAATATTTAAACGTAGATATTGAACGTAACGCTTGGTAATGTGATATGTTTTATGTACAAATACTACATTGATTGAAAAATATTTATATTTCCTTTCTTCGTAAAAACGTTTATTTGTTAAGAAGTTTCGCAATGGTAAACTAGAAACTATTTTTTATCGTATTTACAAAATTGGTTTACTATATGATGATTACACAAAGCTACTATGATCGATAAAATGACATAAAGAACCGTAATGATTAATAAATACAACAAACTTTAATTACCCTTAGTTTACCTCATCTCTGTAAAAGCCGGTTGAAATTACCTTAAAATTTGCGAAAACAGTTAAATTAGTTTCTCGCTCGAGCACAATACCGAGAACGGCAGGAGCCATTACGGAAGCGGCCGGGAAAACAATACCTCGATTAAGTCGATCAAACCCACCGGAAGGTCGAGAGGGGAAAGCTGCCAGAACGAAGAAAGAAAGTGAAAGGGGAGGGAAAAGCGACGGAGGATAAAGAGGATGCTATCTATCTGTCGATGAAAAAGCTCTCCGAGAGAAAGTTGTAAAAGAGGAACCATCAGCGGCTTTTCTCCTTCTTAAAAGTAAAGTCTTGTTACGTCCTCGCGAGCGCTCGCGATTTAATTACAGAGTCAATTAAACGGTCAATCACAGTTAACCTAGAACGCCTCGAGGGACGCTTCTTCCTTCCTTCCACTCGATAACTTCTTACACCGCTTTCTTTTCCGTTTTTCCTCGGTTAAGTCCTTAACGTCTTGCCGACAAAAAGAAAAGCGCCATCGTTCGCAAAGAGCGCGGGTTTAAAAAGAAGGAAGTACTTTGAGAGAACGAGTCGGCGGGATTAATCCATCCCCAGTCCAGCCGATCTAAAACCGCATTCTCTTCCAAGCCAGTGATCGAGAAAAAGAACCAATTACTCGTTGATTTCTCTGCGTAAGTGTACACGCGGCTGAACGATCAACGAAAGCGTCGACGGATTTTCAATCCGTAATTCACACATGCGCGTGCGTTTACGACGAGCTCTCTTATCGTAGCGTTGAAGAAGAGAGGCGCTTCTTTCCCCGTTTGTCACGAGCGCGCGCGCGAAGAAAAAGCCGGGGGGAGTCGAGTTCGGGCGTAAAGGCGCGAAAGTGCACCATTCAAAAATTAACGAGCTCCGAGGGAAAAAGGCTTAAAATAAAGAGAAGGGGGGAATTGGACGACGACGACGACGACGACGACGACGACAACGACGATGACGACGACGGCAGCGACTTTAAGAGCTCGGCTTCTCTCCCTTCGCTTTTTATTTCTCGAGAGTGCAGCCACGGGGACTACTAGCGCATGCACGCGCGTGTGTGAGTGTGTGCACACCTCGTGCCCTTGCATTACGTCGCGCGAGCATTTTTTTTTTACACACGCTCCCGTGCGCCTGAATTTTTCAATGCGGTGTGTACGCTCTTTATGATGACGATGATGATGACGATGATGATGATGACGATGATGATGATGATGATGATGGGCACCGTGCATGAATGGGGCGCGTGGAAACGATCGCGAAAAGTGAAAGCTTCTACGAAAATGAAAAAAATTTTTTTTATTTTTTTTTATTTCTTTTATTTTCTAAGAGGATGTTAGTTTTGGGAATGCTTTTATCGATTGAATTTTTAATTACTTTTGAGTATCGTTTTGCAAAATCCCTCGTTGCAAATAGATAATTTAAGCGGAAGTTTTTAATGAATTGATTTATAGATTCGATTTATCAATTTTTATTGAAAATAAATTATTCGCGATTGTAAATATTTGTGAATAATTTTTTTTTAATTAAATAACTATTAATAATAACATTTCATACAAAAATATGATGTGTGTATTTAACAATAGTTAATTAAATATTATTAATTTACGTATTACAAAAGTAAATATACTATATAACACGAAAATATTGAATGTTTAAATAAAAAATATGATTTTATTAAAAAGGTATAAAAATAGAGAAAATTGTAGAATTTAATAATGAATAAAAAAACATCGATGTTTAAAATTTTTTATCGCTTAATATTCTAAAACATATTGTTTTTGAAGCTTTTTATATTTAAATAAAACAGGAATAGGCGATTACATATTTACATTAGAAAAATGTTGATTTGGTAAATTTGAATATAAATTTGCTAATGTAAATTGAAATTTACGAATTTAATTATGCATACGAAAAAGTAATTTTTATCTGGTTATTCACTTCACCATTTTTACGTGTACATTTCCGTCTACTCTCGATATTAAAGACTCAGACCATAAAATTTTAAACTTAAAAGAGAAAAAATAGCGATCGATAACACATCAAATTCTCAGAACCTCTCAGCGCATCTACAAAGACCGTAGCAGCTAGCTGCGCGTTCTTGTACGCATTCGCGTATGCGTCGCCCTTGGGGGAGGGGGGAGGGGAGATGCATTCTTTTTTTCTCTTTTTGTCATCGCGCAGTGAATGCGTTGGCTGTTATGATTCGCAAAGAAAAATATATACACTTATGGACGCGACTCTCGCGTGTGCTTTCTTTTTTTCTCGCGCACAGCAATCTCTTCTTTTTGTTTCTCTCGCGGGAGTGAATTCGAGCATCGCGAAATAAGAGAGGAAGGAAGATAAAAAAATAAAACAAAACAAAAGAAGGAAAAAAAAAACTTTTCGCGCAAAAAGTCGCGCGCATGTGTCTACTCGTCGAGTCACGGGGTTGCGCAGCTGTGCAGCGCTCTTTGTAGCAGCGACGCTACGGCGGAAGGGGTGGGGGTAAACAATTTTTCTTGCGACCAAACCCAACCAACCATCTCGCTTCTTTCTTTTCTCTTCGTTTGCTCGCTTGCCTCGGTCCTGGAATTCATGAAAAGATCCAGACTGCGCGGCAAATAATGCGCTTCTCGAATTCGGTATACCGGCAAGAAGAAAGAGTCGGAGGCGAGGCCGTTTGATTCCGTGGATTCGTTGACGTTTACGATTGACTGTCAAAACGATGGATTGAATAATAATGATAATATTGCAAAACTAAATTTATTTGCAGCTAATTTAAATGAATTTATGGCAAATAAAATTTAGTAGCATATTGAATAATTATTGATTCGTTTTATTTTTTTAATATTTAAAAATTTTCATTTGATTTACTTGTTACATAAATATTGTACCTTTAATTTAATTTAATATATTTATTTTCAATTTTAAAAGCAAGAAGAATATTTCAAAATAATGCAGAAATAAAATTAAAAATAAACATTAAATCGTTAATTATTCAGCATTTTAGTTTATATTTGCAATAATTACCTTATGTAGCGTATTAAATGCAATCGATAGAATTGAATATAATAAATAAATGAAGTTAACAACAAATTAATTCCATAATTTTTTATTTCGCGTGACGAAAACATAATCGTAATAAATTTACTTCATTGAAATGTAAATAACAGGATAAAACGTTAGAAACTTTAGTATCAAAGTTATTTATATAAAAATAAATATACGTGTCTCGAGATTTTCTCGAGTATGGAAAATCGTGACAAGAAGATCATGGAAGATCGTAAAAGCGTTTGAGGTAAAAAAAAAAAAGAAATCTATAGCCGAAGGTTACAGTGATTTTCCTACATATTTTATGTAGATGTACGTAACATTCTACGGTAGGTGTACTTGTCTATAGTACTTGGCGCTTATACCGATCGAAGAGGAAAAAATAGACAATCGAGTGTTGTGTCTGTTTTTTTTTTTGCGTTTACGCTTACCAAGTTGCGATAGATCACGAAGTATTATTACACGCGTAAAGTGCAATTGCGAAAAAGAAAATTATCTTATAAAAAGTAATACAAATCCGATAGTTGTAGTTAAAAGAAAGTGAACGACGTTTGAAGAGAGTTGCACTTTCTATGATGTGTATGAGTAATCGATCAAAGTTAATGGGTAACCAGGTCGCGTAATATTTCTATTTTAAGATCGTATGTTCCTTATATTTAAAAAATGATAATTTTACGGCGGGCGCTTTAAATTTAAAAATTTAAATAATAGTTTAAAAGATCCGCCCAGTTAAAAAATCTAATTTAACATATACCGATAGACGTTTTCTAATAAATTCAATGGAAAAAAGGTTAGCGTACGTAATGGATTACAAAGCCACATAAGTCCTTGAACAGAATATCAGACCGAATAATCACGCAGCGTTAATAAGCCATCGTTAATAAGCCATCGTTCGAGAAGCCACGCCGGCAATGATAGAACTCCGTGGATAATCCTCTTCCTCAGTCAGCGGTTCAAGAAGATAATTCGCGAAATCGAACAGACAGACCGAGAGTGCGTGTGTGAGAGAGAAAGAGACACACATATGTAGAATAGAGAGACACACATATGTAGAAAGCGTTAATGCCAATGTGAGACATTGAGCCAGTAGCCATTCATGCAGCTTTACGGTCCGGTATTAAGGACTACCGTGTGTTGCCATTCTCTTACTATCCACTGGAGATAATATTGCAGAATCTCTCTCTCTCTCTCTCGCTCGCTCTCTTGAATCACGACAAATACCGATGTAGATTACTTGCTTGGACTTTTGGCGTTTCCCCTCACTACTTTGCCTTCCTCTGTACTATGGTCATTCGAATGAAATACACACGTCAACTGATTGTACTCGGATGCTGCCGATTCTCTCCTTCCTCCCTTCCTTTCTCTCTCTCTCTCTCTATCTCTCTCTCTCTCTCGTTCGTTCGATATTAGTTCAAAATTGCATTGTAGTAGAGGAGAAAAAAGAGGAAGAGGAGTTGCGTGCAGTGTGCTAAAGTCTAGGTGGAGGGATGTCGGTAAGCCAACGGCTGAGTTGAGGCTAACAAGTCAACTCGCTGCCGGAGGCTAAGAGAGAGACGAAGACAGAGGGGGAGAGAGAGAGAGAAAGAGGTAGACAGAGAGGAAGAGAAACAAGTAAACAGAGAGACGGAAAGAAGCGAACAGATGTCTCGTGTGCCACGAGCACGACGACGACGACGACGACGACGGCGACGACGACGACGATGAGGACGAGGTCATTCTAAGCAAAGTTAGCGTCAGGTAGGGGCTATTTCGCTATTCTATCCACCTTCTCGCAGCGGTAACGGCAACGACGTCGCGCAATGGCTGGGTATACTCAAGAGCAAACTCAGAAGAGGGCCGATCTTGCACGAACGACCGAGCAAACGTTTCCCTTTCGATAGTTCGGCTCTCTCTGTCTCTCTCTCTCTCTTTAGTTCGCGTAGACAAACTTAGTCTCATGCATGCGGTCTGTCTCGATGGATACGAAGAGAAAAACGAGAATGATTTTTTTAAAACGAAAAAATGATATACGCTACGGTAAGAGTGAACGTGAAGTTTCTTGAAAATTTATTGTCATATATTTCAATCAAACGAAAGGTAATTACTTTAATGAATATTTTTTGACTTTTAAAATTATCTCAAAAGAAATTATATTTTACAATATTAAAGGAAATGTCAAAATTACAATAAAATACGAGCGATAAATGACGGTAAAGTAAAATTTACATCAAATTATGGATGATTAACTTCAGTAATCAAGATAATTTCAAATATAAAATGTTAATAACGTTATGCTTGCATCAAATATTCTCAAAAGAGCTTCGACAAAAAAAAACGTATAAGCGCGATAATTTATCCTTTTCAAATTTTCCAGTAATAGTTTTTAATTCTTGACTACGAACTTACCTGCAATACGAAAAATTCATCTCGCATTAAAGTTTACGCTGGTTGGCAATTTACCAAGAGGGAGAGATAGAGAGGAACAAGCAAAAAAAAAAAAAAAAAGTAAAACCAGCGGAAATAATTTAGAATAATTTCGTGCGAATAAATTCTCGTGGGATTACCGCAAGCGCGAGTTAGTTCTTTTTTCTTTCCCGCTGGTCCATGTTCGCACCGGAAGGTTCGAAAATGGGGACGAAAATGGACAATTACCCAGTGAGGAGAAGGGTGAATCAAGGGAGTAATCCCGGATGAAATCGCGCGGTCGGCAGATTAGAAGCGCGAAAATAAAATGTGGAGAAGAATAAGCAGTAGCAGCGTAAGAACAGAAAGTAAAATAAGCGCAAGATTTCAGCACATCGGAAATCCAACTTATTTATGAGCAACCGTTCAATTAACATTAAGAAAGCGAGTGCGCCGACGGGTAAAAAGATAAAACTCTTATGTCACGAAGAAACACGTGAGATCGTTTGTCAGACGAGGAAGTTCCTCGCGAGGAGAAGCATGCGTATGTACGCGGGTACGAACAATTTTAGCTTCGAGTGCTAGGATTGGCGCGCGCGTGCGAGCGCTACGTAGGTATAGCTCCGTGCCGAAGTGGCGCGCCGCGTCAAATCGATTCCCATCTTGCGGTACTAACCTCTCTCTCTCTCTCTCTCTCTACCTCTCTCACCTGCTCTTGGTTAACCAGAACCTGCTCGAGACTATACCGAGCTATACGCCCTCGTTATTATTACGCCGAGTTTGCCGAAGATAATAAAGTTTATTCCATTTTACCCACTCTCTATATCTATCTATTTATCTCTATCTCATGCTACCTTGTCTGCGCGTGTACGTATAGCGCACTCCGTTGTTGATATCCCCGTGTATCATAGTTCTGACGATTCAATATCTTGCTATTAAGAGGGTACTTTACTCTCGATGATCAACGTTCCTCGATAATATAAAAGCAAGTTTGTTGTCGACTTGGTCATTCTCGTGCGAAATATATGATTGATCTTTTAATTATTCTTTATAAATAAAATGATTGAAAAGATTATACGAAGGTTCAATTTAACACTGTCACAGAAGTAACTTATTAAAAATAATTCCGATGACAAAACCGATCTCTCACTATAGTTTTATGAAAAAACGCAGCACTTAATCTTGCCCGTGCGCGATTCGCTCAAAGTCAATACAGCACATCCTCTCATCCTCATTTTGTCGCTTGATTTTTCCTCAGTTTCTCTCTCTCTCGTTCTCTTCCCTTGCGCAAATCCAAAATCCTAAGGGAGAATTAGCGAAGTTTCCTTCGCTCTAATTCTCAAAGTACGCTTGCCGCCACTGGCCACCGTGGAACAAGTTCTCCAAAAGCGCGTCACGCTGCAGCTTTTCGTCCTTTCTCTTTCTCTTGCTTCTTCATCGTACGATACTCGATCTTGTAACAATGCATCAAAGGTTTTGTCACGATCGATTACGAAGCGATAAGGGGTGTTCGAAAATAGGGTGTTAAAGGATTTAAAGTTTTCTGCTAGTATTATACTGCGATTGGGTTTAAAAAATTTGGAATAATTTTTGCAAATAAACATTCATATTATTTTTCAAATTTTAATTTATTTAAAGATATATGCATGTATATACATGTACTTTATGAATTTACAATTGGGACAGAATTCTGCACTTTGGTTTCATAAAGTAACTTGGAAAAAAATTTTCACATTTACCATTCTTATTTGCAATGCAAATGCAACGTTTTTAAAAACTTTTATCTTCTTTCTCTTTTTTAAAAATTTATTCCAAGAAAGCAACGCGACGAAAAAATAACATTAGCTCGTACATTTTTCTAATACATTTCGCATTACGTCTAGCAAAACAAAGAGAGCCCTTCGCTAACTCTTCGGACACACTCCGGTGTATATCACCGGTCGGCAAAATTAAATATTCCCTTCCGAAAACAAAATGCGTGCGCGGGTCTAGCCCTTTGTGCCCCTCCCCTTCTCTCTCTCTCTCTCTCTCTCTCTCTCATTATCTGTCTCTCCTTTTTGATAAAGGCGCGCGCGACGACACTCGCGCCGCTACCGGCACCTCGGTCATGAAAAATTCAAAGCAAAACAAAGAAAGAGCGAGAGAAAGCGGTGCAAAGAAAAAAATAAACGAGAAAAGAAAGGAGAAACAACGGAATGAAAATACAACGAGAGAGAGAGAGAGAGAAAGAGAGAGAGGCAGGGAAAGGTTTAGGTTTTCTGTGCTGTTCTAAAAGCTACTAGATTTCCACTGAATCCATTCTTTCACGATGAATTTTCTTTTTTGGTTGCGTTTTTTACAAAGATTCACAACATTCAAAAGGCTTTTTTTTTGGCGGGCAGATGCTACCTATTTCTTTCTCTCTCTTTTTCTTTCTTTCCTTCTTATTCTTTTACACTTCTGCCAAGAACCTTGTGCGATTTTCTGACCGTCGGTCTCTCTCTCTCTCTTTCTCTTTCTTTCTCTCTCTATCGCTCTCTTTTTTCTATACTATACGCGCGGATACAAACAGACGCAAAAGGAGAAAAATCTCAAGCTTTTTGGAAGCGCGGACTTGAGGAAAGCGCAAACGGAGAGTGTGAGAGGGGGAGAGAGGGAGACAGAAAGGAAAGCTGCAATCGAGCGTAAGGAATAAAGTAGAAAAAGGAGGTGAAAGAACGTGAGAAAGTAGAGAAGAGGTAAGCGAAGAGGTAGTGGTAGTAGCCAACGTTTAGCAGACTTGCGGTCCTTTGATCTGAGCTTCGCGCGGCTTTTGTTTCCTAACCGCGCGCTCGTCTCCAGGAAAATGGAAGGGCCTTAAGCTCTTTGAGCTTTCTCCTCGCTTTCTCCTCGTTTTCTCTATTTTCTTCGCTGTGGACTTTTAGCAGCAGCAAGCAGAATGAGAATGAGAAAGAAAGAGAAGAGAGAGAGAGAGAGAGAGAGAGAGAGAGAGAGAGAGAGAGAGAGAGAGAGAGAGAGAAACGTTGTCATTGACGACACTCGTCCGTAACTTTGACTTGGCGGCGAGTTGCTGAAAATCGGCCGCGAAGCCAAGTTAAAACGTGGAATGATGGAATAACAGAACAAATCTTCTTAATCCTATTGTGCGTTTATTTTGAGCGATTGTTTTATTTATTTTTTAGAGTATAGGATATCTGTATACACCGTAATCTGTATATAGCTTATTGCTATATCGTTGTTTTCAACATATTTTATTTTCGTTGATTCTAGCTTTTGATGTTAAGCTTACATTTTATTTCCCTTGTTCTCTTGCATTTTTAAGGTCATGAAAAAAAACTAATCATAAATATCTTTCATCGGTTTGTGTTTTTTATTTATTAAAGTGTCACGGTTTACTTTAATGACACTTTCAAAATAATAATGCATATTATTCGATTCGTCTTAAAGTAAACTTATAGACAAATTTAGCGTTTTATTTGAATATGTATTAAATGTTTATAAATATAATCTAGTTCACGATTAAACTGAAATACATAATAAACAATATGAATAATAATAAAAATTTTACTAATAAAAAACACATAAAAATTTTTAACAATCTTATCCATGAACTCTTGCGTAAACAACAGCGAAAATTGTATTCCATCAATCGTGGTTCGGATATTTCTCCCGATCCTAATCCCTATAATCACTAGAGCGCAGCTTATTTGAAGCCGCAGAAAAGCACGCGTTATTTAACAAGTGGTCTCAATAGAGACGGAAAATACAAAGTCGTCGTCCACCGTGGAAACCCGAGATATCGTCCGCGCGCTCGCGAGCTTCTCTTTCTCTCTCTCTCTCTCTCTCTCTCTCTCTGTCTCTCTCGCTTCTTCGCGCCGCGTCTACGTGTGCACATATGCGCTTACACAACGATTGCGCGTGCATGCATGTGCAGGGGTGAGCGAGAGCGGGTGGTAGTTATTGATTTATCGGCGGGGATTGGCGCTGCTGGTGCTGCCGTTGGCGCTATTGTACGTATGTACACGTGACGTCGACGTATAATAATTTCGCGGACGATAAATGAGGGGCGTTATAATGCGCGTCGAACCTCCTCTCCCTTCCTACGCGGCCGGTCTTTTCCCTCTACTTCGGATTTCCTCGCGATTAATTAATGAAGCCCACGGTTTCGATGTGAGCCGCGCGCGCCGCTTTTTCACCGACTCACGATTACAAAACGTTCGCCAAGTAAACAAAGAGAGAGAATCTTGCGAGGGGTGTGGGTATTTCGATCACATTCGATTTCACCTCCTTTTTGCTCCGCTCGCTTTGATTTCTCCTTTACTTTTTTTCGTTTCGTCGTTTGTTTTACATCACTCGCTTGAATTATTATATCGCAGTGGTTCGACTTTTTTTTGTTCATCGAATGATGCGATGCATAGAGACAGTTTTTATTAGTTTCTTAAAGTTTCCGTTTCGCATTGACCTTTTTTTTCTTTTTGTTTTATATCGTATCTTGCCGCCTGGCTGTTTTGCCGATGGTTTTGTTCAGCCCGTGGCAGAGTGAAGGATAAAAATGGAAATTCTGGAGCTATGAATTTTACGGAGGAAATGTTTGCACATTAAAATCGATTCTAGTTCTGATTGAATTGTAATGTAAACTACCGGCAACCTTTATAATAAAGGCGTATATCGAATAAAAGGCGATTTTATTTGTTCGATGTTTGCACTTTTAGTCGGTAAACAGTCGAACTGAAATTTTTGCGC
>OX465097.1:71701169-71746169 GCA_949987625.1 Chalcis sispes | reverse complement strand
AGCTTCGGCTTGAACACGCGCGCGCGTAAAAGTCTTTATTTATATTCGCGTGGAGAGGAAACTGGCGCGCTTGAAGCTTCTTAGAAATTTCCTTTGAGAATCCGCATCACGCCAACTTTTTATTGCGCTGCTCTACACTACACTTAATTATCCGGAAACTCGGAAGATAGTAGTAATAATAATAACAGTAATAGTAATCGTAATAATATTTTGATAACTGCACACCTTAACTGAGATTAGTTTTTAGTGCTTTATTGCAGTTTTTACAGACCGATATAATTCGTCCATTGGGTGATGGCAAAATTATTTTTGAAAGAGAGGAAAATCCGAATAAAATACACTACGTCGATACATTTTAAGTAAATTGGGTCGTAATGAAATTAAAGTTTTAAAGAGAATTTTGTTCAATTGTGTACAATGAATTCGGTCATTCTGCTTTTGTCGTTTAAAGTTTTCATACGCTTAAATGAAATTGTACATGCGTAAATTTACTCAAATTTAAATTAATTTTGTTATTTGAAATTTGAATGTTATATAACAATACTGTGTTCACATGAATAATATAGAATTTTAACATAAATGTAGAAAATATTTTCGCTACAAATAAGTACAACAAAATAAGTTAAATTTGATAAAATCATCTGTCCGTATAAAATTTAACAAAACGTTTGATGGTTTTATCTTTTCTTTTTGTTTCAGGTAAGATCGATATCTCACTTGTCTGTTATATGCACATACGTCGGCAGGTAAAAAGAGCGATATAAGCCGGTAAAACTTTTCCGGAACGAGGTAAGGGAGTTTAAGTACTCGGAGGAAGTATCGCGAGATTCACATACCTCCCGACGCTTATCTTAATTGCTCGATGGCCATTAAAACAGCTGGACTCACGCGATTTTACCTGAAAAATGCAACAGCTATCAATTTGCATCAAATTATCCTTGTCTTATACTAATTTATTAAAATTCTTTTTTATTAGTAGAATCATATCCATTGAGATTTAAGTTTTAGGTGTTAAATTTTTTATTTACATTATTTTCATATCAAAAATATTTCCGCGATAATTAATCATTATTCAAATTTAAGGTCCTTTGAAAATTAAATAAATTAATGACAAACCACTTTTGAAAATTAATTTTGTATTCACAAAATAACTTATTCAATTTCATTTTTCTTTAGTTTTAAATACTTGATATAATTTTGCCACAAAAACTAATTAAAATAATAATCAGTATCTACGTTGTCAAATTCTTAATTAATCGAATTTTAAATATCGAAATGTTCACAGATTTTTATTTTATTTATCTCTATAATCTGAGAGTGGATCGTTTATCATTGCATTATATGATAATTACAATCTAGCGTTAAAAGCAAACTGATAAAATTTGAAGTAAGCAAGAAGTGAATTATGCTGCTAATTAAAAAAAATTTCTCAAGCCTTTATTAATAACACTCATCGGAATCATAAATCAACTTCGCAACATCTGTAAATTAAATAGCTAATCAGCCTCGCATAATATAGATTATCTCAACCTCTTCAAAATCCACAGATTAAAGAAAAATAATTACTAACGGAGTAAGAGAGAGAGAGAGAGAGAGAGAGAGAGAGAGAGAGAGAGAGAGCGCGGGTGTTGGAAAAATTCCGAGCGCGCACGACAGTCCCAAGGGCAATTAATAAAAAACAAAGAGCTCGGATAAAACGATTCGTGGGAAAGCGCTCGGAAGCGAGCTTTGGGTCAATAAAAATTTTCAAGCGCGCGCGCTTTACCGATGCCTATCGTCTCTTAATCTTAATTCAAGCCAGCGTCCAACTTCTTGCCCTTCCCTCGTACTCACCGAAGATTTCCGTGACAAATAGCTTTTAATTTCTCGAGCCTGTTTACTCGCTCTGGCTACAAGGCCTTCCTCCTCCCTCGAATTAATTACCACCCTCTCCTCCCTCCCTACTGCGGAGCTCTCTCGCGGACGTTATCTTATCGTCGGCCACTTAAAGCACAAGGAAAGAGAGAGAGAGAGAGAGAGAGAGAGAGAGAGAGAGAGAAAGAGAGGAAGCATCCACAACAAAGCAGTCTTGGCTTACGAACGAGAAGCAGAGAGAGAGAGAGAGAGAGAGAGAGAGAGAGAGAGAGAGAAAGAGAAAGAGAGAGAGAGCGGGCGCGTCAGATCTAAACGGACGATTATGAATGCGGACGAGCGTGTAAGCCTCTTCAACGGGGCGTTCGCTTTCGCCGTGTGTTTGCTTTCGGTTAGGTGCGAGTTAGATCGTCGGAGCTTCCTACGGCGAGTAGTATCGGGGAGGAACGATGCATTTAAAATTCTCTAGTGGCTTGTCTTCGTTGTTCAACGGTGCGACTCGAGCTTGAACTTCGAGGAAATCTTTGCGCGACTATAAATAACTTTACAACTGCAAATTTTAATAAATTTTACCGATAATTAACATACGACTTTCTTGGTATCTGGTTGATTTCATTCAACCCATATTTATGTCGTAATCGAAACATCACAGGGCAATGATATCGGTGTCAATGTCGCCTGTTTGAGATTCGATTAATAAAGCGTCATAATAATACGACGATTATTTCTCAAACAGCGAATAATACGAAACATTTCAACGATTCTCAACGTTAGGATTGAATTCCCAAAGGACAGGGATATAGATCCGATTACATAGTGCGTAAAAATGACGCGGCCGCGAGCGCGCCTTATTTAGATATCGATGGCACGCGCAAATTTATAAATTGAAAAAGAGGCACATGGATTTAATTATCGACAGCTATCCGTCCCCCGTTATCGACATTTAATGGAGAAAGATTTAAAGGATGGCCTTTTGCTTTTTTTTTTTGTCTTTATTGAGTTATATACCCAGATTTATTGTGGTTTTACATTGTGCTTTATATTGTTTTCCAATTGTATCGACAAATTTCATCCTTTTACGGTTACTTTGGTAAGGAATATTGGAATATTCTTTTGTTGGGTAAATTTCGTTTATCGGTTGTTATCGATTGTTCGCTTGAAAAAATTGATCACCGATATTCGCCATGTTTCTCATTTTTCGCGTATCTTACAAATCAAAGCTCGCAAAATTCGATTTGATACGCAAACTCGATCGCAATGAAAGCTTCAACGATCGCACATACGCACACGTCGACATGAAAAAGCAAACGGGCAAGCAGATCTACTATCGTGCGTCTCCTCATCTTTTTAACGAAAAACAGATAGATCGAAAGAGATATACTACACCCAAATAATGTGAGAAGAGAAAGAGAAATAGAGAAAAAGAGAGAGAGGCTCGTTCGCTTTTTGTGTCAGTCGACTCACGTCGTGCATTTAGGTATGCGAAGTCGAGAAAGAAAGAGGCAACTCGACGACTGTCGCACTTGGCACTTTCTTCTTTCACTTTTCATGCAGCAGCGGCGGTAACCTCCACACGCGCGAGTATCTTTCCTCGCACTAAAAGCGCGTCTTCTTTTCCTTTCTTGTTCACTCGCGGGAGGTGGCAAGTATTCCCCTAAGAACGGGCTGTTTACGTCCTCGCGAATCATGCCTCTCTCTCTCTCTCTCTCTATTTATCGCGTATGCGAGAGAATGGCACGTAGTCTTTTTCACTCTCTCCACCGCGCTCTTCTTCGTCTTTCGTTTCAAACTTTGTAAATCTTCTTGAAAACGTTAGAAAGAAAGAGAGAGAGACATTTCTTCTCGTTCGTCACTTTCTTAAATTGCTCCGATGTCGCGACAGTGGTGAAATTGTCGGTGGTAGTAGTACTCCCAAACGTCGAGTTATGCGGGAGAAACAAATACTCGAGAGGAAGAGAAACAGATTTTTTCTGCTATATACCCCCCCCCCCCTCTCTCTCTCTCTCTTTCTTTCTTTCTCTTTCTTTCTTCCTTTTGTTTTATCTTATTTTATTCCCGTATGTCTTCTCGTCTTGTGTACGACAATTTATAACGTTGCAATTTTAATATCGCATTTGCGTAGAGAAGCTCTTTTAATTAAAGTGAAGGAAATTCCTACGTACTATTCCTCTATATCATTAAATTATACGATACACTTTATTAAATATCAAAGCGTAAAAAAATGTCATTAAGAACATTTAATAACATCGCACAATTTTTTTTTAATTTTTAAATTGAAACGTTGATAGAATTATATTCCTAGACAGTATAAAATATTCCAGAAATATAAGGGGTGAAGGGCGCGTGTACATTGTAATGTGCATTTTAAATAGAAGCTTCATGTAACATGTATTCCAAGACGTTCGCGTATGCAGAACTTGAAGATGATTGAAATGATTCAGTTGGATGATTTAATGATTTATGTTAATGAAATGATTTATTGAATTAATAATTTATAAATAAGCTGGCTATATTAACACTTGAATATCATGATATAAACAGTGCGAGGCGTTTATTTTAATAAAATAACATTTATATTTATTTTATTTCATTTTAATTACATTTGGTTATTTTAATCGTATTATTTATTGCATAAAGTAAATAAATAATTTTTAAACATGACTACACTGCAAATTAACATAGTATTTTCAGATTTAACAAGTATTTATTTCAATACGCATTAAAGATTCACTTTTTAAAGAAAATTTTAAACTCGTTCTTCTTTTTTTTTTAAAAAAAAAAAGAAGAATAACTGAAAAATATAATATAATCTAGATACTCTTTTTCTCTTTCGCTCTCTCGTAAAAGAATTAACAAATATAAGTTACGCATACTCCTATTAAAAAACTCGATCCATCAGATTTCTCATTGCATACATCGGATACCTGACAGTAGTTACGCTCAAATGAGTACATCGATGAGCGATTTTAAAAAAAGACACTTGCCGTTGCGCTAACTCGTGGATTTTTACGGCTCGCAACTTTTTTCATTAATATTCTTGTGTTCGCTAAACAATTATTGACCAGAAGAGGCTGTTTTGTTTTAAAACGGTATATTATAAAATTTATAAGGCGAAAACGGCGCAAAGAAAGAGATAGATAGATAGATAGATAGATAGATAGATAGATAGATAAATGGATAGATAGATATAGTAGATAGATAGATATATAAATACAGATAGAGAGAGATTAAATTAACATAGTATTAATCGCGCTCGTGTTCTCTCTTGTTTCATTGCAAATATCCGGAGAATTTGAGAGCCTCGTGCATGAGTGCCCGAGTTGTCGGTGAGCTGGCAACTTCGCTTTCGATTGGATTTCCTCAATGATACACGGTGATATGATTGCATTAATAATGCATTTGCGACAGTTGTTTTCTTATATTTCAACATCATTTTCCTTTGGGAAATTTTCGTTTGATATTTTGTTAAATTCAAACGTGATTATTTTTTACAATTTAGAGTACAATTTCAGACGGGAAAGTTCGTATTGCTCTACGAGTAATAAAATTCATAATATTTATACTTATACAAGAGTAGATGTTCAGCTTTAACTACTTGTGCTAATAATTGTCTTTACACAAGACAATAAGCGAAGAAATATTTCTTTAATTACTTTGATAAGTTACCAATTTTTTTGTCAATTTAATTATTGCTATATCTAGATTTAATTTATATTTAAAGAAAATGGTTTGAAAAGAAATTGATCGGTGATATAATAATTATTTCGTGATATACGCGCTTTTACATTAATGTTTAATCGCAATATTTTCCGCAAAATGATTTCACGAATCGTGATAAGCTAATCCCGCGATCCAATGTTCATAATTAGAAAATTAACGAGTTTCCCCTCTACTCTCGTAATTGCACCCGTATACAACTATATAATAATTTCACTGTTGTCGCATCGCGGAAACATTTTAATCGATACACACACGTGTGCGTGTTTTCTCTCCTCTCTTTCTCGCTCTCTCTCTCTCTCTCTCTCTCTGTGTCTCCTCTTTTTCGCGCGCTCTCTCTCTTTCTCTTTCAGGTTTTGCATCTATCGTATCAATCGTATCATTTGTACGGACGTCCAGAAAATTCGTTGGAAATTGTTTTTTCCCGTGTCACATTTACTTCGTTTACGTTTTTTTGAAAAGGAATGAACGCGAAATGTTTTCCGAGATTTTCCAAGCGATTCCCATATGTTATAACATATTTATTCACAGAACGAAACAAATTTAATAATAGTTCAATGGTTTTATAAAAATTATGCGACTTTTTATCGATAGATGTGTAAGTTCAAAATCTACGTTCGTATTTTTTTTCGTAACAGAAGGGTTCGTCGTTCGCATTGTTATTTTTTAAAAGTTTGTTTCATTTTGTTTAAGATTTTTTTCAAAAACGTTAGCGTTTACTTTATTCATTCGCTCTATGCCATACATTTGACTACTGAAAATAGCCGAAACATTTTTTATCGATTTTTCGCAAAGGTTGAATTTTTTAAAATTTCAGTTCGAAAATGAAGGAATTCTTGTACAAGTTTAACAAACGTTGAGTTTAATTTTTAAAAATTCATTGAAAAATTAAAAACTTGAAGTATAAAAAATAAATCAGTTTAATTGATGTCTTTCATGAATTATCCAATCAACTTTTAAAACGTATTTCATAATAAACGTTTTTAAGAAATAATATTGTGCCAAAATTGTAAAAATAAAAATTCATTAAAATAATCATCCATCATCATATTTTTGCTAATTGTTAATAATCGATGCGAGTTTACTTGGAGCTTAAAATAAGTGAGTCGGAACGACTCTCAATCTTCTTTTTCTCATCAAGATAGTTGACCTTATAATTATTATTAAGTAGGTCAAGAGGCAAAGAGAACCTCGTCAAGTTTACATCGACGAGAGAGAATCTTTATAAAATATTCGATTCATCGATAGTAAGCTAGATAAAGAGAAAAAGAAAGAAAAGAAGAAGGACCGAGAACACGGCCAAGTGAAAAGGTCGTTTTTAAGTGTTAAAAAGGAGAATAAGTGAGAGAGAAGAGACCGATCGAACCAACAACAGAGATAGAGAGAGAGAGAGAGAGAGAGAGAGAGAGAGAGAGAGAGAGTTAGAGAATAAGAGATAAAGAATATCACCAATACAAAAATACTTGAGATAAAAGCAACATTTGAAAAATTATTGAAAAATTCTCGAGTGCGTTTAAGTTGCCACTTGGAGTGTCACCTTGTTAATTTCTGATAAAGTTGAAATATTTTTTCCGATCCATTATAATCGAGTTTCTTTTAGCTCGTGTACCTAAATTGTGATGTTGAAACAAAAATTTGAATAACTCCGTATTTAAATTGCATATTTTTCAAAAAACATCAATTCTATATTTTGTACTTTTAACTAGTCGAACTTGTGTCTGAATTTTAAACGTAATTGAAAGTGCAATAAAATCACAAACAAAAATTTTTACCATTAAATATAATAATTTTATCGTTAAAATTTTGGCCTGCAGAAAATTGGGAATAATTTTGGATTCCAAAAATTTAACCGATAATAATCGCGATGAAATTGTGCATTGAAATTGTTTTCGATACCTTCGCGTAATTTTACACAATCGAAACACACACACACACACATATATATATATACATACACACGAGTGCAGTCTCTCGATAATGATGACGCAAGCGCGCGCCTTTCAGCTTTTCGAAATTTTAACATTACTGATAAAATTATAAAACGAGAATTGAAAAATATTTCGAAAACTCGATTGAGCCGTTATCAGCGGCTCGTGTGTTACGTTACCATAATTAGCATCGGGAGAAAAAAAAAATACAATGAAAACGCCGCGATGCAGTGGGCATATAGCTCGTATAGAGTTAATAAGACACGCGCACGTACGCGTTATAAAAGTAAAATTTAATTGCGCTCCATGAAAGTAAAAAGAAAAAGAAAAATAAAGCCCGCGCGAAAAGAAGGAGCCGCAAAAGAAGAACTAAAACTCGCTCTCTCGCTCCCTCTGTTATGCGCGAATGAAAAGAGAGGGAAGGGAGGCAGCGAGGAAGAAAAGAGAAAAAGGGAGATTAGTCAAGTACTTGCGCGTTTTTCTCTTTCCCGCTTGTTCCAAATTGAAGGGGGTAAAAGAGAAGGAGAGAAAAAGAGAGAAAGAGAGAGAGAGAGAGCATAAGAAGAGAGGGAGAGTTGCCGCGTTGCATCTGTCGCGCAATTTCGCTTCGCCGTAGTAGTTGCAGTATAGTACGAGCCGAGTGCGACTGGCACAGCGATTAACCCTTTCTAATTGTCGCCAACTTTTTTCATTTTATCGCTTTACGGTTTCATTGGGCCGACGCAAGCTAAGTGGTCAGGAGCTCTCAGCCGAGCTTCTGCGGCTTTCCGTTTCTCGTAAAGGAACGCTGCCGCTCTCGCGCTTAAAATGCCGGCTTCTACCTCTTTTGCCCACTTATTATTATTTTTTTTTATTTTTTTTTGTTTTCCTTTTTATATGTATACCACAAAATCGATTGGTCTCTTTTGCCTCGATTCGCGATATTACTTATTGGGTATTTAATTAACATTTTCTTTATGCGAGCTCTCTTTCTCTCTCTCTCTTGAAGAGAGCTGCGACTCTCCAGAAGTTCTTCCTCTCATTTTTCTTTTATTTTTTTCTCCGCTCGAGTTTCGTATCAATTTTGATTTTCCTTTTTCTGTGAAATCCTTTTTCGGGGGTAGACGGTTAATAAACGGGCTGGAAGGAACAAGCAATAAATTTTTATTACCATTGAAAGTTATTCATGAAACCAAAAGTGTACAGAAAATTAATAACCGTAATTTCGTTTGAATACAAATTCGAAACAGATTTCACAAAGAAAGAGATAGGTTGAATACTAAGAAAATTTGATATAATAAACGGTGTGTATGGTAAAAGTAATTTGACTATCACGAATAGTTCAATTTTCTAGATTATAATCGATGCGAGTTTCTTAAACGAGCAAAAAAATTTATCAGCAGGGAGACATTTACTTCCGTAATTTGTTATAATATTTATACGAATTTTTTTTAGAATAAAATGAGCACCGTTGAAGCGTAAGGTATGAAGGTATACTGTTGCAACAAAATTCAATTTACTTGGCGATGTTCTATTCGTCCTTTCTTTTTAAGCAAGGACAATCGAAATAAGATGTCAATAAAGAGGCGAAGGAGAAAATAATGAAAGTAAAATGGAAAGGAAGAAAAAAAAAAGAAAGGTAGACGAGTGGATCTATACAGCACCTCATTGGAAAATTTCCGCGTCACGCATTCCAATAAAAGCCAGGGTAAGCGTTAAACTCGTCCCGATATTGATATCGCTACAAGGTACTTTAAGCTTCCAAGTCTCATGCAAATCGCGAAACTATCGATAGCACACTTCTCGAAAGAGAGAATCTTCTCTTACATAAGAAACAAGAAAGAGATAGAGATAGAGACAGAGAGAGAGAGAGTTGGTACACTGACAATGAGATTAATTCTCAGAGGTGCAGGCCTTACAAGTGTACGCGTATGACCAAGAGCTCGGTAAGGAAGCGCCGGTAGCTTTGGGTAAGGGCCTATCGGATGGCACGATCGTAAAATTCTCTCTCTTTCTCTCTCTCTCTCTCTCTCTCTCTCTCTCTTGCTCTAACGTACCGTTAGTGCCGAATTTAACAGCGACGTTGTAAACGCCGTTAAAACAACGCTTCGGTTGTAGCACTGAAAATTCAAGCGCTCCATAACCCTTTCCCAACATTAACGACTCCTTTCTCCCACTCTGTCGCTTTCTCTCTCTCTCTCTCTCTCTCTTTCTCTCTCTCTCTCTCTCTCATCGGCAATAACACTGCAGTCAGCCGAGATCGAGGGAAACGTTCGCACGCACGGAGACGTAATAAATTCACCGATTCGGAGAAGAAGACACCCGTCTGCCGTGCTCGTGTTTTCCTTCGTTCGTTCTCTCCTTTTAAATAAACTCACCGTTGAAGAAGAGGAGGAGGAGGAACGAACGTTAACACGGTCGTTAGAAGGAGCGAGGTTTTCGCGCGTGCTCGCGAGCAAGGACTCAGCAAGGCGCGTGCATTCGTAAGCTCTAAGTGGACGCGTGTCTGTGCACGCGCGCTCTTTCTCTCGTTATTACGCGTGTGCGCTCGAGTGACTTCTTCTCGTTTCAGTCCCGCGCCTCACGGTGGAAAGGAGAATGTATTTTTTTTTAATATACTATTTGATGAAGAATTGAATTTTTACTATTTTTTTTATATATATGTAACGTGTGAAAATTTCTATTAATAATTATGAGAAAAATTCGAAGTTTCTTATATTTTCTTTAAATTAAAAAGCTTCAACTTGTGCGAAAGTATAAAAGTAATTTATGTGTATATTTGTAAAGTTGATTTTATAATAAAAAATTCGGAAAAACATGTAAACTATTAAGAATGAAGAAAACAAATTAAATGACTATTTCTCTTAAAAAAAAAAAAAAAAAAAAAAAAACAAAGAAAAAGATCGGAAAAAGAATAGAAACGGTATACTCGCGAGAGAAAGAAAAAGACGACGGAATCAAAAAAGCGCGGAATAGTAGTATCTAACGGACTCGTCGCCGTCTCGAGTACTGTACCGTAGAGAGATACAGTAGTAGTAACAGCGGCAGCTTGCAAGGCTGTATAAGAAAAACGTAGTGAAATAGTGACAAGATTGCGTCTTTCTCTGGTGAGTCACACTCCCCCTTCCTTTCTTCGATCTGGACGATGACTATCTCTCTCACTAGTTCTCTTTCTCTCTCTCTCACCTTCTACATCCCTTCGTTTGGTGACTCAGCTACCTCTTAGAAGAAAAAAGGGACGGAGGTAGAGGGCTTCGCTTCGAAGAAAGCGAGTATTTTCTCAGGGCTAATGGCGTATTTTCTTCTCGAGACGATAGTTAAAGAAAGAGAGAGAAAAGGAACACCTCCCTCTTCTTACTTCTTTCCCTTTCTTTGAAAAATAAAGAAGAGAAAAATTGAGAGGAGAGCATTTTCGGATAGAAATCTCGCAGTCACAAACTTCTCCACAAGGTTTTTATGGCTGCGATCTGAGAGAGAAAAAGAGAGAGAGAGAGAGAGAGAGAGAGTGAGAAAGAGGATTTATGTATTCGAGTTTTATAACCCTGGCGCCATCTTTTGCTTTTAATTTCGAATCGCGATTGATTTTTGGAGGAATTTGAATTTTATCGCTTGAAGCTAGGAGGTAGAGGATACTGCGTTCCATCGCTATCGTCTTTCCTTTTACGAGGTGCCACGGGTTAATTTGTTTGTCATATAAGCGGATGTTTATTGTTTGCTCAAGAGTAACGACGAATAAATCTAGGCATTTCATTGCTGTTAAATTCCGCAGACAGAAGTTATTAGAGTTTTTTATATGTATGATGAAGTATATATTATATTTATTTTCCAAAGAAACGAATAATAATCTTTTTAACTACAGCGTGTAAACTATTGTATGTTACTGTTAATTTATTGTTTTGCACGTGAGTTAATTTATATTTAATTGAACTAATAAACAAGCAGTCTAATTAACGCGAGCTATCGAACTTTTAGCCTTTTAGCTAGAATTAAAACAATTAAACTAAAATTCTACTATTAAAATATAATTTGTATAGCCATTTTGTTTTAAAATAATTAAAATTAAATAAAATGCCAACTCGTTTGAATAGCAATATTACCAATTTGAAGTATTACCTATGATAATTATATCGACTAGTCCAAGACTAATTAACGCATCAAACAAAATTTTAAATAATTCCATTTGATCCTAATCGAGAGAGCAAAGGCGCTTACGGGATTTCAAAGCGGCTTTGGTATCAGTATTGTATAATGTACAAATACGACATCTGTATATGGCGTGTCGATTCTTTCTCTCTTTCTCTCGGTAGCAATTGTTACACGAGAATTTAATAAAAGCGTTTATAAATTGCGCGACTGCCATTAAAATATAAGCGCGATGCATATAAACTCGTAAATTTTACTCGTTCGATTTTAATTCAATGATTAATTTCACGTACTCGTATACGGTAATGAGAGAGAGAGAAAGAGAGAGAGAGAGAAAAAAGCGCAGTCGGCCGCGAAATTAGCATGTTTATTCTCTCGTTACATTGCTCGGCGTTTGCGAGCCATACCCGCACCACTGGCGCATTGACGAATCACTCAACGGTCGCGATGGCGCGCGCTCTCGTGCGTACTTTACGTGTTTCTGCGCTACATGATTCGCGGCCTTCCGCTTGCTAATCTATTAAACCACTCTCGAAAATTTCTCCCTCTCTCTCCTTCCCTATAGATGTGCGTACGTGATACCCCGATAAATATTCGGTCTCGCGTATCGTTTAGTTACACATCGTTTTTTCTCTTCCTCTTCGCTTCATTTTTTTTTTATGCGTATCGTTTTCCCAATTTACATCGGTATTCTTGACGTTTTTCAACAATTGATTCTTTGTTTTTTATTTATTTTTTTTTTTTTTTTTTTTTTTTTTTTTTTTTTTTTTTTATTGGCATATGTTTAACATCTGACGAGGTATCACGTACGCATTAATATTTGTTGAATTATTCAAAATTGTCAAAAATGTATAGGTATATGTTTGAATACGAATGAAATATATCGGTAATTTATAGTTTAATTTATCATATCTTTGCTTGAAATTGAAATTATAAAATATATGGAAACGTAACGCGCAATGAATTTATATCGTTTTCTCATTGTATTTTTTAAAATTAATCGAAAGAAACATCATATTAAATGCACGTTGTAAAAGCTGTACATTTTTACTATTCGATTATAAACTATAAGCTTTCGATTTTAATTTAACGACAATAAAATATCCAAGTTAGCATAGCAACTTTTTAAATTCATCCTTTTCCTGCTACTCTTTTTTTTTACAATTATATGCCGTACGTTCAGCACATTTGGAGCACACAAACACACACACACACACACACACACACACACACACACACACACACACACACACACACACACACACACTAACACACGCACACACATATACATAGTATACGAAGCAAAAACAAGGCGACACAGTGTGCCAGAGAATAGTAATGACACAGCTACATTCACTTCCAAGTGGAGGGGAGACCAAATAGAAAAAGAGGGAAACTAACGAGCCAAAATAAACAGGCGACCGTCGATTTCATCTCGCGTTGCTCTCTGTCGCGTTGTATTTGTGGTGTATATGTAACGCGAACCAAGAGACAAAAGCTCGGTTTCTTCTTGCACTCGCTGGAAACGCTCTCTCTCTCTCTCTCTCACTCTCTCTCTTTATGTATATATGGGTATATGTATGCGTGAGTTCCGCGAGGGCTAATGCCGCGTTATTGCACAACGGTTGCCGTTACTTATATAAGAGAGAGTTGAAAATCGGCTGATTCTCATATTTTCTAGATTATCCGGATGCGCGCCTGTATTGCTTCGTGGCGTTTGAGAGATTTTCGTACTCCCTCTTTTCCTCTCCCTCCCTCTTGAGAGGATTGTTCGCGTTCGTTGTTGTTCATTGGTTTTGTGCGCGCGAACATTGCATTGTTGTCCTTTTTGATTTATCTCTTCTCTCTATCTTTTCTTTATTTTTGTTTACCAACCGAAATAATACTTTATACTACTTTCATCGTATTTTTTGTTATGAATGCCGATATGAATTTACATTTCATTCGGTGAATTGAAATTTTTTTTATTTTCTTTCTTTTCTTTGAAATTATTTGTATTTTCTTTTAATAATTTTTCATCTAATTTCTAAAAATGAAATAAACCACTCGGAAGTAAAATGATTTCCGCGAGCTTTCGTGTATCCTAGGTAGGCGAGTGTAGCTAGGCGCAAAGTCACGCGCGAGGCAAGCTAATGATTTCCCATACATACTACATAATTTCATGCCATGAAAGCTAAACACCAGAGCGAACGTGATAGAAAAGGAAAAGGGGCAAATTTTCTAGATCTAATTATAAATTAAGTTGTTTTGCAACGTGTCGTTTTTGCGAAAGACTATATAAAGCTGCAACTGCAGCAATTCGCAATTGAAGAAAGACAGAGAGAGAGAGAGAGAGACATATAGGCAAGAAGACTTAGAGAGGTGAATCCTAGCGTGATTCGCGAGAGAGGAGTGAAGGGAGGACGCGGTAATGCAGAGTGCGCCACGAAACGTCAAGCAGTTCCGCGGTCTTGCGGTCCTCGCCCTCTAATGAATTAAGTTCGCATTGTTAATTACTCCAGCTTCTGCTTCGTCGTTCTATTGAAAGTGTTTCTTACTCTTTCTCCCTTCCTATCTCTCCTTTCAACTTGAAATTTTTTCATTCTTTTAGTATCGCATATATGTACTTATATGTAAAATATAAACGATAAACCGTAATTTGGTTAAGCTGCACAGATACAAATTCTACTTTTTCGACTTGGAAATTGCTTTGAGTCTTTTCCAATTTATTTGAGAGCTTATATTCGCCAAGAGTGGAAAATCGCTTATTTGTACGAAATTTTCAAAGTTACTCCGCGAAAACCTATCAAGTTAATGACACGAGTGTTTGCGTACTTCAAGCGCCGTTTAATGGTAAATCAATATAAATGTTCGTTTTATTCGGCGAATGGCAGCTGATCGTTTTGTTTCAAAAGTATAAAAATAAGTTTGTTTAAGCACTCATAATTAATCAGGGCGTGTTTGTAAATAGGTAAAAGATTAAATCGATCGTATGTAATGATTTTTTAATATAAAATTTAAAAAATGTAAATATTTTAAAATTTTTAGATAGCAAAAATGTTATCTAAAAAAAATTATTTTAAAAAATAAAGAAAAATTTTAGTAGTATTTTGCAGTTATCAGCATCTTACCTTTTAACTAGAAACTTACCTTTACTTACTTAGTGCTTAAAATTTTTTTTTAAATAGATATTGTCGGATTAGCAGACTTAAGGATTTTCGTGATCTTTGGTTTTTTTTTTATATTCTCCAAAAGTTTGTCCCTTCCTTTTTAATTCTTTCTCTTTTTCTTCTTGAACCTTCTTGTTTTCCTATTTTCTTGTGCAAGCTCACGTACGCTACGTTAACTACCTTCAACTCTCAACTATATTCTTAGCAACTTTTTTGCTTTTCTTGTGCTCTCTCTCTCTCTCTCCCCCTCTCTTTCTATTGTATGCTTTTCTTCGCATTACTTTACAATTTTTTATGTACCTTTAAGATTATAAAAAAAACATATACTATTTTTTCTTTACTGACGCAATAACTTCGCTAATTTTATTTACCAGCTATGAATTTATTAAATATTTTATAATACAAAAAAAAAATTTTCGTCAAATTACATATTTATTTAAAAACTTAAAGATTATTATCCGTTTGCACACAAAAATAATCGTTGTATAAATAAATTAGAGATACATTTTTTTTAAATAAATCTTCATTCACAATTCCCTAAAAAAATATATTTTGAAACGTGAATTTTTAATTTCAATAATTATAAAAATTAAATCTTTTTTCTACATCAAAAAAAAACTTTAATATTGGAAATTTAACCAGTAAATTATTTCATTTTTAAAGGAATTTTGCAAAAAATGAAATTTCATTAAAATGAAAGCACAATCGTTAACAAAATTGACGCATTTATTCCTTTGTTTTGAAAAATTCTTCATCGTGAAAGAGAGTTTAGAGAGTTTAGAAATCGAAACAAAGTTCTGCGCACGAGAAATGTCGTGACCGAGCTAAGCTCGTAAAGCGTAAACGTCGTAAAGCAAGAACGCAAACGTCGACCGATTCATTGTACGTTATAGCAACAGCAGCAGCAGCAGCAGCAACAGCAGCAGAAGTAGCAACGGTAGTACCGAATTGTCTACGTCGTGTCGGTAAAGCGTCGTCCTTTGAACACGTCCTAAGTGAGCCATTTGTCGTCGGTAGTTGTCGCGCGGCAGGCATTGACATGCGACGCGATCGCGAACGGCGATACCGCGCGCTCCATCTGCGCATTCGGGAGCATTCGAATGCAAATGTCGCGCCTCCGTTCGCTCTTTGTCTCTCGCTCCTGGGCACGATTGCTTGCGTACGTATATAAACAGAACAGTTCTCGCCACCGCTCGTACCTTGAGTTCTTACGTCTCTGGCTGGATAAACCATCGATTCGATGCGGTTACGCGCGCGTATATTGTATGTTTGTGTACACTCGAATCGGTCGCGAGATCGGCGTTGAGTGCTTTGATTACTCGACGATGAATCGATCGATAATTTATAGAGGGAGTTGAAAGTTTCGATTTGCCGTTAACTTGTTTGCACGCGAAGTATCAATTGTCTTTGATTATTACATTTAAATACATATCGAGGTATACTACAAACTAAAAATCGATTTTGAATAATCATACATCTTAGCATTTCGCTTACAATTCATCATTAATTCTCTTTCTACTTCGTTCGATTCTAATATATCATACAACCGCGTTTCACTCGATCGCTTAAACGATGAGATAAAATGAGAATCACGACGAGTACATACATTAAAATGGTAAGTATAGCGAGGTAGATCCGATTGCCACAGTCTAAAACACGCAAGAAACTATCTTTCTCTCTCTTCTCGGTATAAAGTTTAGGCGGTGGCATCTTCGTTGCACACTGCTCGAACGAATAGAAGTATACGCGATAGTAGAGAGAGAGAAAGAGAGAGAGTGAGAGAGGAAGAGGGGGGGGGGAGGTGAGAGAGCCTTGCAGTTTGCCTTTCGCCTTTGTGTGCGCCCCTACCGCGCGCGACTGTTTACCGGATAACGACTGGATAATGCCAGCTAATTTCCGGGGATAATGCCAGGACATTGTGCGCACGAGTCGCGCGACCGCTCGGAAGATCTATTCTCCAACACCTTATCCTCTCTCGCTCGCTCTTACTCGCGTTTGCTCCTTTAGCTTATATCTCGCGTCGTCGTCGTCGTCATTTTCTTTCTTCTCCTCATCTTCCGCATCGCGCGTGTCTTTTTACCGCTGTATATACTTACGTATATGTATAGTAAATTCGTCGTTAGTATTTGGAGGCGTATCATCGACGTGATTTTCTTTTTTATGTTTTCTCTTTTTTTCTGTAATTTTATCTTTATTTGTAAAATAAAAAAATTGTGTTTCATATATTTGGGATGAAGGTAGAAACGAAAAGTTTTTAAATACTTGATTTACCGAATGAATTCTTTATATAGTAATGAAAAATATGAATTTAATCAATAAAATAATAATTATTGTAGATTTTTTTTTTATTTAATTTAAAAATCATCGGTTTTATAAAATAATAATTCGCATGTACGCTTAGCTTCCTTTTCATTCGATCAAAAATTTTACTTGAACACTGGGAAAACTCGTCGGTGAGAAAACTAAAAAAAAAATAAGCGAATCCAGTTGGCATACATTTGCCAAACTCTTCAAAATCTAAAGCTTTGCGATACATTTCAATGGTGTCGTACATTTTCTCGACTATTTTTCGCGTTGCCTTTTACAACATCGAGTGCGATATCTCTAGTACGCAGCCGTTGTAAACAGAAACAAAAAAATAAAAAAAAAAAAAAAAGAAAAATTTTCATTAAGCCACCGCTCGGTGCTTTGGCTTAAATTCACGTCGTCTTTTTGTATCGCGAATGCACGAGTTCATTCCTTTCGCGACTCTGGAGTTTTTTATTCGACTCATATTTTTTAAAAAGTATACAATTGAAAATAATTTTCGCGTAACGGTATCATTTATTTTAACGCAGTACGTTCAGCGCTTTTTATATGAAATTTAAGTTGAAAGAGAAAAAGAAAGGGCAGATTTTGGATATCGCATCGATGTGATTATATTTAGTTTAACATTATAGTATTCATTTCTATTTTTTTTTTTTATAAATGTTGATTTTTTAATACTATTTAAAAATTAAAAATAAAATTTATTCCTTCACAAAAAAATATCTCCTGATTTATTTAACCAAAACTTGAATGGAATATTCACATTTTTTTCATAAAATGGAAAAACAAATTTTTGGAAAAAGAATTTTTCTCGTACGTTCGATTTATTTCCGATTTACGCAAAGCTTATTCAAAGTAGCTGCGCGGAAGTAAAGCAGACACGCGAAAATCAAGTCCAGGTGTACGCGGGGGAAAAGAGGGGGTAGTGTAAGGGGAGGGGGAAGAAAGAGTTTCTCGATTCTAATCCGTTATCGCGTTCTCGCTCGGTGCCGTTATCTCGCGAACCGCTTCGAAACGTATATCGTCTCGCGCGCGAGCGTCGTTTTATTCCGAGAAGAAAAAGCGCTCTACCTATTTCACGCGAACTCTCCATATTTTATTTATTTTTTTTTTTCGCGCGCGCTAATGTTGGCTCTGCGTTACTTAGAAAAAACAAAAAAAAAAAAAAACAAAAAAAAGGAAAGGTTATCGCGAAGCTATTATCTAGACTTTTCTCTTAGTTTTATTAATATTTCAATTGGCCCAACGGCTAAAAGCATTAATTTAACCGCTGCATTAATAAACTCTTTGCGCGTTGTCATTATATTTTACGAGCTCGTAAGAATAATCAACTCGGGTACAAGTAGACATCGTGAAAATGCATCGCGACGATGTAATATCACCTTGCGGACTCGCGTATACGCACATAGCACATTGTCGCGTATGCGCATTCTTTCAGAAGCGGATCGTAATCGTTACGGAAAAGCTCTCCTCTCGCTTCTCTCGCGGGATATAACGGGAATATAATGAGCCGTCGTTGGAAAAACACGATACACAGCGGAAAGAGTCGTCGGTCCATTATCTTAATTAATATTGACTCATTCGCGAGTCGCTCGTTTCTAAGCTAGACGCTATCCGAGACGACGCGACGAGAGGATTTACCCGAATGAACGCATTTGCGTCGTTACGTTTTATCGGGACATCCTGGCTTGTTTGCGCGCTAGGAGACTCGTGTTTTTGATTTTGTACGGCTTTTGTTGAGACTCGTCTTCCTTTTTTTTTTTTTTTTTTTCTCATCCGAGATAACGCTTTGTTTGAGAATATAAGTATTGTATGTTTTTATTATATACATATGTACATTTGTAGAGTGCAAAAACCGTATCGTATCGTAAAGCTGTCATTTGTTTTGTTTTAGATTTTTTGTGCAAAGAAAATATTTCAAAAATACATGTTTAACTCAAATAAACATTAAAAGTAAAAACAAGGATGGAATAATTTGCTTAAGATTATTTTAAAATTTTCAAATATTTTTAATATGAAATTAAAATATTTTTAAATAATAATTTATACGCTTTTAAAAATCATAAAATTTTCATAAATTTCTTAAAGGTTTTATTTCTATACCGCATATAAATATATCGAAATAAAACAAAAATAATTTACTTATTACTATATTTGTATTAATAATAAGTTGATGTCACATATAATGAAATTTAAAATTCAGCAAGATACAAGATTAAATTTTTACGAAACGGACAGATTTTAATTAAAAATTTTTGAGTAGTGTAACACGGTTGGCATTCAAGGCACGTAACCGGGTCACATCTCAACTTCCTTGTTTTTACATCGGTAACAAACATGAATTTCAAAGTTATCGATTTACTCTGCAGTATTTTTGATAGAAAAAAAAAAAAAAAAAAAAAAAAATAAACTTACTTGCACTTACTTACTTACTCGCACAAGTTGGCATTTTTAAAAAGTGATGAATACACAAAAGTGTGCAAGATCGTTTCCAATCAAAGCGATCGCATACATTTGGTTTTTTTTTTGTTATTTGTTAAAAAATAGATTTGTAAATTCAAAGTGCTTCTGGTAATGAGCTGAATAATAAACGCAATAAAAAAAGATTTGAAAATTCCATTTAAAAGATCCATCATTAATTTTTAATTTAAAATTTTTTTATTGTTGTGTATCATTTAAGTTAAAGTAAAATGAAACTAATTGTAAATATCTGTTTGCGTTAAATATTGTTTGCGATATATTTATGCAATTGACCTTTTATTATTAAAAATAAACTTTTGACAAAATCTAAATTAATATCAGGCAACAATACATAAATAAAAATAATTAATTTCAAAGTTTACCATTTGTCAAATGGATCGACTTTTGGTATATTGTACTTTTATTCAACAAATATAATTCGTGAATAATACAACACATACTCGTACGAGTACGTACATACTTTTTGGATTGTAATTTACAAATATAAAGTATAACGAGACAATTTTAAAAAAATTGTAAATCACAAAATATAAACAACGCATACAATTTGTACAGCTTTGTGAGCTTCTGAAAAGTTTTGGTGCAAATTTAAATAAAATAAAAAAAAAAAGACATAAAGCATTATTACCGATCCAATTTTGGAAACCTAAAAATCTGCAGTGAGAAAGAGTCAACGACGGTAGCGGTATTTTTTACGCGCGGCAAAAACAAACGCACACACAACGTACACGCATACACATTCGCGCGCACATGGCTCGGGCTAAGAATTTGCGGCATGCCGCGCTATGACGTCGATAAAACAAGAGGAGGCAGGTGGGAAGCCAGGAGAAGGAAACAAAAGAGAAGAAAGGGAAAAGGTTGACGCGAGCCTGCACTTTGAGTTCCCCGACGCGGATGGAATTTCTCTCTCGCGCGCGCGCGTGTGTGTCTGTGTGCATGCGTCGAGAATACCAGCGGCGACGAATACTTGGAGCTTTACTCGCTCGTGCGTGAATTAATAGCGGGACCGCGTGTACGTGTACTTTCGGTAATTTTATTTGTTCCCTTTATATGTCTTTGCGCCCGTGCGCGCCATCTCGCACGATGTAACTTTGATAATGTATATACTCTCTTTGACCCACTCGTAAAGTTATGTCGAGTGTTTTGGATCTGTTTGAGTTTTGAAAAAAAGTTTACCAATGGCTAAGGAAAGAAAATTCTGTCTTTTCTTTTCCAGCGATTGGTTATGCCGTTTTGTTATCTTTGAATTAAGAAAACTTTTTGCACAAAGTAAATTTAATTTATTCGTTTATTTATTCCGTTAATTTATAATTTTAAAATTCTTATACAGCAATGACGCAATAAATATACAGTAGTATATCCAAAAAATTTTAAAAAATGTGAAAATTCAATTTTAAAATTAAAATTATCTTAAAAATATCCATAATTTTCTTGACAAAAAGCAAAACATTCATCTTTCATTAAACAAAAATTCTTAAAATATCAAAAAAAAAAAAAAAAAAAAAAAAAATGAGTACTCAAATCGATCCAGATCTTTAAAACACATGACACGTTTGATCGTTTAAGCTCTCCCTTTTAGTGCTTTTTACCTCCATAACGATAGCGCCGGTTTTGTGCGTTACCACAATGTAGACGCGAGCAGAAAGAACGAAATGGTGAAGAAGGGCGAGAAGGGAGGCTAGCGACAGGTAGGAAGCGATACATACTTTTTAATATTTAATGCGGCCGGGCGATTCGAAATTGCAGGCGCGACACGCGTCCCGGTCGCCGGCGACGCATACGTAATGCGAAAGGCGGTGGCTTTCCTCGATATATTTCAAACCCTCCCTCGCTCTGAACGCGCGCACGAGAGTGAGAGAGAGAGAGAGAGAGAGAAAGAGTATTCGCGTACGTACATTTTACAGAATGCATAAAATGGACGGAAGCCCGCGCCTCGCTATGTTATATCGGGAGTGAGCGAGAGATTGGTGAGGGAGTGTGGAGGGAGGAGAGAATACATGCTGATGGAGGAAATATTCGAAGAGGGAGAATAGGGTGCATTTTTTCTATGGATGCGATACGCGATTTTACCGATCAGAACGATTGTTACGTTTATGTGCGGATTTTTTTATTTTTAATTTTTTAAAAATTTACGATTTTTCATGTTGATGCAAATCCGAGTGTTAATTTCTGTTTGGAAATGTTTTCTTTAGCTATAAAACACTTTTAACACTTTTAACACTTTTAACACTTTTATAACACTTCGTTTAAAGTTTTATAACGATAAATGTAATTAAAAAAATTTCATTTATTTTAAAGGACTCATTTATTAATAGTAATAACTACTCTCTAACTACATTATTTTTAATTAACTACTAATGAACGTTGTATGTAACAAATTCATTAATTTTTATGCCTATAATTAAAAACTTTAGAGTATCGATATCAGTATAATAAATAAATACCGAATTATTACACAAGTTTCTCATTAAAACGTAAAAAACAAACTGTTTATCTCTTTTTCTTAATTAAAAAATTCCTGCTATCCCTTTACATTCACATCATTAACTTTTATCGATTCCCTATAGTTTTTTTCTTTCTCTTTTTTTCTTTTATTTTAAACTCATTATTTTTTCCTTTCAACGAACTCAGTCAGATAAGTTTTTGAGATTATTAAACAAACTTTTTTGTTAAAACGCGCAACGTCTCTTAAAAAACGAAACTGTCAAAGCTTTCGTCCTATAAAAATAAGTATCGAAAGGACTTGGACTTCCAGTTTATCATTTAAGAAGAAAAAAATAACCAAAAATTTGCGCATCATCTTTCGCTACTTTGTTCTCTTTATCTTTGTTATCTCTCTCTCTCTCTCTCTCTCTCTCTCTCTCTCTTTCTCCATCCCTCCGCTCTTTCTAACTCTTCTAGTAGATTGGTCTGCTCATCGTATGCTCAAGAAGATGAGAAGTGTTCAAACTTACTTTGGCGTAAAATAACTCGTAGGGTGGTGGAAAAGCGTAAGTCGGGAAGAAGGACCGGAGAAAGTTGGGAAGAGGGTAGGCCAATTCGATTTATCTGTCTCCCTGTGTGGATATACCGTACGCGTACTCAAAGCGCGACAAGGACTAGAAACGTCAAGCGCTTACATTCTCGCGCTCGGTTGCAGCTCTATGTATATATAATATATGGGCTTCGGGCAAAATAAAGGTGTGCAATCTTTAAATACGAAGGTACTACTTCGTGTACCAGTTTCGTTCAATGTGCTTGCGCTACTTTCCTTCTATTTCTTAAGCCCGTTCTTTCATTTTCCCCTACAATGTTCTTTTGCGCACCTATTGCCTGAGTGAAATTTTCCATTTCCGAGAAAAATAAAAAGTTTCGGTATACGTTTTCGAGAAAGACAGAGATGGTTGGAGGAGGAGGAGGGCAATAGGAATGAATTTATACGATAAAATTTTCGTTTTTATCTCCTCCCTTTTCCCGTTGGACTTTCCAACGTGACTCTCCGAGTAAATTCTACATTTTTACGCGCATTTGTCGACGTTCAAATGTTGAATTTTACGTTAGAATCGGAATTTCGTGATACGATATTTTTCCATTTTTTATTATAAATTGTTTGTTTGTATCCTAATAACGACATTTTCTTAAAATTAATTTGTTTTCAAAGCTTTCTACGTACAGCCATATTTATCGCATTGTGGTTTTATTGTACGATATTTTAATACGAATAAATAATAATATATTTTATATTTTACTTTTAACTCTGAAAAATGAATTTATTTTATGTGTAAAAAATATACAATAGAAAATGTAGAAATATTTTATTTTGTCATAAACTAGGTAAAATTTTGTACTATTACTTTTTTTTTCCAGAGAAAAAGTAAATGTTTTCTGTACCGATAAATTTTTATTCTACATATAACCTCCCGCCGATATTGTCGTATCAAATTTATGAAATACAATAACTAAAAAAAAATAATTTCCAGCAAGATTAATCGTACCTAAATATTTCCAGTGCAACTATCGAAAGATTTGCAACTTTTGTAACTCGAACGAACAAAAATTTCGAATACAGAGATAAAGAAAAAAAGATTGATTTCGCGCACTAGACGCAGCACATTCGAAATTATCTCTCCAAAATTGAGGTCGTTTTATCTCTCCCGCTCTCATTTTACCAGCACGATTGCCTCGGCATTTTTAGCCTCGCAACCCAGTGGCAACGCGTATATATATATATATATATTTAGAGAGAGAGAGATAAATATGGGGGGGGGGAGAAAGAGAGGGATCAAACGGAAATTGTGTCGAACGCGGTAGAGAGTACACGCGCATCTCGACACGAGACGCGTCAGCCTGCGCGAATTCCACGCGGAGCAGCTCGACTTAATAACAGACGCCGGAAGTAGTGCACTGGGTTTTAGGTATAGTTAACTTCTCTCTCTCTCTCTCTCTCTCTCTCTCTCTCTCTCTCTCTCTCTCTCTCTCTCTCTCTCTTTCTCTCCCTCTACCCTCTCTATTTCTCTCTTATTCCCTTCGAGCCAATATACCGAAGACGCGCTAGCTGGTTTGTTAAGACTTGCTCCTTTATTATACGAGGGGGTAAGATGCGCGCGTCTCGAGGATGCGGAACTTGGCTTTACGCTTCTCTTTCCCTTAGTCTCTATTAAGAGACCCGTCGGATAAAATGGTTAATTACGAGCGGGAGGGAGTTCGCGCGGGCGCGTGTGCGCGAAACCTAGGCGAACGTCGACGATATTGCCCTTTTGCGATTTAATTGCGGAGGCTGCGTTAACGCAACCGCGCGCTTTGCGAGGAGTCGAATCAAGCTCCGAAACTTTTATGATAATTGCTTTCAAGTTCATTCGTAAATATACCGCTGCCGTTTATTTTCACCATTGTTAATTAAAGGAGAGTGCTGCTGGGTTGCTGCAGTGTTAACGGTGCGCTTCTCAAAATGGAAAATAGTATACTTTACTTTGATATTTGTGTTTAAGCAATAAATTTTTTTTTCGTAATTAAACTTTCATTACTTATCAAGACTTTTCGCTTGATTTATTTTTTAATTGCATTTACTTTTAAGGTTGCAATAAGTATTTCTTTTTTTGTCGTGCTATGTTTGGAAAGATCGGAAGCGCAAGTATTTTGTACACGAATATTATCAATAAAACACGTATTAACAATATAGATCTACGCGACGTAGAAATTAACACAAAAACATTTAAAAATGTTAATTAGTAAAATTAATTGTGCATATTTAACAGAATAAATGATACAGAATAATACTTATTAGGAATTATAAATTAAAACATTCGATACTATGCGATTTAAAATCGATTCTGATTTTATTTAATTTTATGCAGCAGTTCTCAGTAAATTATACTATTGCATTTGGTAATTTAATTTCTTAATATTAAATTAAATTAGGTTTAATTAAAGAAAATAATTTCTTAAATGAATTTTCGTATATTTTTATAAAATAGGAAAATACTTTTTCCGTTTACAATTAAATAAATAAAATAATAATATTTTTAAATTGTTGTAGTCTACTGTAAAATTTATTAATTTTTTATATACTAATTTGCGACATGTAATAATTTAATTTTAAAAATTTGAAATTTTTCATCGAACGACTAAATTTTTTATATATTATCATTTATTACAATATTAAAGATTATTTAAAATATAATTGTTTTTACTTAATTTCGACAACACGTATTTTTATCGATTAAAAGTATATTTGTAACAGAAAAATTTATAATTTTAAAATCTAAAATTTTGTACAAATTATTCATTTTTCTTTTAAACATCGTAAAATAAAGTAATATTTCGTGTATCTTAAAAAAAAAAAAAGAGAAACAAATAAAACATGACGTATAGTCTTGTAAGGCAGCCGCAAGGCACAAAACGCCATCAAGAGTCACGTAGCTTTTTCTCCCTTCAATCCTACAAAAATTCAAGTCCAAAGAAAGATAAAGAGGGACGGAAAAAGTCATAACACCGGAAAAAAAGGAAAAAATTTTTGTTGTTTTACCATACACCATCACATGTGTGTATATATATATATATATATATATACATACATACATTCTGGGCGCGTTATTCAACAAAAGACAGTGATGTCGTCGTCGTCGTCGTCGACGTCCGGATTTGGGCGGCGACTCTCTTTGGGATATTTCGCTTACACAGAGAGCCCGCGAGCGGTCGGTGAGCGAACAACAAAAGCGAAATGATTAACAATGCCGTCGGGGCCCAACGCGACGACGCGCGGCAAGAAAAGACCTAGCTAGATAGAGATAGAGATAGAGAGTAGCGCACAGGAAGTAGATTCCTTTTTATACCCGCGCCCACGCTACGACGAGAGGACAACAACGCGAGAGAGAATGAGATAGTGAAAGAGAAAGAGAGAGAGAGAGAGAGAGCAAGAGAGGGAAAGAGAGAGAGAGAGAGCGATTCACTCGTGCGAGCGAGTCCAATTTAATTAACGACTCGTACGCGAAGGGGAGCATTTATAACTTTATTAATGCGTGTTTCAGTTTTACGTGCGAGGATATATATATACGTGTCGTCTAGAAAGAGATAGAGAGAGAAAAGCAGCTTGCCATTTCTCGCTGAATTGTAGTATGCGTCTGATGAAAGTCATATTTGTCCGTCCTTCTCTTCTTGTTTTTATCCTCTTTTTCTTTCTCTTGCTTGCATACGCTTTATGAGCGTGTTTTCATGGAGTCTAAATAATTTTTGTATTTCTTTATTATACATCGGGAGAGACGAAGGAAGAAGGCCGAGGGATAAGTTTAATAAGCGCCAAGCTGGACGAAGATTCTTGAAGGAATTGAGACTGTAAGTAGCGGAGCGTTAACAATTTATTGCGACGCTCCCTGGATAACTATTCAACTCTTGGCTTCCTTAAACTCGTACATTTTCTTTTCTTTTAGCGAGCAATACAGTTTCAAAGTAATGCTCGATGTGTAAGAACTTGAAGCTGCGTCTCGAATTTATTGTTACTATGATTAATCCTTTTTTTTTTTGTTTTAAATCGTCTCTCGTTACAGTTACATATTGCACTTAAACGATTAAGCGTTTCCTTTACAGTTAATAAAAAAACAAAAACAAAAAAAAAAAAACAAAAAAAATAAAGTTTTTTTAATGAGTTCATTAAAAGCCGTCTAGAGTTGCGCAAACAAGAACGAAAAAATAAAAAAATCCATCCGCGTCTCCCACAACAATGCGAAATCAATTATCCTCTGCACATGAATAAATACTATCATTATCACCATCTCGAGCAGATCTTCTTCATCTTTGTTGATGTGTATATGTATACATATATGCGTCATTATCGTTCACATTGTCGTCATTTTCCGTCGCAGCAGCAGCAGCAGAGGTAGCGACATCTCTTTCGGTCCTTTTCTTCCCTTTTCGAGAAACTGCACGAACAAGTTTCCAAGAATATTATCGCGGCGATGCTGTGTACACGACGGCTGTAATTACTAAGACTGTACCAACGTGAATCAGTGAGAGAATAAGAGAGGGTATGCATTATAAGCAACGGTGCGTGTTACAGCTAGAACTTGGGTGAGACTGAGGGGGCCTAAGTCATTCATATCGAGCAGCTCTCTCCTTCCGTAGCCTCTCGAGCAGGCAAAAGTAAGAGAGAGAGAGAGAGAGAGAGAGAGAGAGAGAAAGGGAAAGGGAATATAGTGAAGTAGAAGCGCGGTAATAAAACAACTTTAAGGGAGAGAGAAAAAAGGAAAGGGTTGTTGCGTATAAGCTTTAAGAGAGAGGGAGAGACAGAGAAAAAAAATAGAAATAAGGGTCTCGTAAACTCGTCGCTGCCTTCCTTACGAAGATGTGTACTCGATTCTCTCTCTCTCTCTCTCCCTCTCTCACTCTCTGCGTCATCATCTCCTCGCACACTCAAGCCTTTCTCGCTCCTCTCGCACTTCACCGAGTGCGAGAGACTACTTTACGCTCGAGCGAGGCCTTTTTCTCTTTTCGATTTAACCCCTCGGATTCTTGTATACAAAGACGCACACGTTCTCTTTCCTTTTGCCAGACATGCGAGAGTACTTAGTCGCGCTCGTTTTTAAATATTACGAACGCACGTGTGTCACGGAGATGTTTGCGCCTTTTTTATTTACGATACGTACAGGATATAATTTTGATAGACGGATCGTTGTTGTGTTCCTTGCATTGGATTCGATATTCGACATCGAAAATTTCGAGTAGCATGTGGCTTTAGATATTGTGTAACTTTCATAACAAACATCAGTACGAGTATTGATTCCTTAGATTGGTACAGCTATCGCTGATTAAACTATAGCAGTAAATTTCGAAATATAATTTATTTCAAATTTTACATTATAATTCAATGTTATATAATAAATGAGAAACATAAATATACACTTGTGTGTTTTACATAATTGAAAATATTTATAATGCTTGTGTAAAAAATGGATTTTTTAAAATTTTCATCGAAAATATCATCTGATCAGTTATTTTCAAACACACATTCAAATATCGTGGTTATTTAACACGATTATACGATTATATATATTTAGTATATACATACATTAACATAAAGCCCGGTATTAGATTAGACACGCAGATACAAATGTGAAACGTCCAATAACTGCATCGGTTGATTTGCCTCGGATTCAGTCGAGCGAGCGCAGATGCAACTGACAGTGAGAATATTTCATACGCATCAAGTTTTGGATTAATCTTTACAATACTACAATGTACGTACAATGAAGCTTATTGTTTAGTTGAAAGAGATTACTTTGTTGTGATTTTTCATGCGGAAACTGCCTCTAATGTAATAATTATCATTCATCAACAATGAAAATTTGTTTTTAAAATTCGCAAATGAAAAAAAAAAAAAAAGCCATTTTAAGGTTTTAAATTTTTAATAAAAATTTATTCGGTAAAAGGGCCTTTCACGCATCGTTCAGAGAATTATTTGGTCTGCAACAAAGAGCCGTCATTCATCCGCAAAGACGTGAAAATGAAGGGAAGAGAAACCGAGGAGAAGTCCGAGATAGGAGAGAAGTAAAGAAGAGAGCGAGAACTCCATATTTTGAGACACGTACGCGTTACGCAATTTTTATACTTCGTATTCGGTTTTTCGTAACGCGATGTCCGCCGCGTTGATGCTTTTTCCTCTCTTTATTTCCGAGTAGACGCGCACTCCCGATAAAAATACCAATTTTCCGTGCATGCGCTTTCTATAAACGCGTCCGGCTTTTCTCTGTCTGTCTGTCTGTCTGTCTCTCTCTCCCTCTCTCTCTTCCATCTATCCTCACTTTTTCTCCTCCTCTTATGTATACCCATTTCACTTTTATACCCGTGCTTTACTCTTTTGGCGCAATGCGTCGAGAAGTTGGGATTTTGCGTCGCAGTTTTATGCGCCGCTTGTATGTGTACATTGTGCGGAAAAATACTTTATCCTTTTTCTTCTCTCGGTATCGTCTCTTTTTTTTTCCTACCATTTTTTCGCGTTTATTTTCTCCCGTCGCCCATGAGGAACGAACGATGCGATTTATTGATATGTCGCGGGTGAGCACGGGATATAAACTAAATATATGTCGTTGGGTTCGTAGTTTCAAATAAGATTTGCATAATTTGCTCAATTACAAAAGGTTAAGAGCGATGCATGAATTATTTTTAAAGTTTGAGATTTGTTTAGCTTGAATAAAAATAATTCACGCGCCAATTAAACCTTTCGCCTTGCACATTAACGGTATGAGGTGGGGATCGAGAGCTCGCATTAAGGAAAGGAAGGAAACGGCACTCCAGTCGTGCTGACTGGGAGGCGCGCGCAAGAGAAAGAGCCGCGTCGATTCTACTGCGAAAAATCGTGTGCACGCGCGTGTATACCGGCGAATGGCGGAGAAAAAGGACGGGGGTAGTAGTTTAGTCGAGATATTCTCTTCTATCGGGTAACTTTCGACGAACTTGTCCAACCCGCCCGTGTAAAAGACGTCAACGTCGATGGAAATACGCGTATGCCTCAGTACATTTTACCCCCTCGAGTTTTCTCTCTCTCTTTTTCTCTCTTTCTCTCTCTCTCTCTCTCGCTAGATAGGTAAGGAGAATAAGTTTCTTCTTCAGCTTTTCTATACCGACAGAAGAGAAGATCATTGGAAAATTTTCCTCGTTTTCCGCGGTAAACCAAGTGTCCGCTTTTACGAACTGCACTCGACGCCTCTTTCTTATCCTTCTGCCTTGTCTCTAATCTTATCGAGATGGAATCGAGGAACGAGAGAGAAAGGGAAAAGATATATATATATATATATATATATATTTACTTTTCGCTTTTATATATGCATATCTTAGGCATATCGTATATAGACTCAACGGTATATCGAGGGAGGAAGAGAGATGGGTTTTTTGGATCGATAGACTGGATAAAAGTTATAACTTTTTAAAATGTATTAGATTTAAGCGGTTGGCTGGAAAAAGAATTTTACGAAGCAGTTTTTTTTCTTTCTTTCTTTTTCTTTTTTGTGTTTTTTCGAAAAGTTTTTACGTCGGATTATTTTTCGACTAGTTTGAAAGTTTAATTAGGCGATTTGAAGGGGATTTTCGGTAAAATTAAACGAAATACCCACTTTGAATTTGCAAACGACGCGCTAATTAAAATTTTGACAGCCTTTCCTTATCGATTTTATTCGAAATCTATCTGTAACTTTATTTATGCTCGATACATTTTTTTAAACACTTTAATTACTTTAACTTTCCAGTTGAATTACTTTAATTTTAACTTCATTTATCGCGTATTAATTTTATTTAACAATATTATCCACAACTTATAAAGTTCCGTGAAAATGTTACGTAATGGAAAAGAAACCTCTTTTACAAAAAAAAAGCTCTAGCCCGGTGAAAATGAAGATTTATTTATTTTGTCCCTTTCGCAATACCGTCCATTATTCCCTTATCAGGATCACCGACACGCCCGCAGCCCGAATTTTCACTCCGCGTACGTGTGTTACTGCTCGACGTCGGTCACGAACGGTCCGAGCAGTAAAGACCGTCGCAAAAAAAGAAAAAGAAATGAGTCCGCGTCGTCCACAAATCTCAGCCAGGGACCGTTAAGTCTTTCCCACTATACGTGGCTCTCCTTTTCGCGGTAAGAGTCTCGCGGGTCTCGTAAGCGACCGCGAAAAACTAAAACGTGTTGCGCGCGCTCTCTTCCCGCGCAAATGGAGACAAACGCGCCCACGCGCTGGACCTCCGAAGTAAGTTGAAGTAACGCTCGAGAGCTGACCTCGAAAAGCTTTGCAGGTTAGAATTAGCTCCGGCGATTTTTCATAACGGAGATTTTCGAGGATTTTTCCAGAGATCTTGGGCGAATATATCAAAGTAGCTTTTTGTTCTTTTTTTTTTTTCTTTCTCTTTCCTTTCTTCTTTTTTCTTTTATTGTTTTGAAGGAATATTTTCATCAAGGTAAATTGAGAAAATTGATTTCAATTGCAAAAAGTAATCCGATGTACTGGAAAAATTATGAGTTTGTTCGTTAAATTTATTTTTAAACCAAATAAGTTTCAATATTATTTTATGTAACACGACTTATGAAAATTTTAATTTTTTCTCGATTCATTCAACAAATAACGCACGATTTAATATTGTAAAAAAACTTGTGTAATAAAGGGAAATAAAAAAAAATTATTTTTATAATACAGGTTAAAATATAACTTTTAACAATTTAATAAAATTTTTTACAAACTTTGTAACAAATTCGGTTACTATTAAATTAAGAGGTTATGTACATGGATGAATCATAAAAAATTTCATAAAAAATTGGGTCAACAGTTTTTTCTGCATAAGATGAAATCTTTTAATTTACTTAATGGATATACAATGTTAAAAAAGTTAAATAATCCGATTTATTTAGTTTCAAAGATAATAGCTGAACATAAATTTTTCTATTGAAAAAAATTGAATATTTATAAATAATTAATAGGTATTTGAAATTTTTTAATTGGTGAATTAAACTTTTCAATAAATTTTCAATAAATTATTAGCGTTTCTCGAATTGCAGATTGAAAAAATTTCCAGAATTATATTTTTATAGAATTAAAATTGTTGGAAAAGTTAATATAAAATTTCATGAAAAGAAATTTTCGAATTGATTTTTTTAATTAATTATAAATTTTATACGAGTTGTATTTTAGATGAACGTATTACAATAAGAAAAAAGATAGTTATTTTCATTGAAGTTTTTTTCATCGACCTCTGAATCATTTTAAAATAAATTGACGAACATACACACACGCTTATAAGTAATTAAATTGAAATGTAAAGAAAACGTATACCGCATATCGGTATGAAATCAATTTTAATTATTATACCAAGAAGTGTGAATTTTTTTTTAAAATATTAAAATTAAAATCGATGCTTGTCCCAACATGGAAACTTAAAAAATTCAATCATTCTCGATAAATTTTATTTTCAATCATCAATCTTACTTCTGGTACAATATAAATTAGATTAAAAAACAACGTTTGCGTTGGTAAAAATTACTTTATCCGTTTATAATGCCAGATTTACTTTCCACGCTGCATATTTTATTTACTGCGGTAACCGCCTTTTGCAGACTTTCGATCGATGTTAACGCACGCTTCTATTCTCCAACTGAAAGTATCCATTTCGCGTGGTAGAGTCGCTTTTTTCTTTCAAGCCACGTCGTAAAATAATTTTCAACATTCAACGTCCCTCCGAATCTCCTGAATTCAAATAGCCAAGCTTAAACACTCAACGAATAAAAGAAAAAAAAAAAAAAAAATAAAAAAAAAAAAAATAAAAAAAAAAAAAAACTCGAAGACGTGAAAAGTAAAAAAAAAAGAGCGTATGAAAATTCTCATGCGTTTGTATGGCACTTTAAAGAGAGAAAGGTAGAGAATAAACAAAAGCCCGAGGGTTTTCCAGGATTCAGACGTCCGTCGCTCCCAATACTTGATCCTGCTCCCATACCCTGACGAAATTTCCTCACGGCTAGTATAAAGTTTACGGCCGCTGTTCTCTCTCTCTCTCTCTCTCTCTCTCTCCGAAGCACTCGAACGCTTTTAACCTTTGTATTTTTTTTTTTTTTTTTTTTTTGTAAACTGTGTTCCCTCCACTCTTTTGACTTTTAAATATCCGAGCTTTTTGCAGCAAATTAAAATTTGTACATTTTTAGGCTTTGTAAATTATGAAAAATGAATGAAATAAAAACGTAAAATGAAATGTTTTGTTCATATGAAAATATTTTTTGATTATAAATTTTTTATGAGAGGATGATATTCCGTTCGGCAATAAATGGAAATTTTGTTTTTGTTTCAGGTTAGTATCTGAATATTACTTTCATATAGAAACGTTTTATTCTCGCTAACAATACCGAATATTCTGAGTATGTTTAATAATTAAAAAAATAAAGTAATATTTCGTAAAACGCATTATTTCAAATAAAAGGTGTGATTTTATTAAAAGGAATTTATTATGATCGGAGTATGAAAATTAGTATTGATATTTTATATTACGATTGTTATTTATTTTTACAGAATAAAAAGCTAAATGGAAATTCATCGTAAAATTTATTCTTTAAAATTGAAAAAAAATCGGTAATTTTTTTTTCTTTATCAATATCGATAACAAACGACATCGATGAAAATAAGCGGTGATATTAATTTTGATGTACAAAACTTTATATGCAAACCCACACACGCACATGTATTGCAAAAAGTTTCAAGCATCAAAAAAATATTAGCCATAAAATAGCAATATTTCGGCTTCCCGGTTTGATTGATAGCCAGCAAAGGAGATGAGATTAACTAGAACGAAAAAAAAAGAACCGAAGCCCACTTTACCGCTCGTACATAGATAAAGAATAAGCGAGAAAGCGGGACATGCAGAGACAGAGAGAAAGAGAGAGAGAGAGAGAGAGATAGAGAGAGAGAGAAAGCGCTAAAACAACAACGCTTCGGCCGCGAGCGCCGAATGAAAAGAGTGAAAATGAAAAAGAAAAGAAAGAGAGAAACACACAGGAAAGGATAGTCCAGAAAAATGCCGGGCCTTTTAGTAATACAATACTCCATAGCTAATAAAGCTGATTTACGGGGCTAAGCTTGCGGACAAAGTGCAACCAATAAAGAATTTAATAAAAGCGAAGTGTGCGGCGGCCGACACGCGCATAGTTCGGCGAGGGCCATAGACGAGGAGTAGAGCGCGACTCTCTGCGGTAGCCACAGAGAAGACCACCGCTGCAAATTGCACGGCTCGTTGCGTTCGTAAAATATTTCAATTCGGCATCATTTCCCTTTCAAAATTACCAAGATAAATTTTGAATAAATTTTACGTTATTATCCGACGAATCCACCGACACAACCTCTCGATACGCTCTTCCTTCTCTCCCTCTCCCTTTCTTCTTTGCTCGATGGCTTTTCGATACTTTATTTTTGTCCGTCCTTCATTTTCCCATAATTGAATTTGTAATCGAAGCTCAGCCGACGTTCTTTTATTAAACTTTCACCGTTTCTCTGTACTCTTTTTATTTTTTTATTTTTTTCTCGTGTCGAGTACTCAACGAATTATTCACGACACGCGATTTAATTAAATAAATATTTATGAATCGATTACGCCTATTAGCCTCGTGACTTTTTCACGCGATCATTTATTTATCGAGGGTGAATATATGTATATATTTCGTAAAATTATATAACAACTTAATCGCAGTACTTCTTTTCTCGTATCCCCTGACTATCTTATAAACTAATTTTAATCTTGTTACGGTATGTTTTATTTGGCAATTTTATAAATACCAGCTTTTACAAGTTTTAAGCCTATATCGGGATTAAAAGTTAATCGCATGAAAACGTCATTAAAGGCATTAGAGCTCATTAAAAGTAATAGCTTCGTAAATTGTTTTTTGATATGAAAGCACGTGCTTGATAATATAACTTTGAAATAATCAATTACTGCTGTAGGTTACATTTAATTAGTTATTTTATTTACAAATGTTTTATAAAGAAGAAGTACAATTGAAAATTACGTTGCAGAAATGTTACATTATTTCAAGTCATCGATATATTGCTTGTATCAATTATTTTGAATACAACATTATTACGTTCTAACACATAAATATATAAACAATAAAAGTTCAGGTTAAACGAATTTACACTGCTAATTGAATAAAGCAGAATGAAGCGCATTTAAATAATAGATAAATATAATATTAATGTCACGCGATAAATATTTTTCAAACGAAACCTGCATTACTGTATGACCGTTCACTTAAATAATTAAAACATTTTGGTGAAACTTTAAGTTAATTCATTTTGGCATCGTTTATAAATTTTTTGATCCCCCTTCTCTCCCCCCCTCTCTCTCTCTCATTCTCTCTCTGTGACCCTCGGTCTATCTCTTTCACTGATATTTGCGAAATCGCGCAAACGCTACTGCGAATTATAATTAGCCATCGGCAGCCGCGGCTTATGTAATTGTATACGCCACGCGAGAATTTTACCTCTCCCCGCGCGAATACACCGGCGTCGAGGCGAGCTCGCATTATTATCGGTGGTAGGAAAACCTCGTGACGAAGATTTAGGAGACAGGGAGGTGCGTTGGTTTGCTGAGTTGTTCTGATTCATGCCTCGCCGCTCTTCTAAATTATGACGAATGGGGAAGGGGCAGAGGCAATTGAAAAATGTAACGCTTATTTTGGTGGGTTACCGCATTTCCCGTGCACCGGCGTCGAGTCGACTGCTTATTTAATTATGATGAAACTTTTGCTTTCGTTGTGATTTATAAGTATAAGTATTTATAAGTTATAGTTGAGTTCGTTGTAAAAAATTGTGTAAACTCTGACGAAGGAAATGTCAGATGTTTTTATTTATATTTACTATATAAATTTATTTTTTTATCAAGTTTACCATAGTTGATTATCTTTATTAATGTTTATGGTTGTGGAGCGATAATTTTTTTTTTTTTTTTTTTTTTTTTTTATCATTCATCAAAACTCACGCAAACAATTTGTCCCAACTAACGCCGAAAGTTTCTCGCCAGCTCACCTCGTCTTGATCTCTTACAAACTCCATCGTCGAGAGAAATCTAACGAAAGCTCGATTTCTTTCTCGGATTCATTAAATTGTTTATATTTTGTATTCAAGCATCTTCCACTTTCCACGGGGAGCAGCTCAGCTGGATGAGAAAAAAAAGAAAAATAAGAAGGAAGATTCCTTTGCTCGGTAAGCATAGAGTAACGGAAGAGTGGGAGGAAAAAGGAAAAAAGAAAAAAGACGGAAGGAAACGCGAGTGAAAGAGAGAAAGTGAGGAAGGGAAGGAGAGATGCGTCGTAAGTGCCGCGTGATTTATTTAAGAAGTGACTGTCGCGCCTTGCTTCCTCCTCTTCCTTCTCGAGTATCTTTTACCTTCTTATTTCGTGTCTCGCTCTCAACCGCGTTTTTCGCATTGTCTTCGACGCAGCGGAAAGATACAGAATGAGAGCCGAGGTTGTATTTTCTACCTTTTCCTCTTTCACCACTTTGCTTTCTTGTTTTTTTCGTTAAGTAGCTCCTGTATTTCTTTTTTCTTTTTATCTGTCTTGATGGAAAAGGTGTCGAGGCTTCAGATGATTCGCAGTTTCTGCTAGAAGAAAAAGAGAATAAAGATGTATATATTGCACGTTAAAACTTGCATTTTACATTTTATCTTTTTAAATGCAAAAAACAAAAAAAAAATAATTTAGTTATGAAAGGCTAATGATATAAATATTTTTATCATCGAGTGAGATAAAACAAAAAAATGTATATATTGATAATAATTTTGCATAATTAATACACATTTTTTATTATTAAAATATTAAAAACCCCAATAAAGGAATCATCGTAATGACAGATATTTATTAAAATACATAAAAATCATGCCTAAATATTTAATTACAAACTATGCTACGATTGTTAAAATTGATGCAATTTTAATTATGATTTAAACTTAAGTATTGGCGCACCGAGCGTTAACCAAGCGAAAGAAGGCCAAATTCAAAGTTAAATATACCGAGCGCTTGTCACATTTCGTCATTCTTCTTACCCCGAACCCCGAAAAAGAAGTAGAATGAATATAGAAAGAAAAAAAAGTAGGTAAAGGCCAAAAGTCTTTAGCCCGAGAGACAAAAGAACGCGTAAAGTAGGTGAAGCAGTTTTGAAAAAAAAAAAAGACTCTCTCGTTCGCTTCCGCGAAAGAGAGAAAGAAACAACGTAGCGAACCGGGAATAAAGCGGAAAAAGAAACACGAGCTTAGAAAAATTCGTGCATGCATCATTCGTCTCTCTCTCTACCTCTCTACCTCTCTACCTCTCTACCTCTCTACCTCGCGGGCACTTTTGTATCTGTGCATCAACTACTGACGAAAAAACAGATAGATGTGTGCGCGTATCCGTGCGTGCACACTGTCTCTCATAGAAATCGTATACGTGCGCGAACATTAAAAGGATCCTGTCTCTCTGTCTCTCCGTCTCTCTTTCCTCTTCTCTTCGTTTCTCTTGATTTCCGTCGTCTCTCTGCCGTGTACGTCTTTGTGTAGCGTAAATATTAGGCGATGCTTTTAAGTAAATTTTCACGCTCGCTCGGCTCGATAATTTCCTTTCTTGGTCCTTTTCGCGAGACGCGACCTTAGTTTCTCACTCGCGCGTTGGCGTTTATTAAAGTAGATCGAGCGCGACTTCTCTTTTTGTACGATTGACCTTTGTTCTCGTAAACGGGGTGATTATAAAGAAGGTTACGGATGCTATTTTTTAATTAAAGGCTAACTACTCCTGACAAATGTGCGTTTTCTTTTGGTGAAATATATAGGTATGTGATTTGAGGTAAATTTAACAACTAAATTATCGGAATTATGTTTTAAATCAATAAAGTCTTACTTTTTTGCTACTTCGTGGTTTTGAAGCAGACATAGTTGAACAAATTCAGCATTCAATTAAAGATTTAAAATTTAAACATCGAGACGAAATAAATTGTCATTTCATTACAGCAATATTGTTTTAAATTTTAAAATATACAATTTATTAAATTTACATATATCTTAAAATGTTTCTTTATGCTTCATGCAGTTTATATATTTTTACTTTTTAATATTAAACATATCTTTACTGAAATTAACGTGTATTTTTATTTATCGTTACACGAAAATGTTTTCACTCGCTGACCTATAAATATTCACACGATACGAAACAGATAAAAATCAAAAATCGCAAAATGATCTGAAGTTGACTTGGCGCGCCAAGTGAAACGCGCGTAATCGCGTTCAATGACGGACGATCCTTGCAATGGCGGAAAAGGAATCCGGTCGTCCTGCTCGGGTCACATCCTCGGCGTTTTTCAATTTTAAAATTGGAGTGTCCAGGTGTAACGCTTTTTCATTAAAGCGCTACAGAGTGAGAGAGAGAGAGAGAAAGAGAGGAAGGAGAGCAAGCTCTCTCTAAAGTTTAAATTAATGCAGCACAGCAGCGCTTTCGTCTGCATTGGAACACGAAGGACTTATTATCCCTTTTCTCGTTCACATTTCTTCCTCTTTTTCTCTTTCTCTTTCGTAGAGGCATTAATGATTTTTCAACGAGAGGACGTTGCCCGAATGAAACTGTTCTCGAGAGAGATAGAGAGGCAGAGAGAGAGGGAGAGAGAGAGAGAGAGGGAGAGGGAGAGGGAGAGGGAGAGGAAAAAGAGATGATAGCGAACGCGCACAGTAGAGAAAACCAATATTCGAGCAGACGCCTTCTATTCCGGCTTTTAATTATTTCGCGATTCCGTTCTTACTTTCCCACTAGACACCAGTCCTTTCTTTTTTCTTTCTTCTTTCTCTTGCTGTCTCTTTCCCTTTCCGTCTTTTTCTCGCGAACTCGCGAGATGTATCCGAGATTATTTTTAAAGGAGCAATTTGATCCCGGAACTCTGATGGTGGTGGTGCTGTTGCTGCGAATTAAACTGACGTCGCAGAGTCCCGTTGTTCGTTTAGGACAAAAATGAACAAAGAAAAGGGAAGAGAGTATATTTTTTGAGCATCACAACCTTTCGTTCGAAAATATAGAGGTGCAGACAAATCCAATGATATTACGCGTTTTATTATTTTACTGGTATATTCGACGGAAAAGCCTACATGGTAATACAAGAACTATGGTACAAATTTTTTTTAAAACAATTCTATTCTATATTATCAAAACAAAACCATTATCATTTTGATTAAATTTATACGAAATATCACATTCGTTCAAGAACATTTGGAACATTTAGATAAAAATTTTAATTCATGTACGATTATCATAAAACTCATTTGTTAAAAGTTTAAATAACAAATTTTTAGTTAAACAACCAAATAAATAGATATCTCAATGAATTAGAGGCCGTAAGCCTCCCAATAACTATACATGATAATAAAATAATAATAATAATAATCCAATATGTTCTGCTATTCAATTCTCTTTCGAGCAGAGATGCCTCTGCTGTGTAGTGCTCACTTTTCGTAAACGTATTATATATATATATATATATATATATATATATATATATCAGATTACACCAACTACGAATGGATACTAATGCCTGCTTCTCTCTCTCTCTCTCTCTCTCTCTCTCTCTCCTATGCAATTTTCGTTTTTAAGGGTTTTCGAGATTTGCGGAGATAGGAAACGATATTAATGTTTTTTTGGAATATAACCCAATGGATTTTCATGACGTCTACGAGTGCTCAGTTAATCGACGAGGAATCATGCAGTTGTGTTACAATAGCCACGTGAGCTTTAGAAAATTTGAAACTTGTTAATACAATGAAATATTATCTTCGTAACGTATTAAATAATGGCATCGATGAAATAATAATTAACAATGAAATTCAAAAAACAACCGCAACCGATAGGCAATGAATCCGATTATTTCGGATTTGCGCGCGGAATACCTTATCCCTGGCTTATTGAGTTCGATGCACTAACCTAATAGGATATTAATAACTTCTAATATTGTAGTTCTCGTCCTAGAATAATATAATTTATTTCACTAAAAATAAAATTGTTTAATGTTTTATGGTCGTATCTATATTTTCATGAATCTAAGACAATTCAAGACATAAGAATTTTATTATTAAAATTCAAGAAATTGATAAAAGAATTCTTATTTTTCTAACAATGAAATAAAATAAATAAATCAACGCGCGACATCTTAATCGAAATCTAATTCCACTGATTTATTATATATTAAAACAAAACGCCGCAAAGCGCAAACCGGCCCGCATAAATCTATTAATTCAGTAATAGCAACGATACTAGAGAAATCGAACAATACAATTGACCGCGTGTACTCGATTTATATATTTTGCTATATGCAAGCGAACGAAAACCAAAGTTCCGGCAACTAATCTAGCTCCACGCGTCACCACATTTACAAATCTTTTAACGAACGCGCTGGGCTTTTTATTTCTCTTTGCTTTTGATGCTTTCCGAGTAAAGAGCATATTTCAGCGTTCAAATATCGAAATGAAAATATATCGGATGTCATAAACCAATAAAAAAATGAAGTAACTTGAAGTATTCATTAGGACACTGTGTGTATATTTTACAAGTTATTTTTTTTAAAACTAGTCGCTCTAGGATATTCGATTGCTGACTCTGTGTATATTTGTAAATTATTTTTCTGTGTAAATAAGCAATCATAAGCGATTTTTGAACTGTATCACATAATTTAAAGGATACTTTTTACACTCGAAGCAAATACGCGATAACGAGGGAAGATTACACGTTTCCATGAGCTGATTATCATGTAGGGAGATATCCTCTTTGCGTCATAATTTTCTTTCGCCAACGGGTTGGCATTATTTTTAATGCCTCATCCCATTACATTTAAGTGATTCATTAAATAACGAGAGAAAGAGAGAGGAAGAATAACTAAAGATATATTAGTCAGAATGTAAAAAGCATGCATTTGCGCTAGCTAAATTCAGCGCGATTTCAATCGTTTCGAAAATATACTCGTGATCGCCAAAAAGTTTAATTAAAATCGCAAGTAAACGTATACGCAATTGGATAGGATGAGACAAGTCAACGAGAAGCTTCAAGAAGAAACGCAGGGAGAAGGTAAAGCAAAAAAGAAGAGAGAGGGAGAGAGTTAAAGAAAGTAAAGGGAGTTGAAGGTAACGTTTCGCTTGCTGGTCACGCAACACCGCATCATTTGCTATGGGTTTCATATCGGCAATAACTCTGCTACGGAATATAGCCCACTTTCTCTCTCTTTCTCTCTCTTTTTTTGCTTTTTTCTTCGACTTTTCTTCTTGCTACTGGTTCTCTTACTCTTCCCTCTTTCTCTCTTTTTTTCTCTCTTTCTTCTAGCGACGTTTTCTTCCACTTGCAGTTGGGGTACGGCGCACGGCTTCTCTTGTAAGCCTTAATGAAAGGCTGCTTGTCTCGACGACGTCGACGTTAAAGAGAAAGAGAGAGTAAGAGAGAGAGAGAGAGAGATTCCCCCTGACTTAATTTCACCGAGTTATTATCGAAACGTTGAAAAATACTGTCGATAGTTTAGTGCCGCTTCATTGACTCTCTACTTTCCGGTTTTACGTTGCTTATTTTCAACCTTCAATTTTTCTTTCGAAATTCATTTAATTAGTGCTGCCTGGAAAAAATATATCTTTTATTATTTAACTCTTACAGCAATATATGAATTTTTTTAATTAGTATAGAATTTTTAATTGAAGTAAATATTCACTTTATAGAGTAACATATTAGGATTATTTGAATTAATCATTTATTTATACTATCGCATCGACTATGAATTTAAATTTATATTGGAAAAAATATACACTATGTATTTTTGTAATAATTTAGATCCCCCTTTTGGAAAGATTCATTCATTCAACGCTAATATAAAACTTTTCATTCACCCTTTCTAAATACAATTGTTTCAAAAGAAGTAAACCCCTGAAATAAAGCTAATCTAAAAAGTTGTAATAAAAGTTGAACCCATCTAATCTTTGCTAATAATTCTTTCACTTTTTTTTGGATAAGAGAGATTTAAATTGAATTTTAAGTCTTTCAAGGGGAATTTGAAAATATAAAATAATCCGGATTTTCTGTCTAAAGTATTATAGAAACGCATATCTTTATAAAAATTTTAATTATAAATATAATAAGTGCAACATTTACTAAAATAAAATTTAAAATCAGAGATAATATGATAATAATATTGTAAAAAATCCCACAATTTTGTTTATTTCAACGACATTCAATCAACTCAATTACATTTCTCAGTGGAAAACACCGCAAGGAATAAGGAAAACTCAGATTCTCTCGTGAGCGAACGCTCATCCTTCCGCTTTAAGCCCTCTAAAAAATATAGCTCGTCTTGTACGATTCAGCCTTACTCAAGACGTACATCTCAAGACTCGCTCGTCTCTTTCTCTGTCTCTCTCTCTCTCGTCGACTCTCTTCTTTCTCAGCTCAATCGAAGTTTCTCGTCACGAGACTCGTCGGCGGTGGCAGTGTCGGCGCGTTAAGAGAGAGGGAGAGAGGAAGAGAGCGAAAGAGCTTCGAAAGGAAGTCTCTCTTGCGCACAACGCGGGTTAAGCGACTTTGAAAGTGAGATAAGCAGATAAGTTGCGGCTTCTGGAGGGTTGTATGGCACGCGCGGGGGACTGGGTTAGGGAGGGGCGAGCAGTTAAATTATGCGTCTGACTGGGAATGGTTTTGCCTTGGCTCGGTTAAGGTCTGAAGATGGAGAGAGGAGTGGAAAGAGGTACGCGTGCACTGTAGTTATAGCGCCGGTACTTGATGAATTTCCTAGTTGGCAGTCGTACCAACCTACGTACGTACGTGTACCAACGTACGTATTTACGTATGTACGTGCAACTGCGTGGATTTCGCACGACTGACTTTGCCGGGTTTGAGAGTCGCGCAAAGAGAGAGAAAGAGAGCGAGAGCGGAGCGAGGTCGAGATTTCGAAGGTGCGGAGTTGCGATAAAGGGAGAAACTTGTCGTCGTATTGCAAGACAGAGAGAAAGAGAGGCTCTTTGCTCTCTGCAGCGCATCTGGAAATTCAAAATGAGAGCGGTTGGATGCGTGTGCGCGGACGCTTTAAACTCCCGAAAATCGGACGAAACGATTCCGAGCGAGTTGAAGCGATATCGAAAAACTATTTTGACTCTGCTTCCAATGAAAAATTTTTTTGGCTTTCAGGTTTTTACGGGCACAGCGGCGTCCGCTGCTCTAATCGAGATATAGCCGGAATATAGTTTATTTTACGCCCTTCGCCTGATTTTAAGATTTTGTGTGAAATATTTGATCGAGTCCAATAATTCATCAAAGAGAATCAAAACTATTTTTTGAATCGACATTCTCGCTTTAATAATAAATTTTTAACTCGAACGCATTCTCGTAAAGAACACGTTGTATAATATTCCGTCATTCGGAAATTCTTTTGATTTTCGCGCGCCGTCACTGAGAATCGCGAGTTTTTCCAAGCAGCGCGCGGGAGTAAAGTACCTCGCTTACAAATTGCTCGGGAGGAAAGAGGCTTCAGAAACTAAAGCTGGGGCTAGGGAAAAGCGAAAGAAAGAGAAAAAATGGAACCCTTTTCGTTTTCCCGCTAGTAGAGAATGCACGCGCGCGCGCGTGCGTCTATGCATGTATACATTGAGGAAAGATTCAAGGTGTTTTTCGCGATTGCTCTTCTGAAAATCAGTGTCTTGCAAGAATGATAGAGATAGAAACGAGCAAGAGAAAAAGAGAGGGAGTGAGTGAGTGTAGGAGGGGGAGGAGGGGGGAAGAAACTGCCGAGAGAAAAGCATGCACGAGTCTATAGTACGTCAACTGGCTGAAACTCTGAGAGAAAAGTGTCATAATGGAACTACGTCTTTTATTGCCCGTGTTATTGTGTTCCTACACCGTTGAGACTAAATTCTGTTTTTCTCATTTTCAAAATTTACTGTATTCTTTAGAAATACCTGTGTAAAATTTTCGGTAAAAAATTTAAACACTTTTTACGCAGTGTTTATTGTAAATTTTATAAGGCCGAATTTATACCTGTTTTATTTTCTCATCACATTTTTTCAAATTGATAAAATAAAATATAAGAAATTAAGAATCTTATGTTGATTTCAAAGGATAAGAGTGCAATACGAATAATGAAAAACCTAGAAAAAAAAAGAGAATTGTATTTTCCACGAGAAAGACACGTGCATCAACTAAAGGATCAGAAATTTGATTTAGTTCTCAAAGAGAAGAGTGAGAGAAAAATACGCGTCGTTGCTTTCCATATCATCGTGTTCACGTGCGTCCTGTGTAACATTCGACGCATTATCTGCCATCAACATTATACATGTGGCTAGACTTAGCGATGATAAAAAAAGCTCTTATCTCTTTTCTCTAGAAATAAAAAAATGCGGGTACACGCATAGAAAGGCATCTTTTTTTTCTTTCATTTCTTCCTTTTCGTCTTTATAGCTTGATCTGAGAGGTCCATTTTCTTTTAGGTAAATATGAGTTTGACTTGTTTTTTTATCTCGGTGTTTCTTTTCTGTTCTTTGAAATTAAAAAAAAAATTTATAAAAGGTGATGAAATATAGTTGTGAGAACAATGAGTAAGAAATGTTAAAAATCGAATGCAAGAAATACTTATTGTGCCAGTCACTGCATAAAAATATAATGAAAACGATATTATGTGCCGCGTTGAGATGAGATTATCAATAAACGTCTGCGTAAATTTTATGGTGCTCCCTTATAAAAAAAAAAAAAAAAAACTTTGGTTCGCATAGTTAAAGATATAAAGTAAACGTCTAAACAACATTCGTAAAAATACTGAGCGCCTTCCCGAGCAAAGCAACACCACCAACGATTCTTTTTTGAGCTTTGGTCATTCACCTTGAAGCCCGAAGTAGTAACCGTTGGTTTCCGCACGGCCACTTTTGTATATTTCTCTCCTCGACTTGGGTAACTCTTCTTCGCCACCATAACCCGGCACACGTGTTGTGTCTACTTGTGCGTGACCGACTTTTTTCTCAGGGCAGCTTCCATCTTTTTCTTTTTCCGATAGGCGATCATTTTTCCGCTGGCTTTGGCTGCTTTCTCATTTATCTTCGGATGTACTATTTTTTATCTTTTTCTTTCACATTATCCTTCTCTCTCTCTCTTTTTCGCTGTGCTCTTTTTGACTTTTCATTTCCATTTTTACGCGCTTCTTTCTTTCTCTCTCTCTCTCTCTTGCTTATGCTTTTTCTCCGTTCGTTTCGTATAGAAAAAAAACTCGACTTTATTCGTACGCCCAGCTGCCCGACAGAATGTGTATTTTTCCAGGTGCACATGTTCGTGTAAGGGAAAAAAGCAGAAAGAAGAGAGGGAGAAAGAAAGATAGGGATGTTGCTCTTATTCAGTTATATATCAAGGTATGAGAGTAGGCTGAGATGATATTGTGAAAGACTTGTTTTCAACTATTATTATCTACAATATAATTTGATGTAATTTTGTTTGAGTA